>JAVSCE010011834.1:0-255797 GCA_032199065.1 Smutsia gigantea
ATTTGCAGTGATTTCTATAATAATTTATAAACCTCATAAAGAACATGTGTTGTTCCACAATTGTTCTGTGCTTCTAAAATGTGGAATTAATTTATACTTAGGGAAAACATGATTTTATTTTATGTTACCTAATAATTTCTTTCCCATCATAGCCTGTACAGGTCAGAAAAGAGTGAAAGAAGCTCAGGGAGGAGGAGGAGGAGGAAGTTCATCAAAAAAGCAGAAACGAAGCCATAAAGCAACAGTGGTAAACAACAAGAAGAAAGGAAAGGGCCGTAAGTGTGAAACTTCTAATTTTTTAAATATAAAAATAATAGCGGATATATATTTTTTCCCCATTAAGGAAGGGGTGTTAAGCATATGGGGTAGTTATGTATTTTGATTTTTGTCTCTATCTTCAAAAGAGTCACACAGAAGACTTCTGGTCCTAGGTAAATTCTAGGATTAAGCAATTCGGATGAATGATCAGGTAATCCTTTTTAAAACAATAGCCAATATAATGTCAGTAATAACATCTTTATGTCAATTTTGTGTTCCAGTTTTTTCCACATGAATTCATTAAAATTCAATATGTATCACATACTATGAAATGCTTCAATTGTATATTATTTTTATTATAGTGAAATTGTAACTTTTCAAGGCAAAGTCTGACTAAATGAGGACAATCAAGATAGGTTTAGAGCTATTAATTCCAGAAACTCCAGTCTACTATCTTTATCTTGGTACCCCAAACTATGTGCCCTTGGGGAGCAGCTATAAACAATACTTTGGTTAAGTATGCTTCAAACAAAGACAACTTTGGCAATAACTCTGTACATCAACCTACAGGAATATATATACTGTATTTCTCCTGAGAGCTGCACATTTTATCTCTCTTTTGTAGACAAAGTGAGAAGCAGAAAATATGTAAAGAATTTTTTTTCAGGTGCCCCACACTGACCTCCTGCTGCTCTTCCAGGAGACTCCTGCCACCTCCACTGCCTGACCTTTGCTATCGGCCGGCTTGCCTGCACTTCAGTGCAGAAAAGGGTTATGCGGCCAGCTCCCTGAGGTTCTGCTGAGCCCATATGACTTCCAGGCGGTGAATATGGCATCCCTTGGGGCCCCGGGTGGCTGTGCTCAGCATGGCCATGAAAGCCAGGCTCAGGCAGACCACTGCATCAGAGTGGGGGCCAAGCCTTGGGTGGCTTAGCTAGGAGTTGCCAGGGATTCGAGAGCAGCGGTTGGGGGAACTGGGAGGGGATTCACTTCAGATGTGTGTGAAGAATGGTGGAGTGAGTTTATTCCCAAAGCTCCACAGTGGGAGAAGCTGCTATGTGCCTTTTCTTATCTAGGATGCTTTTCAGGCTTTTTGAGAGCCTAGCTGTGCTTTTTTTTTTCCTTTTTGGTAGCTGCTGTTAAATGAAAACTCAATAAATATATGCCATACTGATCATCAATTGTTGAGTAACTGACAGGATGTTAAAATGTTTTTTATTACACGATATTTTTGTCTTCAAGACTTTACTATTTAAATGCTGTCCTAAGAGGGCTCATTTTCAACAAGTCAGTTGATGTATTCATGTAATTTAGAGATATAGTGGTTGATTGTTCTCCTATTTTAATTATTGGGCTTAAGCCTTGGCAAATCAGAATGAGGAAATCATTCTCTAAGAATAATTTAATAAAGTGAATTAATTCTCATGGAATCTAAAATAATAGTTTGTATCCAGAAAGAGCTAATTCATGGAACTTTCAATCCCATCACCTGTTCCACATGATAAACTGTCAGGGTTAAACATTGCTATTAGAGTACTGAGGCTTTAAATTGACAAAGGCAGATGTAACATAATTATTACATAGACTTCTGAAATCTTTATAAATTATTGAATAAACTTACCAGAGTAAAACTGATGGTTTATTTTAGTCCATAAGCTGTAATACGGGAACTACTTAAGAAATTCAATGTATATATCAAAGTTTAGAGTTCATTCCCAAATAATTCTTTATTGAATTTTATGATTAGTAGTATTGTTTATTGGTGGCCAAAGGAGTAGGGAAAGTATTACATGTATGCAATCTGTACACACTCTAAAATGCTAAAATTAAGTTCTATAATGATTCATTTAAAAAGATGCTGTATTCTATTATATATATATAAACATAATAGAATAAAAAGCCATTCAAATAATTACTATATATTTAACAGTCTACCAGGCATAGTGGAAGATTAGTTCAAATGTTTTTAAAAAAAATGTTACTGGCAATCCAGGTAAGAGTGTTTTGCTTTTGTTTTTGTTTTCCATAACTCATAACTAAGATGCTGCTGCATTTTGTATGTGATGATTTTCCAGGTTTCTAGGCAGGGTCTTTAAAGCAAGTTGTTTGCTGTAGTAGTAAATTCAAATCGTTAATTTTAAATTGTCCACTAAAATCTGTGACAAATTCCTTTTTACTTTTCTATTTATTAATGCTCTTTTTTTTATTTTTCTTTCAGCAAACAGCAGTGATAGTGAAGAACTTTCTGCTGGTGAAAGTGTAACTAAGACTCAGCCAGTCAAATCAGTTTCCACTGGAATGAAGTCTCATAGTACCAAATCTCCTGCAAGGGTGCAGTCTCCAGGAAAATGTGGAAAGAATGGTGATAAGGATCCTGATCTCAAGGAACCCAGTAATCGATTACCCAAAGTTTACAAATGGAGTTTTCAGATGTGTAAGTTACATGTATTAAATCAACAGTTAAGTGGTAGAAGCTTCAATCTAGTAACTCTTGATGCTAGTAACTTGGAAAAAGAGGCTAGAGCCAACCTTAGGAGCCTTAATGACCAATTGCAATCTAGAGACCTTATTTGCAGATTGCTAAAAGGAAAACATTATGGCAATTTAGGCAGATACCAACATTGACTAGATAATTTCTGATATGATGTTGGAAAATTGCTTTAAAATCATCTGGTGTTGGGGTTTGGAGTGGATGAGGGCATAGATGTGCCATGAAGCATTAATTACGGAAGCTAGATCATGGGTATATAGGGTGCATTATACTATTCTCTGTACTTTTGTATATGTGGGAAATATCCATAATAAAAATTTTTTGAAAAAAGATTACCCCAGAGTTTCTAACACCGAGAAATATTCTTAGGAGATTCAAAATTGCTTTAGAGCTTTTAAAATTTTTCCTCGAGCTTAAAAATTTATGCATGCTCATAAAAACCTTAAAAATAACAAAAAGAGGACAAAACAGAAAAATGTATCCACAGCCCTGACATCCAAAAACGTACACAATTTTAACATTTTGATGTCTTTCCTATCATATTTCTAAGTATGATTTTTAATGATATAATGTGGTGATGCAGTATATGAATGGTGAATTCTTAGCATATGTGTTTAGGTCATAGGGCCTTTAATTCTACACACTAATTCATTCAGCAAATATCATGCACATATTGTGGGTCAGGCGTTGTTCTAGGCTAGGGGGGAAAAAAACCTTAGGGAAAAAAATAACTTTAAAGCCTTATATTTAGTTTCTTTGTCTTGACCTTATTCTATAACCATGCTATCTGATCTCTCTTTCATATGTTAAAATTGTTAAAAAATACATATTAATGAGAATTTTAAACTCACAGCGGACCTGGAAAATATGACAAGTGCTGAACGCATCACAATTCTCCAAGAAAAACTTCAAGAAATCAGAAAACATTATTTGTCATTAAAATCTGAAGTAGCTTCCATTGATCGGAGGAGAAAGCGTTTAAAGAAGAAAGAGAGAGAAAGTAAGTGTTTTTAACCTTACTTTACTTAAACATCAGTTTATGACTGCAGTTAGACTCATGTGAGTTTATGTCTGTGTATCTTCTGGCAAGTGCTTTCATCCTTCTGGCTTATTTTCCTCATCTATAAGATGGAAATATTTATCTAGAGAAAAAATTATCTCGAATCATAATGTTCACTTTAGGGAGCTTACAATCTAGTCCCCAAAAAACACTAAAAAGATTTCAGATAGTGAAAAGGACTATGGAGACAATAATGTTAAGGCAGTGATTGGCTGGGCTGTCTGACATTATAAATGGTCAGAATATTTTCACTGAGACCTGAATGACCAGAGGAAGGGAGAAAGGTTAAAATATGAGGGAAAAGAATTGTCTTAGATTGCTTGGGCTGCCAAGACAAAGTACTACAGACTGCGGGGCTTAAACAACAATTTATTTTTGCACTGTTCTGGAGGCTGAAATCCAAGATCAAGTTATTAGCAAGTCTGGTCTCTCCTAAGGTCTCTCCTCTTGGCTTATAGATTGCCACCTTCTCCAGTGTCCTTGCAAGGCCTTTCCTCTTTGCCAAGGGAGGTAGAATCTCTGGTGTCCCTTCCTCTTACAAGGAAACCAATCCTCCTGGATTAGGACCCCATCATTATGACCTCATTTAACTTCAGTTACCTCCCTGGAGGCCCCATCTCCGAATACTATCACATTAGGAGTTAGGACTTCAAAATAGAATTTTTTCTTTTATAAGAGTTTTTTTTTTTTGCTGTCATTAATGTAAAATTACATGAACAACATTATGGTTACTAGACTGCCCCCATTATCAAGTCCCCATCACATACCATTACAGTCACTGTCCATCAGCATAGTAAGATGCTATAGAATCACTACTTGTCTTCTCTGTGTTTTACTGCCTTCCCGTGTACCCCCCCACTACATTACACATACTAATCATAATGACCCTTTTCCCCCCTTATCCCTCCCTTCCCACCCATCCTCCCCAATCCCTTTCCCTTTGGTAACTGTTAGTCCATTCTCGGGTTCTGTGAGTCTGCTGCTGTTTTGTTTCTTCAGTTTTTTCTTTCTTCTTATACTCCACAGATGAGTGAAATCATCTGATACTTGTCTTTCTCCGCCTGGCTTATTTCACTGAGCATATTACCCTCTAGCTCCATCCATGTTGTTGCAAATGGTAGGATTTGTTTTCTTCTTATGAATAATATTCCATTGTATATATATACCACATCTTCTTTATCCATTCATCTACTCATGGACACTTAGGTTGTTTCATTTCTTGGCTATTGTAAATAGTGCTGCGATAAACACAGGGGTGCATATGTCTTTTTAAAACTGGGCCCCTACATTCTTAGGGTAAATTCCTAGGGGTGGAATTCCTGGGTCAAATGGTATTTCTATTTTGAGTTTTTTGAGGAACCTCAATACTGCTTTCCACAATGGTTGAACTAGTTTACATTCCCACCAGCAGTGTAGGAGGGTTCTCCTTTCCCCACATCCTTGCCAACATTTGTTGTTGCTTGTCTTTTAGATGTTGGCCATCGTAACTGGTGTGAGGTGGTATCTCATTGTGGTTTTAATTGGCATTTCTGTGATGACTAGTGATGTAGAGCATCTTTTCATGTGCCTGTTAGCCATCTGAATTTCTTCTTTGGAGAAGTGTCTGTTCAGCTCCTCTGCCCATTTTTTAATTGGCTTATTTGCTTCTTGTTTGTTGAGGTGTGTGAGCTGTTTATATAATTTGGATGTCAACCCTTTATTGGATATGTCATTTATCAATATATTCTCCCATACTGTAGGATATCTTTTTGTTCTACTGATGGTCTCTTTTGCTGTACAGAAGCTTTTTAGTTTGATATAGTTCCACTTGTTCATTTTGGCTTGTGTTTCCCTTGCCCAGGAGATATGTTCATGAAGAAGATGCTCATATTTATGTCCAAGAGATTTTTGCCTATGTTTTTTTTCTAAGAGTTTTATGGTTTCATGACTTATATTCAGGTCTTTGATCCATTTTGGGTTGACTTTTGTATATGCGGTTAGACAGTAATCCAGTTTCATTCTCTTGCATGTAGCTGTCCAGTTTTGCCAACACCAGCTGTTGAAGAGGCTGTCATTTCTCCATTATATATCCATGGCTCCTTTATTGTATATTAATTGACCATATATGCTTGGGTTTATGTCTGGGCTCTCTAGTCTGTTCCAGTGGTCTATGGGTTGGTTCTTCTGCCAGTACCAAATTGTCTTGATTACTGTGGCTTTGTAGTAGAGCTTGAAGTCAGGGAGCATAATTGCCCCTACTTTATTCTTCCTTCTCAGGAATACTTTGGTTATTTGGGGTCTTTTGTGGTTCCATATGAATTTCAGAACAATTTGCTCTAGTTCATTGAAGAATACTGTTGGAATTTTGATACGGATTGCATTCAATCTGTACATTGCTTAAGGCAGGATGGCCACTTTGACAATATTAATTCTTCCTATCCATGAGCATGGGATGTGTTTCCATTTATTGGTTTCTTCTTTAATTTCTCTCATGAGTGTCTTGTAGTTTTCAGAGTATAAGTCTTTCACTTCCTTGGTTAGGTTTATTCATGGGTATTTTAGTCTTTTTGATGCAGTTGTGAATGGAATTGTTTTCATGATTTCTCTTTCTACTAGTTCATCGTTAGTGTATAGGAATGCAACAGATTTCTGTGTATTGATTTTGTATCCTGCAACTTTCCTGAATTCAGATGTTAGATCTAGTAGTTTTGGAGTGGATTCTTTAGGGTTTTTTAGGTACAATATCATGTCATCTGCAAACAGGGACAGTTTGAGTTCTTCCTTACCAATCTTGATGCCTTTTATTTCTTTGTGTTGTCTGATTGCTGTGGCTAAGACCTCCAGAACTGTGTTGAATAAAAGTGGGGGAAGTGAGCATCTTAAAGGAAAAGCTTTCAGCTTCTCCCTGTTAAGTATAATGTTGGCTGTGGGTTTGTCATATATGGCCTTTATTATGTTGAGGTACTTGCCTTCTATACCCATTTTGTTGAGAGTGTTTATAATGCATGGGTGCTGAATTTTGTCGAATGCTTTTTCAACAAGTATGGAGATGATCATGTGGTTTTTGTCCTTCTTTTTGTTGATGTAGTGGATGATGTCGATGGATTTTCGAATGTTGTACCATCCTTGCATCCCTGGGATGAATCCAACTTGATCATGATGGATGATCTTTTTGGTGTATTTTTGAATTCGGTTTGCTAATATTTTGTTGAGTATTTTTGCATCTGTGTTCATCAGGGATATTGGTCTGTAATTTTCTTTTTTTGTGGTGTCTTTGCCTGGTTTGGTATCAGAGTGATGTTGGCCAAATAGAATGAGTTTGGGAGTATTCCCTCCTCTCCTCCTGAGGTAGGCCTGTATTGCAATATATTTCCCACTTAGCACGGCCTTCACTGAGTCCCACAGATTTTGTGGTGTTCAATTATTGTTGCCATTTGTCTCCATATATTGCTTGATCTCTGTTTTTATTTGGTCATTGATCTACTTTTTGGAAAACTTTAATGAGGGTGGGTATTAGATCTTCACTAAATGTTTGATAAAATTCCGCAGTGAAACCACCTGGTCCAAATTTTTTTGTTCTTAGGTAGTTTTTTGATTACGAATTCAATTTCTTTCCTGGTAATTGGTCTGTTCAGATTTTCTCTTTCTTCCTGGATCAATCTTGGAAAGTTGTGTTTTTCTCTAGGTAATTGTCCATTTCTTCTAGGCTATCCAGTTTGTTAGCATATAATTTCTCATAGTATTCTCTCATAATTCTTTGTATTTCTGTGGTGTCCGTAGTGATTTTTCCTTTCTCATTTCTGATTCTGTTCATGTGTGAAGACTCTCTTTTTTTCTTGATAAGTTTGGCTAGGGGTTTATCTACTGTGTTTATTTTCTCAAAGAACCAGCTCCTGCTTTCATTGATTCTATTTTATTCTTCCCAATTTTATTTATTTCTGCTCTAATCTTTATTATGTCGCTCCTTCTACTGACTTTGTGCCTCATTTTTCTTCCTCTTCTAGTTTCGTTAATTGTGAGTTTAGACTGTTCATTTGGGATTGTTCTTCTTTCCTGGGGTAGGCCTGTATTGCAATATATTTCCCACTTAACATGGCCTTCGCTGCATCCCACAGATTTTGCGGTGTTGAATTATCGTTGCCATTTGGCTCCATATATTGCTTGATCTCTGTTTTTATTTGGTCATTGATCTTCTGATTATTAAGGAGTATGTTATTAAGCCCCCATGTGTGTGTGGGCTTTTTCATTTTCTCTGTGTAACTTACTTCTAGTTTCATACCTTTGTGATCTGAGATGCTGGTTGGTACAATTTCAATCTGTTTTAATTTATAGAGGTTCATTTTGTGGCCTAGTATATGGTCTATTCTTAAAAATGTTCCATGTGCACTTGAGAAGAATGTATATCCTGTTGCTTTTGGAGGAAGAGTTCTGTAGATATCTATTAGGTCCGTATGTTATAATACGTTGTTGAGTGCCTCGGTCTCACTTATTTTCTGTCTGGTTGATCTGTCCTTTGGAGTGAGTGTTGTGTTGAAATCTCCTAAAATAAATGCATTGCATTCTGTTTCCTCCTTTCATTCTCTTAGTACGTGGTTCACATATGTAGGTGATCCTGTCTTGGGTGCATAGATATTTATAATAGTTATATCCTCTTGCTGGACTGACCCTTTTATCATTATGTAATGTCCTTCTTTGTCTCTTGTGAATTTCTTTGTTTTGAAGTCTATTTTGTCTGATACAAGTACTGCAACTCCTGCTTTTTTCTCACTGTTAGTTGCATGAAATGTCTTTTTCCATCCCTTTACGTTCAGTCTTTTTATGTGTTTAGGTTTGAAGGGAGTCTCTTGTAGGCAGCATATAGAGGGGTCATGTTTTTTTATCCATTCAGCAACTCTGTGTCTTTTGATTGGTGCATTCAGATCATTTAAATTTAAGGGGATGATCGATAGATATGTACTTATTGCCATTGCAGGCTTTAGATTTATGGTTACCAAAGGTTCAAGGTCAATTCCCTTACTATCTAACAGTCTAATTTAACTTAGTTTGTGTGCTATTACAAACACAACCTAAAGCTTCTTTTTTTTCCTCCTTTTTCTTGTTCTTCCTCCTACATTCTTTGTATGTTATGATTAATATTCTGTACTCTTTATCTGTCCATTGGGTGACATCTATTTAGCCTTAGGAATACTTCTTTCTTTTGGAGTCCCTCCAAAATACACTGTAAAGGTGGTTTGTATGAGGTAAATTCACTCAGCCTTTTCTTTTTATTTATTTATTTATTTACTATTATTTTTTTAATATAATTTATTTTGGTATCATTAATCTACAATTACATGTGCAATATTATGGTTATTAAACTACCCCTGCATCAGATCCCCCCCACCAACCCCATTACAGTCACTGTCCATCAGCATACTGAGATGGTATAGAATCACAGCATGTCTTCCCTGAGTTGTACAGCCCTCTCCGTGCCCCCCCAACATTACGTCTGCTAATCGTAATGTCCCTTTTTCCCTCTTATCCCTCCCTTCCCACCCATCTTCCCCAGTCCCTTTCCCTTTGGTAACTATTAGTCTGTTCTTGGGTTCTGTGAGTCTGCTGCTTTTTTGTTCCTTCAATATTTTTTCTTTGTTCTTATACTCCACATATGGGTGAAATCATTTGATACTTGTCTTTTTCGGCTTGGCTTATTTCACTGAGCATAATACCCTTTAGCTCCATCCATGTTGTTGCAAATGGTAGGATTTGTTTTCTTTTTATGGCTGAATAATATTCCATTGTGTATATGTACCACATCTTCTTATCCTTTCATCTACTGATGGACACTTAGGTTGCTTCCATTTCTTGGCTATTGTAAATAGTGCTGTGATAAACATAGGGGTGCATATGTCTTTTTCAAACTGGGCTGCTGCATTCTTAGGGTAAATTCCTAGGAGTGGAATTCCTAGGTTAAATGGTATTTCTATTTTGAGTTTTTTGAGGAACCTCCATAGTGCTTTCCACAATGGTTGAACTAATGTGCAGTCCCACCAGCAGTGTAGGAGGGTTCCCTTTTCTCCACATCCTCGCCAACATTTGTTGTTGTTTGTGTTTTGGATGTTGGCCATGCTCACTGGTGTGAGGTGATATCTCATTGTGGTTTTAATCTGCATTTCTCTGATGATTAGCGATGTGGAGCATCTTTTCATGTGCCTGTTGACCATCTGAATTTCTTCTTTGGAGAAGTGTCTATTCATGTCCTCAACCCATTTCTTAATTGGATTATTTGCTTTTTGTTTGTTGAGGTCGTGAGTTCTTTATATATTTTGGATGTCAACCCTTTATTGCATATGTCATTTATGAATATATTCTCCCATACTGTAGGATGTCTTTTTGTGCTACTGATGGTGTCCTTTGCTGTACAGAAGCTTTTCAGCTTGATATAGTCCCACTTGTTCATTTTTGCTTTTGTTTCCCTTGCCCGGGGAGATATGTTCATGAAGAAGTCGCTCATGTTTATGTCCAAGAGATTTTTGCCTATGTTTTTTTCTAAGAGTTTTATGGTTTCATGACTTACATTCAGGTCTTTGATCCACCTTGAGTTTACCTTTGTGTATGGGGCTAGACAGTAGTCCAGTTTCATTCTCTTACATGTAGCTGTCCAGTTTTTCCAACACCAGCTGCTGAAGAGGCTGTCATCTCCCCATTTTATATCCAAGGCACTTTTATCAAATATTAATTGACTGTATATGTTTGGGTTAATGTTTGGATTTTCTATTCTGTTCCACTGGTCTGTGGGTCTTTTTGTGCCAATACCAAATTGTTTTGATCACTGTGGCTTTGTAGTAGAGCCTGAAGTCAGAGAGTGTAATTCCCCGTTTTATTCCTCGTTCTCAGGATTGCTTTGGCTATTTGGGGTCTTTTGTGGTTCCATATGAATTTTAGAATTATTTGTTCGAGTTCATTGAAGAAAGCTCTTGGTAGTTTGATAGGGATTGCATTGAATCTGTAGATTGCTTTAGGTAGTATAGCCATTTTGACAATATTTATTCTTCCTAGCCAAGAGCATGGGATGCGTTTCCATTTGTTAGTGTCCTCTTTAATTTCGCTTAGGAGTGTCTTGTAGTTTTCAGAGTACAGGTCTTTCACTTCCTTCGTTAGGTTTATTCCTAGGTATTTTATTCTTTTTGAAGCAATTGTGAATGGAATTTTTTTTCTGATTTCTCTTTCTGTTAGTTCATCGTTAATGTATAGGAAACTAACAGATTTCTGTATGTTAATTTTGTATCCTGCAAGTTTGCTGAATTCACATATTAGTTCTAGTAGTTTTGGAGTGGAGTCTGTAGGGTTTTTTATGTACAGTGTCATGTCATCTGCAAATAGTAACAAAAAATTTACCAATCTGGATGCCTTGTATGTCTTTGTTTTGTCTGATTGCCATGGCTAGGACCTCCAGTACTGTGTTGAATAACAGTGGAGAGAGTGGGCATCCCTGTCTTGTTCCCGATCTTAGATGAAAAGCTTTCAGCTTCTTGTCATTAAGTATGATAGCTGTGAGTTTGTCATATATGGCCTGTATGATGTTGAGGTACTTGCCATCTATACCTATTTTGTTGAGCGTTTTAATCATGAATGGATGCTGAATTTTGTCAAATGCTTTTTCAGCATCTATGGAGATGATCATGTGGTTTTTGTTCTTCTTTTTGTTGATGTGGTGGATGATGTTGATGGATTTTCGAATGTTGTACCATCCTTGCATCCCTGGGATGAATCCCACTTGATCATGGTGTATGATCCTCTTGATGTATTTTTGAATTCGGTTTGCTAATATTTTGTTGAGTATTTTTGCATCTACATTCATCAGGGATATTGGTCTGTAATTTTCTTTTTAGGTGAGGTCTTTGCCTGGTTTTGGTATTAGAGTGATGCTGGCTTCATAGAATGAGTTTGGAAGTTTTTGGAAAACTTTAAGGAGAATGGGTGTTATTTCTTCTCTATATGTCTGGTAGAATTCAGAGGTGAATCCATCAGGTCCGCGTGTTTTTTTCTTGGGTAGTTTTTTGATTACCGCTTCAATTTCGTTGCTGGTGATTGGTCTGTTTAGTTTTTCTGTTTCTTGCTTGGTCAGTTTTGCAAGGTTGTTTTTTTCTAAGAAGTTGTCCATTTCTTCTAGGTTTTCCAGCTTGTTAGCATATAGATTCTCATAATATTCTCTTTTAATTCTTTGTATTTCTGTGGTGTCCGTCGTGATTTTTCCTTTCTCATTTCCAATTCTGTTTATGTGTATAGATTCTTTTTCTCTTAATGAGTCTGGCTAGGGGTTTATCTATTTTGTTTATTTTTTCAAAGGACCAGCTCTTAGTTTCATTGATTTTTTTACTGTTTTATTCTTTTCAATTATATTTATTTCTTCTCTGATCTTTATTATGTCCCTCCTTCTGGTGACTTTGGGTCTCATTTGTGCTTCTTTTTACAATTTCAGTAATTGTGTCTTTAAGAGTATTCATTTGGGAATGTTCTTCCTTCTTTAAATAGGTGTGGATTGCCATATACTTTCCTCTTAGAACTGCCTTTCCTGCATCCAACAGAAGTTGTGGCTTTGTGTTGTTGTTGTCATTAGTCTCCATATATTCTTTGATTTCTGTTTTGATTTGGTCGTTAACCCATTGATTAATTAGGAGAATGTTGTTAAGTCTCCATGTATTTGTGAGCCTTTTTGATTTCTTTCTAAAATTTATTTCTAGTTTTATACCTTGGTGATATGAGAAGTTTGTTGGTAGGATTTCAATATTTTTGAATTTACTCAGTTTCTTTTTGTGGCGTAGTATGTGGTCTATTCTGGGAAATGTTCCATGTGCACTTGAGACGAATGTGTATCCTGTTGCTTTTGGGTGCAGAGTTCTGTAGATGTCTGTTAGGTCCATCTGTTCTAGTGTGCTGTTCAGTGCCTCTGTGTCTTTACTTACTCTCTGTCTGGTTGACCTGTCCTTTGGTGTGAGTGGTTTGTTGAAGTCTCCTAAAATGAATGGATTGCTGTCTGTTTCGTCCTTTAATTCTGTTAGTGTTTGTTTCACATATGCTGGCGCTCCTGTGTTGGGTGCATATATATTTATAATGGTTATATCTTCTTGTTGCACTAACCCCTTTATCATTATGTAATGTCCTTCTTTATCTCTTGCTACTTTCTTCGTTTTGAAGTCTATTTTGTCTGATACAAGTCTTGCAACACCTGCTTTTTTCTCTTTGTTGTTTGCGTGAAATGTCTTTTTCCATCCCTTCACTTTTAGTCTGTGTATCGCTTTGGGTTTGAGGCGAGTCTCTTGTAAGCAGCATATGGATGGGTCTTGCTTTTTCATCCATTCTGTTACTCTGTGTCTTTTGATTGGTGCATTCAGTCTGTTTATATTTAGGGTTATTATGCATAGATATGTACTTATTGCCATTGCTGGCTTTAGATTCGTGGTTACCAAAGGTTCAAGGGTTGGTTCTTTACTATCTAACAATCTAACTTAACTTTCTTGTTAAGTAATTGTAAACACTGTCTGATGTTTGTTTATTTCTCTCTCTTCTTATTGTTACTCCTCCATTCTTTATATGCTAGGTGTTTTATCCTTTGCCTTTATTTAGTATTTGGATGTTCTGCTTTGTTTTCTATGATTTTATTTTTTCTGGTGACATGTTTTTAGCCTTAGGGGAGCTTCCCTGTAGAGCATTGCGTTAAAGATATCCTGTAGTGGTGGTTTATGAGAGGCAAACTCTCTCAACTTTTGTTTGTCTGGAAATTGTTTAATCCCTTCATCATATTTAAATGATAATCATGCTGGATACAATATTCTTGGTTCCAGGCCCTTCTGTTCCATAACGTTAAATATATCATGCCATTCTCTTCTGGCCTGTAAGGTTTCTGTTGAAAAGTCTGATGATAGTCTGATGTGTTTTCCTTTGTAGGTGATCTTTTTTCTCTCTCTAGCTGCCTTTAATGCTCTGTTCTTATCTTTGATCTTTGCCATCTTAATTATTGTGTGTCTTGGTGTTGTATTCCTTGGGTCTTTTGTGTTGGGAGATCTGTGGGCTTCCATGGACTACGAGACTATTTCCTTCCCCAGGGAGGGAAAGTTTTCAGCAATTATTTCTTCAAATACACTTTTTATCCCTTTTTCTCTCTCTTCTTCCACTGGTATTCGTATAATGCAAATATTGTTCCGTTTGGATTGGTCACACAGTTCTCTTAATATTCTTTCTTTCTTAGAAATCCTTTTATGTCTCTCTGCCTCAGCTTCTCTGTATTCGTGTTCTCTGATTAGTATTCCATTAACAGTCTCTTGCATCTATCTCATCCAGTGTGCTGTTAAGCCCGTTGATCGCTTGTCTGATTTCTGCATTGTCTTTCCTCACTTCCCTCACTTCCTCCCTCAGCTCTTGCCCATTTCTCTGTAGATCCATCAGCATGGTTATGACTTTTATTCTGAATTCTTTTTCAGGAAGACTGTACATTTCCATCCCTTCAGGCTTACTCTCTTCGGTTGTCTGGTTGATTTTAGTCTGGACCATATTCCTGTGTATTTTCATGGCTATAGAAGTGGTCGCTGGTAGTTGCCACGTATGCCAGCTGGGCTTTTTAAGAGTTTAAATAAAGAAAAGGAAAGAAAGAAAGAAAGAAAAAAAACAAAATAAAATTAAAAACAAAACAAAACCAAACAAAAAAAACGCCCACTGTGAGTAGATTCTGTGGGTATGCTGTAGGTGGCGCTGTTGCCCCACTATTCCACAACTGTGACCCCGTCTTTCCACATGGCCCTTTATAGCTCTCGTCGGGGTGGTAACGAATGGGAGGCTGTTGATCTCTGGGAAGTCGGTGTGCGGTCACCCTTTCCCAGTTGCCACCTAAGGGGTCCAAAACTCCCCAGGACTCCTAGCCTGCTGGGCTGAGTGTGCTCGGGCGATCCGGCTCCTCCGCTGGGCTCCTGTCTGTTTAAGACTATTGAAGAAAGTGCGAGGTTCTCTTTTTTTTTTGTCCTTCCCCGGGAGCCGGCTCCAAGCACCCTCGCGCGTTCCGCGCTCAGGTCCTGCCCCTCTGTCTGTCCAGTCTCTGCTACACTGTGCTATGTGTGGCAACCTCCCCGCACAGATCACCGGGGCTGGTTATTTCGCGGGATGTACTTCCAGTCCCTCCTGGCTCTGAATCCTCTCCTCCCATCGTTGTGCTGGGGTGGGTTAGTGCTCGGGTCCCGCTGGGTTGCGGCTCCGTATCTTACCCGCCTCGGGGTGCCGAGTCCTCTTTGGTGTAGCTGTACGCTGTGCGCTTTCCTGTGTATTCTGGTGTCTCTTTAAGAATAGTTGTATTTGCTGTATTTTTGTAGATAAATATAGTGTTGGGAGGAGATTTCTGCCACCCCGCTCACTCCGCCATTTTCCCGGAAGTCTCCCACTCAGCCTTTTCTTATCTGTACATTGTTTAATCCCTCCTTCAAGTTTAAATGATAACCTTGCCGGGTAGAATATTCTTGGTTTGAGGCCCTTCTGCTTCATTTCATTAAATATATCATGCCACTCTCTTCTGGCCTGTAAGGTTTCTGTTGAGAAATCTGATGATAGCCTGATGGGTTTTCCTTTGTATGTGATGTTTTTCTCTCTCTTGCTGCTTTTGATAGTCTGTCTTTATCCTTGATCTTTGCCATTTTAATTATTATATGTCTTGATGTTTGTCTTCCTTGGGTCCCTTGTGTTGGGAGATCTGTGCACCTCCATGGCTTGAGAGACTATCTCCTTCCCCAGATTGGGGAATGTTTTTAGGAAGTACTTCCTGAGTGACACTGTGTTTCCATTTTTCTCTCTTCTTCTTCTTCTGGTACCCCTATTGTGTGAATATTGTTGCGTTTGTATTGGTCCCACAGTTCTCTCAGTATTCTTTGATTCTTAGATATTCTTTTTTCTTTCTGTGCCTCAGTTCCTTTGTATTCCTCTTCTTCAATTTCTATTCCATTTAGTGTCTCTTCTACTACATCCAGTCTCCTTTTAAATTCCTTTTCATTTCAGGTATGAAATTTCTTAAATATTGAATCTGCATATTAAATTCGTAACTGAGTTCTTGAATATTTTTCTGTAACTACAATGAGCATGTTTATGATTTTTATTTTGAACTGTCAGGAAGGTTGATGAGTTCAGTTTCATTTGACCCTCTTTCTGGGGTTTGTGAGATTTTGGTCTGAACCAGGTTCTTTTGATGTTTCATAATTCTATGTGGTGCCCACTAGTGTGCAGAAGCTCCAGTCTCTGGAGCTGCTCAGCCCGTAGAGTGAGGTTGCGGGTTATAGAGGAGTGGCGCTGGTGCCTGGGGGAGGAAATATCTGTTTCCTGATTCCCGTTGGCAGTGCCTGTCTCCAGTATCACAGCCAGTGGGTAGAGCACACAGGTGTAAGCCTCTGTGCTGGGTGTCTGTATCTGATGTAGGTGGTGCCTCCCTCTGGCTGGCCTGATGCCAATGCCGTGACTGCTGGTTTGCGAGCTGGTTCTGTCAGGCAAGGAGGAATGGTCGGCAGGCTCGGTTTCACAGTGGGGGTTCTCGAACGTCTACGGGGGGCCGGAGTGCCTCAAGCTCCTCAAAATTGCCAACCTACTGGGCAGAGCACGCTCAGACAACATTGTCCAGGTCTTCCTTCTCCCGCGCAGCAAGCTCTGTGCAACCCCTGCCCCTTCAGCAGCCCTCTCACTGTTAGGAAGCCTCTCAGACCTCCTGCCGTTCCTCCGTCACAGAGCGGCCAGAATGTTAGTCTCTCAGGCACTCTGCCTGTCCTAGCTCCCCAACCTCCAGGGCACCACACAGAGTAGGTTTCTGCTCTCAAAGTAGATCTCCAGGGCTAGGTGTTCAGTAGTCCCAGGCTTCCACCCTGTCCCCCTCTGTTTCTCTTCCTCCCGCCGGTAATCTGGGTTTGGGGAAGGGCTTGGGTCCCCATTGGATCATGGCTTTCATATGTTACCCTGTTTCTTGAGGTCTGCTCTGTTCATGAGGTCCGTTTGCAGCCTGATTCAGCCGTCTTTCCTGTTGCTGTTTTAGGGTTAGTTGTATTAATTAACTATAGTTTCGTACCATTTGTGGTTTTGGGAGGAGGTTTTTGTCTCACCTATCATGCCGCCATCTTTAATTCTCTACTTTCTTCAACATAGAATTTGGGGGGAATAAAATTTAGTCTGTATGAGGGTTGTAGGCACAGAGAACAGCAAGTTTTCCCTTAGATAAGAGCTTTTCAAACTTGGAACTATTGAGTGTCAGATAATTCTTTGCTGTGGAGGAGCATTGTCCTCTGCACTGAAGGATATTTAGCAGCATCTCTGGCCTCTACCCACTGGATGCCAGTACCACCCACAGTTGTGACAACCAAAAATGTCTTCAGACACTGCCAGGTTCCTTTCAGGAGCAGAAAGAAAACTATTATGGTGAAAAAGTAGTAGAAATAACAGCTTAGGTAAGTAGAAGCCAAATCATGTGGTGCCTTGTATGCCAAACTGTGTTTAGATTTTATTCTAAGTGACATGGAGAGCTATGTTTTTAAAAGTCTGGAGTAAGGGCTACGCCTTATTCCCCAGGGACAAGCTGGCCCACCTGTTTTTGTTAAGAACAACGTTCTGCAACAAAGCCATGCCCTTTCTATATACATTGCTAATGGCATATTTCACACCTACAAAGGCATTTACTACCTGAATTTCTTCAATGGGTTTCCTAATTGACACTGTTTCTATGACTGACACTCTTATAGTCTACTTTCTAAGGCAGACAATCTTCTTTAAAAAACTGTGAGTAGATTATGTCATTTCCCTGTTTAAAACTTTTCTTAAAAAGAAGACACAGGCCCCACATGGTGTCACTTTTGCTAGGCCAGGTCACCAAACGAGGGCCTAATACATCAACCCAATTGCAGTTTCAATCTCCCCCAGAAATGTAGTCTTTCAGGAATTTTCTGGTTAGCATCATTGATAAGACCATCTGTCAATGAGCCTGTCCATCTGCCCTAAAAGAAGATGGACTGACCTGCAATATAAGACCCCTGCTCTTCCCCTAAAGAAAGTGACCTGACCTGAAAGTGACAACCCCTTCTTTTCTTTTGCTATCAACTTTGCCCCACCCGTCTGCCTATACGAAACTTCAATTCTGCACAATTCCTAAGAACATCTCTCTTCTTCCTAGAGGGGATATTGCCCACTCATTAATCACTTAATAAAGCCAATTAGAGCTTAAATTTACTTGGACGAATTTTGCTTTTTAATACTTTCAAAAAGTGTTTTTCGAACACTAATTTACAACCAGGAGAGAATTTCCCTGAGGAAGATAACTAATGTGTCATTTGCTTTGTAAACCAAGCGGAGGAAAATAGTTGAGCTATGGACCCTTTTGTTCCAATTCTTAAGAAGCAATTAGCCTTCCAATCTCAGTACCATTTAAACTCATAAGAAACTCCAAACATGGAAAGATATAGGAAAGGGGTAGGAGGATGGAGTTTTTGGTATATTACAGATTTTTACTATTGGATTCAAGTTCTTTTTGACATTTGTTTAATTAGTACAGAAAGTCTTCTCTCTATTTTATTTCCATGTCTTAATAGACTGGACACAGAGTTCTTTTTTCCTCCTTGATCCATGCAGGAGCATTCCCCGATCTGTGCTTTTTCATCACTTCTCCTGTACTTTGGCACTGGACGTTTTCTTTTGTTTACATTATGCTATTGTGAGAATTGACTGCTCTTGTTGTAAGCAAAATTATTTTAGAGAATACAGTAGAATTTTAGCATAGAGGATTAGTATTCATTTCTTTCTATTGTTGTATGTATGTTTTACTAAGCTGTTGGTTTGGTTTTCCTTTTCGTAAGGTGCTGCTACATCCTCATCTTCTTCTTCACCTTCATCCAGTTCCATAACAGCTGCTGTTATGCTAACATTAGCTGAACCGTCAATGTCCAGTTCATCGCAAAATGGAATGTCAGTTGAGTGCAGGTGACAGCAGGACTTGCTAAAGCACTTTGCACTTAATGGCTGTTGAGGGCCACATCTTTTTTATACTGCACAGTGGCACAAAAAAAAAAATCAGACAAGCACTATTTTATATTTAAAAATTGTTTCTTGACAAGGTGACTTGGCACTTAAGTGCACTTTTTTTTATGAAGAAAAAGTACAATGAACTGCTTTTCCTCAAGCAATAATTGTTTCCAACTTGTCTGGGAATTGTGTGTCTGGTAACTTGAAGGCCTTCCACTGTGGCAAATGGAGGCTTTTCACTGCCTGTAGAGACAATACAGTAAGCATAGATATTGGTGGGCCAGAACATGTTAAGATTAACTTACTGTATGTATTCCCTTGTATTTTGTTAAAGCTGGAACATTTGATATTTTTCCATTTATTTATGAAAAAATATGAACCTATTTTCATTTGTACAAGTGAATTGTTTTTTAAAGCAAGTCATCTTAGGGTGGCTTTAATTGTATAAGTCAAGCACATGTAATAAATTCAAAACCTGCAGTTAACAGGATATTAAGACATCAATCCTGGTAACCAAATATTAAATATTCTCTTTAAAAAAGACTGAATATGTTTACAGGTTTGAATTAGGCTAAAAGGTCTTGCAGTGGCTTTTCATGCCCCTTCAAATTGGAATGAACTACTGTACTTTGCCATTTTTCTATAAATCAGTATTTTTTTTTTAATTTTGATATAATACATTGTGTGAAAAAGAAAATGGCTAATAAACTCTATTGAATCTTAAACAATGTATAAAGATTGTACTTAGCCAGTTCAAAGTGTATATTTATTCATAATGAATTATAACAGTTATATTTTTGTGTTTTCTTGTAAAGGTTTCTTTTTCCTTAAATACAGATAACTCATTTGTATTGCTTATTTTATTATGAGCTACAATAAGAGGACTTCAGGAACAAGTAAATGTATTAGTATGGTTCAAGGTTGTTGATAATGAACTGTCTCAAAAGGATGGTTATTTTAAGTATAAATAGTTAATTGGGGTGATAGGCCTATAAAATTAAATGCCTTGTATAAAATCCAAAATGAATGCAAAATTATTTTCACTTGTATTGACTTTATGTTGTATGAATCCAATCTCTGTTCTGTTTGGCACTTGTATTTAATTCTACACCTTTGTAAGACATTTGTATATTACGGATGTGTTAATTCAAACTATTTAATACCTGGCACTGTTAATACACAGTACTTTACTGTACAGACTGTTTTACTGTTTTAATTGTAGTTCTGTGTACTTTTTTTGGATGGGACTGGCATGTTTTGTTTGTTTTCTGGCAATACAACGTGAGAATTTTGAAGCGTTTTGTTGTAGATGCTAACATGTCAGAATTCTTTACATTCAATTTTTCTAAGAAAAGCATTTTCAGTCTTGTAGTGTGTGCTTACAGTAATTTTGTTGAAAATGGTTTCAAGTTATTCAGATTTGTACAGGACTGTAAAGATTTGACAGCAAAACATTGAAAAAGCTTATAGAATAAAAGCTATAAAATATATATCAGGATCTGCAAACAATGAAGAATTATGTAATATATTGTACAAATGTAAGCAAAGGCTCTGAAATAAAATGCCATAGTTTGTGAATCCTTGATTTTGTTTCTAAAAGGTTAAGTAATTTTAGTTCATTTCTGTATGTGATGACTGACTGGGACATCTTATCTCCAGCATGTATTACCAGAAGGGATTATTTGACATACAAAAATGGGAATATTCTACCTTTAAAAATTAAAAGTCCATTAGCCAGATACAGGTTTATTAGCTATTCTTACATCTTTGCATACACTGTTTTGCTTGACTCTAGTCCAAACATGAATATTTATCCCTTACTTGGAGGTTTGTCTAAACGACAGAGTTTTTTTTTCTTGTTCACTTGAGACCATTACTAGCAGCTTGCATTCCTTTTTTCCTTCCTTCTTTCCTCCCCCTCTTCCCCTTCCCTTCCTTCTTTCCTGCCTTCCTGCATTCCTTCCCCTCCCCTTCTCCCCCTACTATCTTTTAATTTAAATTGACTTTTTGGGTCTCGTACCTTTAGTGCAGTCTACCCCATTACATACTGGAATTGTCTAGGTATTGTTAAAACAATAGTTGGTGCTCAGGCCCCACCATCAAAGAATCATATTTATTTGCTCTGGGAAGATACCTGAATGTTGATCTTTTTTTAAAGGTCTCAGTGATTTTAACGTGCATCTGGGTTGAGAACCATGCTTTATTCCAAGCCTTTGAAAATGATTAGTGGGTTTTTTTTTGCCTCATTTAATGAGTATCCTACCAAGTAAAATCCATTCTTTAAAACAAAAAGAAAATAAACTTTTTTAAGGTGTAAAAAAGCTCAAATGTGTATTTTTTTAAAGCACCTTTATGATGACCCTGTATTTATGACCCTTTATTTAAACAGAAACTAGTTTAAAGGATGAGTTTTAAAATCTGTATAACAGTGCTTCCCAAAATAAAGTCCTAGAATACAGGTCCCTGGAAATGCTCTGAGAACTTACTGTCAAATGTATCTTGGAAATGCTGTAAATAGCACAACCCTTCTTAGAGATGCAGTGTTAATGTAGTAAAAACTTAAAGAAGGCCTGTGAAGAGACACATGGCCAGCTTCCTTTACCCTACTGTTTTCAATCTTACCTGATCATGAATCCGTGCCTTTCAAGGAACTACTATCACCTACTTTGTGTGTTACAAAACAGTGCTCTAAAGGAGAATGTTTGCAAACTATGCTGGAGTTGAGGTTATAACCCTTGACCCTCTCTGTCTCTTGTCTGCCTATTTTCCTGTCTTCCCAGCTTCTCTGGCAAGTTGAGAATTTCATAGTATGACTAGAATTTGGCTTAAGTTTTCCCTGGCCATCTGAACTACATTTTGTCTACCAACTTTACAATCTGTGATAAAACTAAGATGGTATGATTTTTACAGTATTCTCCAAAACCTTTTTTTCCTACTGAAATAACCTGAGGGTGAGGTCTTGTCAATTTCCTTAACCTGGGGAAATTGGGAAGGTGGAACAGATTCTGTGAAACCCCTACTGTTTTTTACAAAATGTTTTTTGTATTTTTCTAGGAAAAGAGTCTTGATGTTTTAAACTCTTCATAGGGGTTAAATGATCTCTAAATGGTTAAGAACAAGCTCTGAATGGCAGTGGGATAATTTTTTAACTCTCCAGCCACAGCTTCTTTCACACTATTTTCTTCTAGACGTATGTTCTGTCTTTGTGAGTTCATGTCTCCACTTCTAATTTTAAACTATTTAAGGACTTTGGGCTAACATCATATGATTGGTTTTGTATGTATAAGAGGAATATTTTCATGGTTTAGTAGTTGTGAAAGTAATGTATAAGACATAATTATGTGCTAAGTTGCATGGTCAGGGAAAACGGGTGCGTAAGGGTATACATGTAGGCAGTGTATGAGCGTAAAGGAATCTTGACCACTGATGTGATGTGATGATGACATAGAGGAGCAGCAAACATTCAAGGTAGATTCAGCTGGAAATGGAAGGAGCAACTAGAGAGGAGAGTCACGACAGCATCAGCCAGATGCGATGAGAATGTAGTGCTCCAGATAGGAAGTGATTCTTGGAATGTTAGAATGGGGAAGGAATGAGATTGGAGGCATCCTGAAGGGAAAATGAATTTCTACACTGGACTGTAGGATGGATGAGATGCTTGAATATGGACAGCTGGATTTTTCTCATCTCTATGAAATAACACAAGGTCACAAGGGAAACCAAAATAAGCAACTCAGAAATCGAAACGAGGGCCAAACAGTTGAATATTGTGTTTTTGTTTCATCAGTTTATCTGATTTGGGCTATAAAACGTCAAGTATTCCCAATGACTTCTGTTAAGCAGCTTTCAAAAAGCAGGTCTGTTCCCTGAGATTCATAGTCAAATCCTATTTTACCACCAAAACTGAATGAAATGGTTTAATTTTAATATTCACCTTTTATTACCTAAAAGTCAGTTTACCAAGGAGTTAGTAGGTATGGAAAACGGATAGTACAGGATGATTAAGACACGCATTTTAATTTAGAGAGACTCTAAAGTAACGCTAATAAGTACACTGGAGGCTTGGAAAAAGGTTGGATCTCGAAAATTTTCTTTAGACAATATCTGACCTGGGCCTTGAAAGATGATGGGTACAACTTTGCATGTGAAAGTGAGGGGGCAAAAGGAGGGCACTGGTGGGAGAACGAATAACGAGTAAGAGGGAATAATGTGACAAAAGGCAGGCTAGAATGTGAGAATTGGAGGAGTTAAGTCTGGGAAGGTAGGCTGAAGAAACAAGTTGTGAGTGCCAAGTGCTCTCCTGGTGGAACAGCGGGGCGGGGCAGGTAGAGCTGTGGTCTCCAACTATTAGTTTTTAACATTTTTAAATGATGTCAAATTTCAGAAGGGTTGTACGAGTAGTGCAAACAAGTCCCGTGTACCCGTCACTCCGATTCATCGACTGTTCATACGGAGTTACACTCATCTCTGTAACCCCATTTCAGGTTAACGTCCTCCTTCCTCTTCAACAATTCAGGGACTTTCGAACACGTTTTCTCTCTTAATGGACTGACACCCCGTTCCCAGTCTCGCTGATACTTATGAAACTTGCAGGCGCCGGTTTCTCGGAAGACGCTTCACCCCTAACATTGGGCTTCTCCCAAGGAGGACCAGGTACAAACCGGCGCGGTACCCTGAGCCAGCCCGCCCGGTGCCTCCCCCCTGCGCGGCTGCGGCGGCGCCCGGAGTGTTAAGAGCGTGGCTCCGGGAGCGGAAGTTGCCGGGACCCGGAAGGGCGGCTCACGCGCTGCTGCTACCTGGGGGACCTTGGGATGAAAATGGCCGTGGCAGGAAAGAACAAAGGGAAGAAAAAGAAGAATGCCGGGGCCCAGGGGTGAGTAGCGCGTGGCACGCCCACCTGGCACGGTGTGCGTTCGGGAGCTCGGGCGGGCGAAGCGGCGGGGCGCGTCGTGGGGTCACTGAGCTGAGCCTCTGGCGTTGGTATCTAGGGAGAATCCGGACCGCGGCGCCCGTGGGGCTCTGACGGGAGACTATCTGGTCGGACAAGTCGCGGAGAGCTTGTTCCATGGCGAGCGCCCCTCCGGAGGCAGCGCAGCTCGGCTGGCGTCCCTCTTTAGCACCTTTGAGCCTCAGCTTCAACCTGTCTACATGCCTGTGCCTGAAGTAAGTCATTGTGTTCTGTTTCGAATGGCTCATTAGAACAGCTTTAAAACAAGCAATTTACCTTGCGGAGCATGGTTTCTAAAGGGCGGCAGATAGGATTAATTTTAAGTAGCCGTTCATTATTGGACATCCCAGTGAGAGAGAAAAGATACCAATTGAGAAAGACTACTAAATTATTAAAAAGGATGAGGTGTCAAACATAACTTCAAACATTTAATAGGAAACCACCAAGAAAAAGAAACGGGGTGAAGAGGAAGAAAATACATCCCAAATTCAGAGACCACTTTTGCAAGAACCTGCAAAAAAAATGAAAGTAAATAAGAAGCTTTCTGATGCAGACAGAAAGTTGGCAAACAGGTTGGTAAACTTATCTTAATGTTAAATTTGTTGTAAAATAAATGAGATTCTTATACCTGCAATATTCATCGTAATTTTTTTTCTCGTTTCATAGTTCTAATTTAAAAAAATTTTTGTTGTTATGGAAAATCTCCCCCATGTGCCCAATATTAACAATTATTAATACTTGGCCAATCTTGTTTCATCTTTATCCCAATTATATCCCCCTCATTATTTAGAAGCAAAGCTAACACTTATGTTTTATCTGTAAAGGAAGAAGATTAATTTGGTGTTCTTAAACTTAGAGATCAAGTTGTCCCATTAGCTTAATATACATATACATATATATATATATATATTTTTTTTTTTTTTTTTACCGTTTTTGTGTATCTACACCCAAATCACAGTACCACCACAGGTCCCTACTTAACTTTCCTGTCTGTCATGCTACTCTTTTCAAGCCCCCTAGTTCTCTCTTCTTAGCAAGTGATCTTGTTATCCAGTCAGAGCTGTTAACTGCTAACGATTGTGAACTATTTTTTGTCCTCCTGTGAAAACCTCTATGTACATCCTTAATTTCTAACCCCTTTTTCTCAGAAAGGTGCCTTCCTCCTCCTGTACAATCACCTATGCTGTGTATACCACCTTCCTCTTCTTCCTCCCTAGGGATTGTGTCATGAGATATATCCATTTTCTCCTGTTTCCTGTTATCTTTGGTTTGTGCACCATACTAATGTGCTCAAGATTCACATCTTAAAAAAAAGAAATCCAAAAAAACCAAACATATTCTACAGTCTCTTGTCCCTGTTTGCTACCATTCTCCCAGTACCTCCCGTCATAATCAAGCTTTCAGGAAAAAGTAGTCTATACTTGGCACTGTCTTCCTTTTCTTGGTCTCTTTTCTCTTCCACGTGCTTGCAGTCTGCTTGTTTCTTTGTTGTGTTTTCATTTGATCTGACCATCCTTCTAAAACAGTGCCCAGTGAACGTCTACCAACTGAGTTGCCACGTTTAACAGGCAGACAGCCTTTGTCTCTTGAGTTCTCTCCGTTACACTTAAATGGCTACTTTCTTCTCAAAGCAATTGGATTCTTTGATAGCAATCCCTTCTGACTCCTTTTTTTTTCGTCTTTTGCTTCTCAGTGTTAGTGTGGATACCTTTTCTTCTTACTGCTTCGTAAATGTTGATTTCCCTCAGTATTCTGTTCTCAGTCATCTTCTCAGGACCATTTTCACCTTCCATTGTGCTGGGCCATGGCTCCACCATTCTGGTCTCTCTCCTAAGCTCTTGACCTATCTGTTTGCCTGCTGGCATCTGTCCTTGTATGTCATATATACCTCAAATTCAGAATGCTTCAGACTGAGCCAATTAGAACTTTTTCTAATTAGCCTTATCAGACCCATTCCTCTGCATGACTGGTACTACTAGCCTTCTAGTTGCCTGAGCCAGTGACTTGGAGGTCATCCCACACTTTCTTTTCCTTGCAGATCTAATCAGTTGCCAAGTGCTGATGATGCTGTCTTTCCACTCCCTCCCTTGTTCTGGTTGGTCTGTTGTCTCTTTCCAGAGATGTGCAGTTGTGACTGCCTGCTTACTGGCCCCCCTTATCCATCCAGCCTTGTCCTCTTCCTTTTATCTTCCACTCTGCTGCCCAAATTATCTTAGGCACTCTCAAGGTCATCAGAGGCTCTCCGTCTTCCGTCTTCTGCGGGATAAAATCTAAGTACTTTTGCATAACAGGTTGATAACATTCTTGACCTGTTTTCCATCTTATACTGTCTTGTTTCCTTTCACACCTGCTAGGTCACATGCAGTAGTGATCAAAAGTAAGGCATGGACCCTCTCCTCAGTAGAGTTTATTGTCTAGCGAAGGAGTAACAGTGGCCAACATTTACTGAAGGCTGTCATGTGCCAGACATTGCCTTTCTAACTCAGGAAGCCTATCTCATTTCTCTTGTTTTTTTTGTCTGTTTCGATACCATGTATTATAAGTGTTACCACTTTGTTGTGAACTTGCCTGTCTCTTCAGAGACTGGACTATTGAAAGTCCTTTAATACGTTAATAGTCTCTTTATCTTTCTATCCCCAGAGGGTAGAAGTAAGTGGAGCCTAGTAAATATTTTCTGAATGAATAAATGATTTTTATGACTCCTGCTACCCATTCTCTCCCCTCCTTAAGGCCCCCATCCAGCCCTATTATTGGACTGATGTTCAGCCCTAACATGTGCACCAAAGCTTTCTATTTTGCCAAGCAATCCTTAAAATCTTACAGAACTATTATAAGTGGGAAATTGGTTTTCCCTATGGGCCAGTATTTTGCAGTTCAGTTAACCTTTATAGACTCCCTGGGATTGCTGAAGTAGCCCTGGAGTTCTAGATCAGGGAATGAAATTGGGTATGAATGGAGTGTAAACTAATTCTCCAAGAGCTTTAAATGAACTTGTGTTGCTATGCTATTCCCTGGCAGTTTTAATGTATCTTCAGAAATTGAGCTTAACTTTTTCTAAGTCTTGAGTTTTCTAAAGATACTAGTCACTTTTTGATAATGCTACTTCTTAAATTTAAATATATTTAGGAATGGTAAGTTTATATTTGGGAAAGGCAGATGTAGGTGGGAAATATGTCCAATCTCTGTACTTTGTCAAATACTGGATCTGACTTCTGTGACTCTCATTTCTTTCCTTTCCCCTTCCTCTCTTTCTTTCCTTCCTTCCTTCTTTATCTACCTTAAAAAGGGAAAATGCTCTAGCAAGTGCTGATGTAGAAGAAGAAATTCACCAGAAACAAGGGCAGAAAAGGAAAAATTTACAAGCTGGTATTAAAGCAGCAGATAAAAATGTCCTTGATGAAGATCACACAGGTGTACCTCAAAGAAAGAAAATTCAAATCAACCAAGAAGAAGAGCGATTAAAGAATGAGAGAACTGTATTTGTTGGGAATTTGCCTGTTACATGTAATAAGAAGGTGAGTATGTGATCTGTATATTGTCAAGATTTGGAGAATTTAATCATAACTTTTGTTCACATTTCCTTTATTTAATAAACACATAATAAGTCATAAACATAATTAAATAGTACATTAATAAGTCATAATATAACACATAATTAATGTATAACTTCATTTTAAATGACCCATAAATCATTCTGTATATTGATGCCAGGGTCTGCCCTGCCTTTCCATTTCCATAGTCACTGCCCTAATTCAGGCTTTCATAAATGTTGTTTGAACTGTTGCAGTGGCCTCCCATCTGCTTTGTTTTTGTTTTTGTTTTTCCCAGCCTTATCTCCTATTAATGCCACAGGAACATAAACCTGAGACAGTGCCTAGCCATAGTAGAAGCTCAGAAAATATGTGTTGTGTAAATGAATGACTGTATCCTAAGTTTTTTTCCATTACGTAAAGTTCCCTAAACTCGAAATATGCGCTTTACTGTCTGTGTTCATGTGATAGTCACATTGTTGGCAATCCCTTGGGTCAAAATTCAGCTCATGCTTTGAAAGACAATTTAAATTCCACTTTTGTAAGAACAGTACCAAAAACTTGTCCTTTTGTCACCTAGTGTTTGATCTGTGATTATTTTGTAAAACAACACATTTTGCTTTGTAGCATAGTTTTGGTTATTGATCTTGTTAGCTTATAAGGGGCTAAAGGGAAGGGAGTGTGTGTGGTGCTTTGCACACTCAATTTTTAAAAGTAGAATTGATTATAGAAGTTAATATCCTAGCTGTAAAACAGGTTCTTCACATCCTGAGCCATTCATAAGAATAATGTATAAAATTTATCTTCTAGATTTTTCTTAAGTCTGATGGTGCTAATTCCATACAATTGGGGCATTTCTCATGAACTTAATTGTGTTTTCTTTTTATATGTTCCAGTAAAATTTTTTGTCTTCCAACTGAATAGTCACCTACTTTTCCTGAAATGTTCGTAAAGATGATCAGTTTTATTTAATTTTTTTGTAGCACTTACTTGATGTTCTGAAAGTAGACTAAAGTATATATATATATTTTTTTATTTTAGAAGCTGAAGTCATTTTTTAAAGAGTATGGACAGATAGAATCTGTACGATTTCGTTCTCTGGTATGTTTTCTCCTCAAAATTGCATAATCTTAAAATGTATCACATTTTAATCAGATTTACTAATGTGTTAATAACAGTGAGATAGAGGAGCATTTCACTTAAATCTTTGGAATCAATAAATTCAGATCTAGTTCAAAAGAAGACTTTCTCTAAATATCTACTGCTGACTCTTGTACTTTGTTAAATAATTTAATGAGTTCACCTAGAGAATGCTATCCTTGTTAAGGCTAACGGTGTATTTTGGAGGGTGGGTGGGTGACTTGTTTGCTGTATCAGGTAGGCAGAAACATTAACACTTACTGAAGAGCGTTTCTGGAATCAGGCATTCAGTATGTGAGGTTTGTGTGATATATACAGTATCTAAGCTTCCCTCTAGACAGGGTAAGTTTTTTTTTTTAATCAACTTAATATTAAAACTTTATAGGAATAAGTGGTTATCTGATTTCACCAACTGAGCATTCTGTAGCACACTTAGAACCGTGTTCCTCGGAGCATGAAACAAGCGTCATTCCTATCTTTTTTTTTTTAATGTAATGAATGTGTATTAGGATATAGGAAATGTTTATTCCTTATTTCTAATTGCTTTTTCTCATGTGATTCTCCAAAGTGAGGTTTCTCAGCCTTGATAGCATGGACATTTTGTGCTAGATAATTCTTTGTTGGTGGAAGCTGCCCTGTGCATTATAGGGTGTTCAGCAGCATCCCTGGCCTCTGCCAGCTTGATGCTGGTAGCATCCTCCCCACCCCAGCTCTAACAAACAAAAATACCTCCAGGAATTGCCAGCGGTCCCCAGAGGGCAGAAATGCCACCTTCTCTAAAAGTAGACATTTCCTGAGATTTGGGCACAGTCTCCATAATTTCTGTCACAGTGTTTGTTTCTCACTTACATTGCATGCACTTTGCCCTTCTGAGCCCCATTTCCCCATATCGGATCCTTGCCTGACACATTCACTTGGGTGTCTTGCCAGCACCCCACTTTCAGCCTCTCTGTGCCTGCCGCCATCTGTCCCTGCCCCCAGGCTGCAGGCCTTGTTGCCTTTGTCTCTCTTCGTCCTTGCCTCCTGTTGTTTGTGTCATCCCAGCCTGATTCTCAGCTGTGCTTCCTTCCAAAGAGGAGCCATTCCTTTCTTTTTCTCATCTACCTAAGTTCTCATTTCCTTCTGAATGAATAGTTACAGAGGCCTACTATGTTCCTATCTTCATTCCACCTCTAATTCATCCAACATACCGCTGTCAACTTAGTTGTCCTGAAGTACTTCTTCCTGGAACTCCCACCTGATTTTTCTCTCCTGCCATGAGCATCTGACACACACACACATGCTTCATAGTGCCTGGTCTTGCCTCTGGGGAGCCTGCCCAGATTCTGGCCTGTCCCTGGATTACTGGTATGTTTGGTGACTCTGCTGTGCGCTCTGAGCACCCCATACCTCACTGTGGTCCTTGTGAAGCTATTCTGCAGTTGTTCATCTGACTTGCCAGGCTGCAAGCTGTGATAACAGATGCCCTGTTGCTCTTGCTCATCCGTGCTATGCACATCAAATATGTGTGGACTTGGCTAAAAGCTTCCCAGTTTTCTCACTGTTGGTGAGATCTGTCTAAGTTCTAAGTCTGACAGTCTGCACAGGGTGGCCCTGAGGCCCTGTGTCCCTCCCACATGACTGTCCTGTAGCCTGGGAGTGTCCTTCCTTGGTGATCGTAGGCTTGGGCTTTCTCACCTTTGTCCTTTTGTTCAGTTTATTTGCTTTGTTGGGAATCCTTAAAGTTTCATTTTGCCTATCAAGAATCTCTCGGTTTTTCAGTAGGCAGTTAAAATGTCACTTACTCAGGCTTTTTCTGATACTTTATATGATTAAGTGGTATTATTTCCTCCAAATTCTTTTTGTACTTTATTACCTTATGTTATACTTATTTCTGTCTTCAATAAAAGGACATAAGTCATTAAGAGTTCCTAGGAGGCACCCAATAAATGAGTTTTGAAGACCATTATTCATTAATTATTGTGCATTTCTTATGTCTTGTACTGTTTTTCTTTATATAATTTGAGAGTTTGACTATATATTAGTAGTTTAAACAAGACAAATTGAGAACAAATAGTTCACACTTTCTAGTTTTACTTTATAGACTATCAGATAACTAAGAAAGGAAGTTTTCCAGGAGAGATTTATAATTGTCCAAAATGAGATAGACTTTCATATATGCTTCTAGACTGGGAGCTGGAGGGTCTGTTATCTTTGCCTTAATCTTCTCAGTACCTGGCTGTATTGGCACATTGGCAGTCACAGTCATTGACCTGAATTTCCACCTCCTCCATAAAGTCTTTGCTACCTACAGCCTTCACTCATAAATAGTATACATATATCTCATAAATAGTATATATATATATATATGTGTATATATGTATATGACTGAAAATAAAGTATACCTGAATATAAAGGAGATTCCCTTACTTGTCCATTAAAGATATCACAGATTTTTTTTTTGCCAACTGGCGTATGTTTTACATTATTTATCAATTTAAACATATTTAAAATTATGTAGGGTATATTAATTTAGAAATGTTGCTTTTTTCCAAACTCATTTTGTGAAACAGTTTTCTTTACATTTTTCATGTGCATCTTTAAACATTAATGGCCACTCATTACTGGAGACCCCTGTGAGTGACACATTTTGAAGGCATGGATATTTAATTCCATTGATGCCTGTTAAATCTAAGTATTGTACCATCATTGGAAATGTTTTTCCTAAGCCTCCAGGTCCCACATAACATTAGGATAGTTCTTTCTGATTCAATATTTCCCTAGAATGTTTTTTGTTTTTGGTCACATCATGTCATCAGAGTTAGATGTTTAGAATTCAGTTAATTAGAATATAATTAATTGGAAGTAATACTTCAACTAATGAATTTTCTTTAATATATTTTTTTCTCTTAAAAGATTCCAGCAGAGGGAACCTTGTCCAAAAAGTTGGCAGCAATAAAGTAAGTTTATAATTAGAGAACGGGAGTAGTCTTAAACTCTTCCATTTTGGTTAAAAATTTAGATCATTTTTTTTTCATAGATTTTTATATTTGAATAATACCTCATGCTTGACTATTTCTTTATGTCTGCAATAGCACATAAATTTGTCAGATGTTTGTCTTTAAGCCTTAATGTGAATTGTGTACTCACAGAGAATATTGCAAAAGAACTTACTAGAAAATGCACCATAGGAAATATCAAGGATGATTAGGCAGTGTTTGGAAGAGAATAAGACAATTTTCTGCCCAAATATTCTAGTGTAAATCATAAATACGGTATCTCATTGATTCTAAGGCACGCATTGTTGAAAATTGTTGAAATCTTAAGATATTGAAATGCATCTGAAAACCAGGGGTGCTCCATAGCTGCATTTAGCTGGTCAGATGTTTCCAGAGAGAATTCATGTTTGCTTATCTCAGTACTGGGGCTTCTACCAGCCCTAGACCATTTAAGTTCTCTGTTTCAGGGCTTGGGGACCACACTGGTAGTGTGGCTTGTGGCTCAAGTTCTCAGGGGTTTTTTCTCTACCCTCCTTATCTACCCAGTGCCAAGGATGAGATGTGCAAGAGTCCTTACTTTCCCTTTCTCATTAGTTATTTTATTGAAATAAATTGACGTATAACATTATGTAAGTTGAAGTTGTACAACCTTTTTTTCTCACTTTGTCAGTTTTATGCAGGGTTTCCTGTAACTTGTTTTTTCTTTCTTACTGGTACATGAAATGATGGCTTTTACAAGCAGAGGTGTGTATATTATATATATATAGATAATTAAATAAATAGGTCACATCTATATATTAGATAAAATATAGTGATATACTTTAATATACATTAAATTGCTTCATTATTTACAATAGCCAAGTCTTGGAAACAACCTAAGTGTTCATTGATAGATGAATGGATAAAGAAAATGTGGTGTGTATATACATAGTAGTATGTTATTCAGCTATGAAAGAAGGAAATCTTGCCATTTGGGACAACATGGATAGACTTTGAGGGCATTATGCCATGTGAAATAAGTCAGATAAAGAAAGATAAATACCATGTGATCTTACTTATATGTGGAATCTTAAGAAAAGGGACCCGAACTCAAAGAGAACAGGTTGGTGGTTGCCAGAGGAAGAGCATAGGGGAAATGGGTGAAGGGGTTCAAAAGGTAAAAGAAAACTTTAAGTTATAAAATAATTAAGTCCTGGAGATGTAATTCATAATGTGACTATAGTTATTAATACTGTATTGTATATTTGAAAGTTGCTAAGAGAGTAGATCTTAAAAGTTCTCATCAGATGAAAAAAATCTGTAACTTGTGTGGTGATGGATGTTAACTGTACACGCTGTGGTGATTATTTCACAATATATACAAATATCATTATAAGCTTGAAACTAGTATACTGTTATATGTTAATTACCTCAATAAAACAGACATGAGGTTATCATTTGCCTCAGCCAGTACTGATTGAATTAAGTTTAAAAACCATTTCTGGGAATGTTACTGTATCAGGATTTTTGAATTGCAGCAGTCCCTTTGAGTGAGTTCATTTCTCCATTTATTCCTGATTTAGAATTATTTGGCAGACCAGATCTTTGCCAGCTTTTTCCCATAACCTCCCTACACCAGTTGTATAGTTGACACTTGATAAATATGTGTTAATATTAATGACTCCAGTAATGTTTGTTGAGGTAACCAACATTGAGATAACTAGTTTATTGAGGCAAAGTTCTCCTTTATGCAAAGAATTGTTCAGATTGTGTGGGAAATGGAAAATTCTAGTAAGCTACAACCCTTCTCTGGGCCATACAGACTTTTCTTTCTGTATGAAGCTGAAACTCAGGGGCCTAAATTTCTGCAGAAACGATGTTCTGATAGGAGTATGTGGTAGCAGTACTAAGGAGTTGGGATACCAGAAAAAAAAGAGTTTGCTCACTATGATGGCCGTTGGTCTCCTCCATACATGTCCCCACTTGAAAACATTTTTGAATTGCATTATTTGAATAAATAATGAAGCAAATGGTTTAAAATAAAACTGTAAAAAGTAAAGAGTGAAAAAATCCTTTCCTATCTTTTCCCTGCCACCTCCCTTACCCAAGCAGCTGCTGCTGCTTTTTCTTTCTTGTATGACCTTCTAGAGACATTTTATGTATTTACATATCTATGTCGTTCATCACCCCTGCAGGTTAACTTTTTGAGGCAGAAGTAGTCAACATACACATACTACTACACATCTTCCTTTTCTCTACTTAGTGTAACCTGGAGATCTGTTTATAGTAGTGTAAAAATTGGTTCCTCCTTCTTCAGAGCATCTTAATAATCTGAAAGGTGTCCCATAACTTGTTTCAATATGCCTCCATTGATGGACTTTTAGTTTATTTCCAGTCTTTTGACCTTTACAAATAATGCTGGAATGAATGACCTTATATTTCTCTAGTACATAAATGAATGAAGTTATATGTAGCTTAAAATTTTAGCACTGGAATTGCTTGGTCTAAAGCGTATTTGCATTTTTAAAATTTTGCTATTATTAAAATACAATTACATGAGCAACATTATGGTTCCTAGACTCCGCCTATTATCAAGTCTCCACCGTTCCCCCCTTATCTCTCCCTTCCCACTCATCTTCCCCAGTCCCTTTCCCTTTGGTAACTGTTAGTCCATTCTTGGGTTCTGGAGTCTGCTGCTGTTTTGTTCCTTCAGTTTTTTCTTTGTTCTTATACACCACAGATGAGTGAAATTATTTGATACTTGTCTTTCTCTGCCTGGCTTATTTCATTGAGCATAATATCCTCTAGCTCCATCCATGTTGTTGCAAATGGTAGGATTTGTTTTCTTCTTATGGCTGAACAATATTCCATTGTGTATATATACCACATCTTCTTTATCCATTCATCTACTGATGGACAATTAGGTTGCTTCCATTTCTTGGCTACTGTAAATAGTGCTGCGATAAACATAGGGGTGCATACGTCTTTTTCAAACTGGGCTGCTGCATTGTTAGGGTAAATTCCTAGGAGTGGAATTCCTGGGTCAAATGGTATTTCTATTTTGAGTTTTTTGAGGAACCTCCATACTGATTTCCACAATGGTTGAACTAATTTGCAGTCCTACCAGCAGTGTAGGAGGGTTCCCTTTTCTCCACATCCTCGCCAACATTTGTTGTTGTTTGTGTTTTGGATGTTGGCCATCCTCACTGGTGTGAGGTGATATCTCATTGTGGTTTTAATCTGCATTTCTCTGATGACTAGCTATGTGGAGCATCTTTTCATGTGCCTGTTGGCCATCTGAATTTCTTCTTTGCAGAAGTCTGTTCAGCTCCTCTGCCCATTTTTTAATTAGCTTATTTGCTTTTTGTTTGTTGAGGTGTGTGAGCTCTTTATATAATTTGGATGTCAACCCCTTATCGGATTTGTCATTTATGAATATATTCTCCCATACTGTAGGATGTCTTTTTGTTCTACTGATGGTATCCTTTGCTGTACAGAAGCTTTTTAGTTTGATATAGTCCCTTTGCTTTTGTTTCCCTTGCCTGGGGAGATATGTCCATGAAGAAGTTGCTCATGTTTATGTCCAAGAAATTTTTGCCTATGCTTTTTTCTAAGAGTTTTATGGTTTCATGACTTACATTCAGGTGTTTGATCCATTTTGAGTTTACTTTGTGTATGGGGTTAGAAAGTAATCCAGTTTCATTCTCTTGCATGTAGCTGTCCAGTTTTGCCAACACCAGCTGTTGAAGAGGCTGTCATTTCCCCGTTGTATATCCATGGCTCCTTTATTGTATATTAATTGACCATATATGCTTGGGTTTATATCTGGGCTCTCTATTCTCTTCCACTAGTCTGTGGGTCTGTTCTTGTGCCAGTACCAAATTGTCTTGATTACTGTAGCTCTGTAGTAAAGCTTAAAATCAGGAAGCATAATTCCCCCTGCTTTGTTTTTCCTTCTCAGGATTGCTTTGGCTATTTGGGGTCTTTTGTGGTTCCATATGAATTTTAGAACTTTTTGCTTTAGTTCATTGAAGAATGCTGTAGGTATTTTGATAGGGATTGCATTGAATCTGTAGATTGCTTTAGGTAGAACGGCCATTTTGACAATATTAATTCTTCCTAGCCAAGAGGATGGGATGAATTTCCATTTGTTAGTGTCCTCTTTTTAATTTATCTTAAGAGTGTCTTGTAGTTTTCAGGGTATAGGTTTTTCACTTCCTTGGTTTGGTTTATTCCTAGGTATTTTATTCTTTTGGATGTGATTGTGAATGGAATTGTTTTCCTGATTTCTCTTTCTGCTAGTTCATCGTTAGTGTATAGGAATGCAACAGATTTCTGTGTATTAATTTTGTATCCCACAACTTTGCTGAATTCAGATATTAGATCTAATAGTTTTGGAGTAGAATCTTTAGGGTTTTTTAATGTACAATATCATGTCATCTGCAAACAGGGAGAGTTTGAGTTCTTCCTTGCCAGTGTGGATGCCTTTTATTTCTTTGTGTTGTCTGATTGCCGTGGCTAGGACCTCCAGAACTATGTTGAATAAAAGTAGAGAGAGTGGGCATCCTTGTCTTGTTCCCGATCTTAAAGGAAAAGCTTTCAGCTTCTCACTGTTAAGTATAATGTTTGCTGTGGGTTTGTCATATATGGCCTTTATTATGTTGAGGTACTTGCCCTCTATACCCATTTTGTTGAGAGTTTTTATCATGAGTGAATGTTGAATTTTGTCTAATGCTTTTTCAGCATCTATGGAGATGATCATATGGTTTTTTTCTTTCTTTGTGTTGATGTAGTGGATGATGTTGATGGATTTTCGAATGTTGTACCATACTTGCATCCCTGGGATGAATCCCACTTGATCATGATGGATGATCTTTTTGATGTATTTTTGAATTCGGTTTCCTAATATTTTGTTGAGTATTTTTGCATCTATGTTCATCAGGGATATTGGTCTGTAATTTTCTTTTTTTGTCATGTCTTTGCCTGGTTTTGGTAGTAGAGTGAATTTGGCCTTGTAGAATGAATTTGGGAATATTCCCTCCCCTTGTACTTTTTGGAAAACTTTAAGGAGGGTGGGTATTCGGTCTTCACTAAATGTTTGATAAAATTCAGCAGTGAAACCATCTGGTTCAGGAGTTTTGTTCTTAGGTAGTTTTTTGATTACCAATTCAATTTCTTTGCTGGTAATTGGTCTATTCAGATTTTCTTTTTCTTCCTGGGTCAGCCTTGGAAGGTTGTATTTTTCTAGAAAGTTGTCCATTTCTTCTACGTTATCCAGTTTGGTACCATATAATTTTTCTTAGTATTCTCTCATAATTCTTTGTATTTCTGTGGTGTCCGTAGTGATTTATCCTTCCTCATTTCTGATTCTGTTCATGTGTGTAGATTATCTTTTTTTCTTGGTAAGTCTGGCTAGGGGTTTATCTGTTTTGTTTATTTTCTCAAAGAACCAGGCTCCGGCTTTCATTGATTCTTTCTATTGTTTTATGCTTCCCAATTTTATTTATTTCTGCTCTAATGTTTATTATGTCCCTCCTTCTACTGACTTATGGCCTCATTTATTCTTCCTTTTCTAGTTTCATTAATTGTGAGTTTAGACTGTTCATTTGGGATTGTTCTTCTTTCCTGAGGTAGGCATGTATTGCAATATATTTCCCTCTTAGCCCGGGCCTTTGCTGCATCCCATAGATTTTGTGCTGTTGAATTGTTGTTTTCATTTGTTCCATATATTGCTTGATCTCTGTTTTTATTTGGTCATTGATCCATTGATTATTTAGGAGCATGTTATTAAGTCTCCATGTGTTTGTGGGCTTTTTCGTTTTCTTTGTGTAATTTATTTCTAGTTTCATACCTTTGTGATCTTGCAAGCTGGTTGGTACAATTTCAATCATACTGAATTTAATGAGGTTCATTTTGTGGCCTAATATATAATATATTCTTGAAAATGTTCCATGTGCACTTGAGAAGAATGTGTATCCTGTTATTTTGGATGGAGTGTTCTGTAGATGTCCATTCGGTCCATCTGTTCTAATTAATATGTTGTTCAGTCCCTTGTCTCTTTGCTTATTTTCTGTCTGGTTGATCTGTCCTTTGGAGTGAGTGTTGTGTTGAAATCTCCTAAAATGAATGCAGTGCATTCTATTTCCCCCCTTTAATTCGGTTAATATTTGTTTCACATATGTAGGTGATCCTGCGTTTGGTGCATAGATATTTATAATAGTTATAACAGTCCAATTTAACTTACTTTGTATACTATTAGAAACACAACCTAAAGGTTCGTTTTTTTTTTTTCCTCCTTTTTCTTCCTTCTCCATTCTTTGTATGTTTTGAGTCGTATTCTGTACTCTTTGTCTTCCCTTGGGTGACATGTATTTAGCCTTAGGAATACTTCCATCTATAGGAGTCCCTCCAAAATGCACTGTAGCCGTAGTTTGTGGGAGGTAAATTCTCTCAGCCTTTGCTTATCTGAAAATTGTTTAATCCCTCCTTCAAATTTAAATGCTAACCTTGCCATGTAGAGTATTCTTCGTTCACAGCCCTTCTGCTTCATTGCATTAAATATATCATGCCACTCCCTTCTGGCCTGTAAGGTTTCTGTTGAGAAGTCTGATGATAGCCGGATGGGTTTTCCTTTGTATGTGATCTTTTTTCTCTCTCTAACTGCTTTTAAAAGTCTGTCTTTATCCTTTATCTTTGCCATTTTAATTATTATATGTCTTGATGTTGTCTCTCTTGGGTCCCTTGTGTTGGGAGATCTTTGCACCTCCATGGCTTGAGAGATTACCTCCTTCCCCAGATTGGGGAAATTTTCAGCAATTACCTCCTCAATGACACTTTCTATACCTTTTTCTCTCTCTTCTTCTTCTGGTACCCCTATAATGTGAATATTGTTGGGTTTGGATTGGTCACACGATTCTCCCAATATTCTTTCATTCTCAGAGATCCTTTTTTCTTTCTGTGCCTCTGCTTCTTTGTATTCTTCTTCTGTAATTTCTCTTCCATTTACCGTCTCTTCTACTACATCTGTCTAATCTGCTTTTAAATCCCTCCATTGTATGTTTCATTTCAGATATGGAATTGCTTAATTATTGAATCTCCAACTTAAATTCGTTTCTTAGTTCTTGAATATTTTTCTGTACCTCCATAAGCATGTGTATAATTTTTATTTTGAACTGTCTTTCAGGAAGATTGATGAGTTCAGTTTCATTTGGCCCTCTTTCTGGGGTTTGTGAGATTTTGGTGTGAACCATGTTCTTTTGACATTTCATATTTCTGTGTTGTGCCCAGTAGTGTGCAGAAACTCCAGTCTCTGGAGCTGCTCAGCCCCTAGAGTGAGGTTGGGGTTTGTAGGGGAGCAGAGCTGGTGCCTGGGGGGAGGAAACATCTGTTTCCTGATTCCCATCTGCGGCCACTGTCTCCAGTGTCCAAGCCAGTGGGCCAAGCACACATGTGTAAACCTATGTGCTTTGTGTTTCTAGCCATTGTAGGCGGGGCTTCCCTCTGGCTGGCTTGATGTCTGTGCGTTGACTGTGGGTTTGCAAGCAGGTGTCTGCGGGGCAGTAGGAATGTTTAGCAGGCTGTGTGTCACAGTGGGGGGCCTTTGAGCTGAGTAGGCAGCCAGGCGGATGGAGCACCTGAAATTCCTTAAAGTTCCAAACCAGCTGGGCACAGCGTGCCCAGACAACCTTGTCCAGCTCTGCCTTCTCTCACACAGGAAGCTCTGTGCAAACCCCGCCCCTTCAGCAGCCCTCTCGCTGCTAGGAAGCCTCCCGAACTGCCTGCCTTTCCTCTGACACAGAACGGGCTGGTGTGGATCCCCTCCTCCACAGACGGCCGGAATGTCAATTTCTCAAGCACTCCGTCTGTCCGTCTGTCCGAGCTCCCCAACTTCCAGAGCCCACACACTATAGGATTCTTCTCACAAAGCAGATCTCCAGGGGTAGGTGTTCAGCATTCACAGGCTTCCACCCCCTCCTCCGCTCTGTTTCTCTTCTTCCTGCCGGTGAGCTAGGGTGGGGGAAGGGTGTGCGTCCTGCCAGATTTAGGCTTTTGTATGTTACTCTGTTTCGTGAGGTGTGTATGCAGTCTGGTTCAGCCTTCTTTCTTGCTGCTGTTTTAAGAATAGTTGTATAATTAAGTATATTTTTGTACTGTTTGTGGTTTTGGGAGGAGCTCTTTATCCCACCTCTCATGCTGCCATCTTGAATTCCTCATTCCGGGTATTTGCTTTTGTAGTTTTGATGGCTATCACATAGAAATGTTAACTTATTTATGTTCCCATCCGTTTACTACCAATATGTTTTTGAATTTTTTGATCCTAGATTTACCTGATAGGTGAATGTGGCGTTTGGAGTTTTCATTTCTTATGAGTGAGCATCTTTTCATATATTCAAGAACCGTCTGTGCTTCCTTTATCTGAATTATTACTATCATTTGCCCACTCCCCCTTTTGTTTTCCTGTTGAATTGTTTCTCTTATAGGTCTGTGGGATATTAAGGAAATTACCTTTTGTGATTTGAGTCACAAATATTTTTTCCAAATGTTGGTCATTTGCTTTGTTGCTTTGCTTATGGGGGGCTTTTACTAAGTAAACTTTTTTGCTTTTTCATATAGTCAAAGAATGTTTAACTTTTCTGCTTTATTAATGTATAACTTAGCTTCAGTAAACCATGTATGGGAAATGTGCAATTTTATGATTTTGTTACATGTCTGTACTGGTGAAGCCATTGCTACAGACTTTTCCTGAGTACTTGTACCCCTGGCTTCTTTTTCCCCTCCTATCCCCTGGCAGCCAATGACCTGCTTCTTGTCTGTGTTGTTAGTTTGAATTGTCTAGAATATTACATAAATGGACTCATCATACAATATGTACTCTGGTCTGACTTCTTTTGCTCAGCATGATGATTCTGAGATTCATGCATATTGTTGGATGTTCAGTGGCTTGTTCTTCTTTACTGCCCAGGACTAGTCCATTACATGGCAGTACCAAAGCTTGTTTCTCCGTTAACTAGTTGATGAAGATTCAGGTTATCTTCAGTTTTTGGCGTCAAGAATAAAGATACTAAAAACATTCACATACTGATCATTTCTCTTGAGAAAGTACCTGGAGTGAGGATCGCTGGGTCTTGGGTAGGTATATGTTCACCTTCTAAGAAGCTGCCAAATTATTTCCAAAGTGGCTGAGCTGCTTTACAGTCCCTCCAGCAATGTGAGACTACAGTTACTTCATCTCCTGTCCAATACTTGATATTATTGGTCATTTAATTTTAGCCATTCTAAAGGTTTGTCAACTGGTTTTAATTTGTATTTTGCCAATGATTGAAGATATTAAGCATCTTTTCATGTGCTTATTGGCTTTTCCTATCTTTGGTGAAGTGTCAGTTCAGAAATGTTGCCCATTTCCTAGTGACTTGTTTATCTTACACTGGGTTGTGTAGAGTTCTTTATACATTCTGGATGTAAGACCTTTTTGTGATATATGTATGTTTTGCCCTAGTCTGTGGCTAGCCTTTCTAAGGGTGTCTTCTGAAGAGCAAAAGTTCTATATTTTATTGAAGATCCAGTTTTGAGACAGCTGCTGTTTGGTAGTGTGGTAGGGGCAGCAGGCTTCTCCGTGGACGTTGTCCAGCCTCAGATGCAGGCCGGCACTGTGTGGCTGTCTCAGCAGTGTGTCTGTGCGGCCCTCCTTCCCGTGGGTCTTGTGCTGCCTGTGTGTAGGGGGTCTTCCTTCCTCAGGCCACTGGGGGTCTTCCCTGTGCCCTGGGGGTGGCAGGGTTTGTGTCCTGCCCCAGCAGCTTAGCCTTCCCCTCCACACAGAAAATCCAGGCAGACTTTTTGCCTTCTCCACGCTAGCTTAGGCCTTCTTTTCTCCAGGCCACATCCCCATACTTGGTCTTTCCAAGGGGACACTGGCAGAGGCGTGCTGGTGGGTATACACTCCTGTATTGTCAGCTCCTGGGGATCCATTTCAGGCCTAGCCCACACTTGGCATTAGCAATTTAGTAAAATCATAGCTAAAATCACCAGCCAGTGGGCGGTGCTGCCTCTGGGCCCCTCGGACAGCCCGCCTTTACTTAGCTTCCAGGCCACTTGGTTTCCCTGCAACTTCAGCTCTGATGGCTTCAACAAAAGTGATAATGCTGTAGGTTACCTGGGTTCTTCTTGTTTTGGGCAAGAATGATGCTATTCCTGGCCTTCTAGCTTCTAGGTGGAAGGAGAACTGTGGATGTCATTAGTTTAAGATCATCCATCAAGCTTGATACAAGCCATGTTCTTGCCAAGTAGAAAGGAGCAGAGCTACATGCTTGTGTATTCCCCCATCCAATGGGATTGTTTCTAGAGTAACAGTACAGGTTGTTAACATACGTGGTAAGTGACTTTAAGAGAATCTTATCTCAGGGTTGTCTTAGTCCGTTTGGGTTGCTGTAACAAAATGCCACAGACTGGGTGGCTTATAAACAACGGAAATTTGATTTTTCACAGTTTTGGAGGCTGGGAAGTCTGAGATGGGGGCACCAGCATGTTCTTGTGAGGGATGGCATCCTGAGTCCTATTCAGGGCCTTCCCACTGTGTCCTCATAGTCCGTAGGCCAAACAGTAGGATAAAGACAGGGCTGGGGGCTGTGTGGGGTGCATTTAATAGGAGCACTAATTCTGTTCATGAGGACTCCACCCTCATGACCTTAGCACCTTCTTAAGTCCCCACCTCTTGTTACCATTACACTGGGCATTAAATGGATTTCAACATATGAGTTGGGGTTGGGAACACAGTACCCCTAACTCTAGGGTTACACTAGGACATGCTGGATTTGGATGTTGTCAGCAGCTGTGTGTTGTGTGGGAAGAGTAAGGGATCTGGAGTCTGCTAGACTTGTTTTAAGTCCTAGCTGGCCACTCATTGCCTTATGATCATGGCCACATGCCTCTCTGAGTCTCGGCTTCCTTATCTATAAAATTAGAAAAATTAACACCCATGTTAGAGATGTGAGATTAAATCAGATACATAAAATGCCTAACACAGTGCCTGGTAGATGTTAGGCATTTAAAAAATCGTAGACATTTAATAAATTATAAATCAATATAAAACTATTAGATTGTGTAGTGTATTATTACAGGATGCAATGAGTAATGCCTGATAGTATTTTCTAGTACCTTTCTTGATGATACTCATTTGTTCATTAACATTTTTGTTAGTTAAAAACAATAGGGCACTGTCTTCCAGGAAGGGTCTGTGGTCATTATTAGCTCCTTCTGTTGATTGGTCACATGTAAATTATATCACCATATTGTAAACCTCGTGAGTTAGTAGGCATAGGCCTTGAGCAGCAATAGCTGCATCATTCAAAAAGTAAAAACATGCTTTCCATTGAAAGAACACAGTACTACCTGTGGTCCTGACAAAGGGGTCAAATCTGAGTCTGATCAAATCTCTGGCTCCAGCTGCCAGTTTGCAGGAAATACAGAGGATAGAGGTACATGTGGAACTGCATTGTATATGAGCTTGCAGTCAACCAAATCCAGGCTTTAGGAAATTCTGTCTATCAAACAATAAGATAAAGAGGGAATCCTGTAGTTTAAACAAGACTTAAAAGACTTTTGAAGTTGAAAAATGGATAAAACCAAAGTATAATGTCTAGAAATAGACACTGGGGTGATGAAACCATATGGATACATAGAGAAATGGTTCCTATGAGAGTGGGGATGAGGATTACCTTGGGAAAAGAGGAGAGGGTGTAGCTGGGAAGGGCCACAGAGAGAGGCTTCTGGGGTGGGTGATGGCTGCAAGGGTGTTGGCCTGTTAATAATTCACTAAGCTACATGTTTGTGTAGATTTTATTTTACAGTAAAAAGGAAAACTGAAGTTGTGTTTTATGGCTGTCTGGGCGTGAGTTCGATACAGAGCTGTAGCTAACATTACAGTTTCTGGGCTAAGGCCCATTGCCTGGGTGGTCCCCTGCTCCCTCACAGTGATCACCAGTAAGACAGCATAGGTCACAGGTTTTGGCCAACATCTGTGTATGTTGTGTGCTGTTTTTTGAGTTATTATTAAATAAATCTATTAAAAGAGATGAAGCTTTCCCCAGGATTCTTGTCATATTTGTTGAGCATAGAAAACAAGTCATATTTGTTTTAGAGACTTTGAGATTAAGAAATTTTACATCTTCTTTTGTTTTTTGTTTCTGGTGTAGACGTAAAATTCATCCTGATCAGAAAAACATCAATGCTTATGTTGTGTTTAAGGACGAGAGTGCTGCTACAAAAGCATTGCAAAGGTAACTTTGTCTCTTTGAGGTTTGAACAAAATTACTGCATTTAAGTATGTCTTAAGTATATGTTTTATTCTTGGGTTTCACTTCAGGGTAAAAATTATAGTAACTCAGTGCTCACTTTAAACAACCATTTTCCCTTCGTATTTATAATACAGAAATGGGGCCCAAATTGCAGATGGATTTCGTGTTAGAGTTGATCTTGCATCTGAGACTTCATCTGTAAGTAGTCCTTGGGTTGTGTGAAGAACTTAACTAGGGTCTTATATGAAGAAATGTTTTCTGAGCTTTTGCCAAAAGAGGAGTGGAATCAGCATGAGGGACACAGGGGAGCAGCCTTCTGTGTGGTCACAGTCCCGGTGGAGCAGCACAGGAACATCAGCCAACATTAGCTCAGGAATGTGTTCTTCTACCCCTCCCATGAGATCAGATGATCAGAGTTAGCCTGGAAGGTATGTGAAAGGCCATCTGGGCCAATGCCATATTTTATACTGAGGTCTAGAAAGTTAGATTATGTGTTAAACAGTTTTGAGTCCCTGCTCTGTATCAGGGATACAGTGTTAAGATACAGTCTCAGTTCTCTAGTGTTACACAGTATAAAGGCGAAGACGTGCAGATGGGCTGATTATGGCACTATTTTATGATAAATACTGTCATAAATGCACAGTATGCCTTGTCATCTGAGGAATGGGGCACTTCCTTTGGGGACATGCCAGTCATGAGGGACAGGAGAGCTTCCAGGGGAACAGGTGTTTTATCAGACTTGGAAGATGAGGCGGTATTGCCTAGGCAAAAAAGATTCTTAAACATTATAAATGGTGGGGACCAAAACTTAATTTGCTTAGGGAATGGCAAGAGCTTGGTACAGTTCTAAGTGTGGAGTGTGAGGAGGGCAGCAGTAAGTTGCTGTTGGAGAAATAAGTAGAGGCTGAATCATGAAGACTCTGGTCTGCTGTGTTGAGGAGTCTGGCTTTTGTCCAGGAGCCATTGCACAAGTTTAAATATGAGAGTGATATGACCAGACTGCATTTTACACAGGACTCTTTAAATGAAGAATGGGTTGTAAGAGCTCACCACAGAAAGAATGCATTACTGTCACTGTCAGAATGACCTACTTGAGAGATGACAAAGGCTTGGGTCACATCCCTAGCTTTGATTGTGTACCTAGCATAGGGCCAGTAAATTGGCCTGAGGGCCACATCCACCTGCTGCCTATTGTGTAATAAAGTTCTCTTAGCACAAAACCACACCCATTAGGTTACGTGTTATTTTGCAGTAATGGCAGAGGTGAGTAGTTAAAACAGAGACTACATGGCCTGCAAAACCTAGAATTTTTGCTGTCTGGCCCTTTACAGAAAAAGTTGGCCCACCCCACATATAGCATGCCTTTCTTGACCACTGTCTGCCTTCGTGTTAGCTGAGAGTGGAATAAGCATAGCCTCCTTTGGCGCCCACATTCCAGAAAGGAAGACCAAAGAAATAGAAATCAAGCAATGGACTGGGGTGTCATTAGATCAGGGCGAGGGAAAGGGTGGATTTTAGGATGACTTCCATTTACTGCTCCTGTGAGTGAATTGTATCCACCCTCTTTGTGTTTCAGAGGGACAAGAGATCGGTATTTGTGGGGAATCTCCCATACAGTAAGTTTCTTTAAACAAAAAGTACCAATTAATCATTAAAATAATGAAAATAACAACTGAGTAGTAACTTAATGTTTTGCTTTCAGACTAACTTTAAAAAGTGTGGAATGTAACTTGACTAATTTTCATGGGGCTATTCTTACCTTGCTATATTATTAAACATTTCCAGCTTTTTAAGGTGATTCCAAATCTACTTCCACTTTGGTTGAATTTGTTTCTAGAAGCTGAAGAATCTGCGGTTGAGGAACACTTTCTGGATTGTGGGACTATTGTGGCAGTAAGGATTGTGAGAGACCAAGTTACAGGAGTCGGCAAAGGGTTTGGCTATGTGCTCTTTGAGGTATGGGAGACAAATGCATTATCATGTCCTTTGAAATGGGCTAGGAGGGATTGTCATTACTGTTTCATTATTAAGATGGAACTATTAGTGTCACCCTCCCAATTCCATCTTAACTAAATTCATAACCAGCCATAATGGAGTATGTTCCCATAATGGCACCTAACCAAAAGATATTCTAGTACCCTCTTTCTCCATACTGATTTTACTAAATAATGTTTCACATATTGGATATTAAAGGTATTAAATCTCTGCCACCTGCTGTAAAAGGGAGAAAAGAATTGACAGTTTGCTTAGAAGAAAATTTTAGACTTTGTAAAAAATTGGTTATATTTAGTTTACTAAACATTAACCAGTGTTTCACGCCTAACATTGTTAGAATATAAATATTAGAATATACAAACTATCTAATGGCACTTGTTTTTCTTCCCTCTACAACCCATTGATGCATTTCCTTCCAAATTTTTTAATGTTGAACTTAGATCTGTGAACATAAAATTTTGTTAGCCTGCTTTGTGTTTTCTGTTGTGTAAATTGGTTCCATTGAAGGATACAACATAATTTATACTGTCTTTTTTCTAATGATTCCCAAATGATTTGCAGTGTTTCTCTTTTTCCCTGTAATAATGGGATTGTAGTGGTTATGTGTTTGCCTTTAAATGGTGCCTGTGTTTTCTTATCACTTCTTTAGGACAGATCCTTAGTGGGCTGTTACTAACTAGGTCTAGGTATATGACTGTCTTTAAGATTCTCTATAAGTGTTCCCAGATACTTTATACGCAAGGCTGTCACAGCCCTGTGTCTCCACCACTGCTGGCTTGCAGTTACTGTTTCTCTGCTCTGTCTTCCATTATGTGATAAGTTTGTAAAGTTTTTTTACCAAATGTCTCATGGATATTTGGGGTTGTTAACATTTAGTGGTCCATATTGGAATAAAAGAATAATGAACTTTGGATCTAAACAGAACCCTGCAGGATAATACAAAGCATCTAGTCCAACGTCTCAGGAACTATGAGTTTCTTGCTCTCAAGTTAACTAATACAGTGGGGGTTTTGCAGAAAGAGCCTTGTGAGAGGGAGGTTCATTGGTTTAAAAGATTGCATATGACTAATCTAGTTAGTTGAAATTTCATTTTACAACGAGGAAAAGGGAGTCTATTGGATTGTGACTCAGTTATTTAACAGGGCAGTGTGAGTGCTTCCTGGGGAAAAACTCGTGGGGAGTATGATTGAAAGACTAAGCACAGCTGCTGGAACAGTTGGGATTGGACTTCTTGGATGTGGAAATGGGAAGGTTTCTATGTGCAAGCTTGAAAATTGTTCCAGTCCATTAAAGTCAAATTTCACTAGTTTCTTTGCAGATGAGTTTCTGGTGGAAATTATTAATATGTTGATTTTTTATTGCAGAACACAGATGCTGTTCATCTTGCTCTGAAATTAAATAATTCTGAACTGATGGGAAGAAAACTCAGAGTCATGCGTTCTGTTAATAAAGAAAAATTAAAACAAAATTCAAATCCCAGTTTGAGGAATGTCAATAAACCTAAGCAAGGACTTAGTTTTTCTTCAAAAAATGGAGGACATTCTAAAAGTTTATTTACTGGAGAAAAAGCTGTTCTTATTAAGAAGAAAAAGAAAGGACAGAAGAAAACTAAGAAACAGAAAAAAATAGCAGTCTGAAGCTTAATTTTATCCCCCCATTTGAGTAATGGTAATAAAAATGTGGTGAACCCATGTATTGAGCTTCAAAATTTTATATGGATGGTGTATGTGAAATGGGGAAACCTCTTCAGTTTATTCACATTGTAACAGTTCCTTTGAAACATTTATTTTGTCAGCAGATTAATCACCGTTGATTATGTTACTGATAATAGATGATTTTAGACATAGGGTGAACATTTAGAATTTGAGTGGTTATGTAGTAGTGTAAATTAGAAGTATGTAATTAACATTTAAGACAGTTATTTCAAGAATTACTTGGGATGAGACCAAATGAAAAATTGAATAAATTTAAAACAGAATTGCAGTTGCTATTGGGTGGGGAGGTGTGAAATAGGTGAAGGGGATTAAGAGGTATGCACTTCCAATTATAAAATAATCACAGTGAATAAAAGTACAGCATAGGGAATATGGCCAATAATACTATAGTATTTTTGTGGACAAATGGTAACTACACTTACCTGGTGAGCACTTAGTAATGTATATAAGTGTCGAACCACTGTTGTATACTTGAAACCAGTATAGTACTTTATATCAACTAATTTCAATTAAAAATATTTTTATCAGTTTAAAAAAAAACAATAAACCTTAATACTGATTGTACCTAGATAAAATATCTTGATAAAGTGAGAACACTGATTTAAGGTCAAATCACAATCCCTAAAAAGAGAGGTTTTGAGGTCTGTTAGGTGGCAGCCACTGATTGTTCTCCCTTTCTTTTGTACTTAAGATAAATGGAGTTCTGGATTTTTATTTTATTTCATCAACCTAATAATCAACAAGAATATTATATGAAATTTTGCTCTGACTTATTATTTTTAACCAGTGATGAGACTGGTTATTACAGTCTTTGACAAGTTGGCTATAAAGCAGATTTCTACTTTTATTTCATTTTTAATTTGAAAAATACTCCCAAGGGAACTTTTGTGCTTCTTACATTAATGTTACCAAGTAGAATGAAACAGTCTTTCAAGAAAGTCATATTTAAAGGAAACAATTTCCAATAAATATGGTAATTAATCACAAAATACAAAGTTTAACAAGGGGAGAGAATACCATTGTATTCCTTAGGGCTTAACTTTGTGATACAGCTTTTGTCCGCCTCACAAGTCTTACCAAGCTGCCTCTGTTTCCGGGAGGGAGGGCTGGAAGTAAACCAGGTGGACTGATCTGAAGCAGACAGAATCTGTGATACATGCATCATAACACTTAGGTTGTTGGGGTTGGGGCACGGGGGAAGGGGGCGGAGGGATTAGCTCGCAGGCAGTGAGTTATTGCTGATTATTTTGAAAATTCTTTAGGGTGTAGCAGGTGTAGCACAAGGAAAACCTAACAGGTCTTTGAAGTGTAGTTCTGTAGAAACCAGAGCTCCATTTTCCTGTATCAGACTGATGTATTATGCTTAGTATCCCCCTATGGTGCTTAGAATCTTATTTTTCATAACAGGGTTTAGTAAATACTAATTACTTGGTAATTCTTGGCATTTATGCACATATTTTATTATATAAGGATGCTTTAGACTATCACTATATAGACTACAGTATAAAATTGTTTATTTTTATAGTGTAGTTTTAGTGTGTATCATACTGTGTAGTGTACAATGTATATATAAATTTATATAATTTTAGTGTCTGACATAGTGTGCTGCTTTTGGTCTTAAGTTTTTGTGTATACAGCCCTAGACTTTGGAGTAAGGACATCTCATTCTTACTCCTGCTGTGCATGCACAACCTTGGACAAGCCTCTCAACCTATTTAAATACCTTGATTGGTGAAAGAAGGGGCTTGAACTAGATCAGTGGTCTCATACTTTTTTTACTATGATCTGCAATAGCTTTAATTTTACATTGTGACTAGTACAAACATGGATATAATTAACTAACATGAAATGGTCACATGCCAGTATTGGTCCTTACTATACATGCTGCTGTCTCATAGTTTAAATTCTGTTTTATCAAAAACATTGGTTATAATTCACTAAGGTTATAGTACAGCCACTAATGATTTACTTATGAACACTTATGCCCAGGGGATTCCCAGGCTGTTTTCTGTTTTGGGATTATAAATTTATAGGTGTTTTAAAACTGTTACTTAAAAATGTAGAGTAGTTGGGGGATTCAAAGGTGCAGATGCTGCTCTGTGTTTTGTATAAACACGTGGCCTGGTATATTGTGCCTCACAGTAGTGACCTCAAAGTTTACATTTGCTATGAACAATATAGGGACAGAAAAGTAGCATGTTCTTTGTTTATTCAGGAGTCCTAGTCTAACGGCCACATAGTCTTAAATTGTCAAGAGAATCGAGTTCTAGGTCTTACGCCATTTGTGTGGTCTTGGACAAGTTTTTTCTGTTCCAACAAACCTGAAGCTTGGAACATTCCTCCTTCAGTTGAGGTTTGCTGACAACTTTTTGGAACGGAAAGAATAGGAATGTGTGTGCAAGGTAAATGGAAAGGCTTTTTGTGATACTCTTGTGACTCATTTGCTTTGTTTAGGTTCATGTACACACTTCCCCTTGCCCTATCCCAGTGCACCCATATCTTTGGTCTAATTTCCAGTCTTCCATAGGGTTTCAGGTTCATCATCACTTAAGCAGAAGGGCTTTCCCAGACTCATGGACTAGTTCGAGCCTTCAGCTAAGTGTTTCCATAAGTACCATGCAATAACTTCTGACACCAACTACCCAGAGTTTGGCCAAACTTCATAGGTTAAGGACATAGTCCCCTGCCTTCACTTCAGATACCAGTCATGAATTTGGGGTATCTGGTCACTCTTCTGACCAGCTGGCTACTACTTGGGGGTTCCCACTACCCCCTTAGGTTGAGTAATTCACTGTAGGGACTCAGAGAACTCAGGAATGTGCTTTGCTTAGCGATTACAGTTTTATCTTAGCAAAGGGACACCAACCATAATCAGCCAATGGGAAAGACGCCTAGCAGAGGTGTGAGAGAGACCCAGATTTGAAGCTTCTGTTGTCCCCACCATATGGAGTCAAATCATCTCACCCTCCTAGCACATGGCACAGTGCCAAAGGCTTTGGTGTCTGAAGTTGAACTCAAATCTTCATACTCCCTTCCCTCTCTGCAGGCTAGGCTTATATCATCTAGTACAGTCTCACCTCTCTAATATAACACACTTGGTCCTTCTGGCCTGGCCAACCCCCACCATGTCCACCTCCTTAGCACAAACTTCAGGGTGCATCCTTGAGGATGCTATCACTCCAAGGGGTGAAGAGGATGCCTCCCATGACTTGAGACAGAGGCCAGCCACATTCACTGTTACACAGCTCTGTAATTCTTTTCATGTACCTCGCCAATGTATAGTTGAATATAAATTTAACATCTGCTTTCTTTCTGGGGTTTTCTTTTGATTTTTATATATAATGCTTTCAGTGGCTATAAGGCAACTCATTTTCTATTTTTTCTTCAATCTCATATCTTTCCAGAAATTGTTCCATTTAATTTTCTTCCACTGCTCATGAGACTATATCGTAATAGTCTTTTGAAACATAATCACTAGACTATGATGCTTGTTGCACAACGGATTTTGATCGAACTTGAAAAACAAATTCAGTTAAATTCAACGAGTCACAGGTTGCCTGTATTATACAGGAGTCAGATGAAGCGTTGGTCGGCAAGCGACCCTTCGTCTTTGACAACCAGCAAGCAGGCCAGCCACAAAGTCTATTGAGTCGGCCCGCTGGAGCCACACTCCCGGCACCGAAACATCCTCCCAGTGGCGTTTCAGGAAGTGCGTGGTCCTGCGCAAAAAAAAATTGCCGCCCATGCGCACAAGTCTCCGGGACCCGGTACGCAGGCGCAGAAGTGGCGCGGGCGCCTCAGCGCAGGCATTGCCGCGGACAACCTCGAGGGCCTCGGGCGACGGGGGCCGGAAGTGGCGCACGCTCGGCTTTGCGGCGTCCCTCTCGGCGGGCGTCGGGTGTGGGCGGTGAGGTTCGCACAGACGCTTCGCCCCAACGGATTCCTTGTGGGTCCCGCCGCAGCCGACCCCACTCCTCAGTTGAGAGAAGATGGTGGGCCGGAGCAGCGCCATCGCCGCCGGGGTCTGCGGGGCCCTTTTCATCGGGTACTGCATTTACTTTGACCGCAAGAGGCGGAGTGACCCCAACTTCAAGAACAGGTTGCGAGAACGTGAGTAGGTCCCTCGCCCCAGGCCTGCCGCCCCTCTGCGCGTCCCTTCCCGCTGCCCACCCGCCGCGTGCTGGACGGCCTCGTGGTGTTGGGCAAACCGGAACGAGTGATGGCGCCGGCCGCGCGCTACTGGTGCAGCCCGGCTCGTGGGGCCCTGCGTGACTCCCTCCATTTTGAAGGAACGACTCTTCCCATTTTGTTTTCTCCACGCGCTGTCCCCGTGTAAATGCACTCTCGTTTGTATTGTGATTGAGGGTGATTGGGGGACGACGGGGGTGGGTTTCTTTGCCGTTCACCTTTTGAAATCTCTAATATTAACTCAGGAGTCGTGGATTTTTGTATTTTACGAATTTGTGCTTGAGGCTAAATCTGCAAACCCAGGGCGGTATCGTTATTGCATTCTTAAACCCTCTTGGTAGCTTCTCTGAGTGCTTCCAAGATATGAATGAATGCTATAAAAATGCAGAGGAGTCCAAAGGGCTGCGATTCTCCTGTCTCCCAGTCTTATTTCATACCTGCGACATCCTTATTTATTTTATTTATTTTTTTATTAAGATATTATTGATATACACTATTATGAAGGTTACACATGAAAAAATAATGTGGTTACTACATTTACCCATATTATCAAGTCCCCACCCATGCCCCAATGCCGTTACTGTTCTTGGGTGTAGTAAGATGCCACAGATTCAATTTTGCCTTCTCTGTGCTACACTGTTTTCCCCGTGATCCCCCACACCATGTGTACTAAACAAACTGCCCCTCAATCCTTTTCTCCCACCCTCCCCACCCGCTGTCCCACACCCCTCCCCTTTGGTAACCACTACTTACTTCTTGGAGTCTCTGAGTCTGCTGCTATTTTGTTCCTTCAGTTTTGCTTCTGTTATACTCCACAAATGAGGGAAATCATTTGGCACTTGTCTTTCTCCGCCTGCCTTATTTCACTGAGCATAATATTCTCCAGCTCCATCCATGTTGTTGCAAGTGGTAGGATTTGTTTCTTTCTTATGGCTGAATAGTATTCTATTGTGTATATGTACCACATCTTCTTTATCCATTCATCTACTAATGGACACTTAGGTTGCTTTCATATCTCGACAATTGTAAAAAGTGCTGCGGTAAAGATAGGGGTGCATATGACTTTTTGAATCTGAGAAGTTGTATTCTTTAGGTAAATTCCAAGGAGTGGGATTCCTGGGTCAAATGGTATTTCTATTTTTAGTTTTTTGAGGAACTTCCATATTGCTTTCCACAATGGTTGAACTAGCTTACATTCCCACCAGCAGTGTAGGAGGGTTCCCCTTTCTCCGCATCCTCACCAGCATTTGTTGTTCTTAGATTTTTGGATTCTGGCCATCCTTACTGGTGTGAGGTGGTATCTCATTGTGGTTTTAATTTGCATTTTCCTGATGATTAGTGATGTGGAACATCTTTTCATGTGTCTGTTGGCCATCTGAATTTCTTTGGAGAAGTGTCTATTCATATCCTCTGCCCATTTTTTACCCGGGTTATTTGCTTTTTGGGTGTTGAGGCGTGTTTGGGTGTTAACCCCTTGTCGGATATGTCATTAACAAATATATTCTCCCATACTGTAGGATGCCTTTTTGTTGTTGTTTTTTTTTTTGCTATTATTAATATACAATTACATGAGCAACATTATGATTACTAGACTCCCCATATTATCAAATCCCCACCATATACTCTCAGCCTTTTTGTTCTGTTAATGGTGTCCTTTGCTGTACAGAAACTTTTTAGTTTAATGTAGTCCCATGAGTTCATTTTTGCTTTTGTTTCCCTTGCTTGAGGAGATGTGTTCAGGAAGAGGTTGCTCATGACAGGAGATTTTTGCCTATGTTTTTTTCTAAGAGTTTTATGGTTTCATGACTTAGATTCAGGTCCTTGCTCTATTTCGAGTTTACTTTTGTGTATGGGGTTAGACAGTAATCCAGTTTCATTCTCTTGCATGTAGCTGTCCAGTTTTGCCAACACCAGGTGTTGAAGAGGCTGTCGTTTCCCCATTGTATGTCCATGGTTCCTTTATCATATATTAATTGACAATATATGGTTGGGTTTAAATCAGGGCTCTGTAGTCTGTTCCATTGGTCTATGGGTCTGTTCCTGTGCCAGTACCAAATTGTCTTGATTACTGTGGCTTTGTAGTAGAGCTTGCAGTTGGGGAGCATAATCCCGCCAGCTTTATTCTTCCGTCTCAGGATTGCTTTGGCTGTTCGGGGTCTTTTTTGGTTCTATATGAGTTTAGAACAATTTTCTCTAGTTCTCTGAAGAATGCTGTTGGTATTTTGATAGGAATTGCATTGAATCTGTAGATTGCGTTAGGCAGGATGGCCATTATGACAATACTAATTCTTCCTATCCACGGGATGTGTTTCCATTTATTGGTATCTTCTTTAATTTCTCTCATGAGTGTCTTGTGGTTTTCGGAGTATAGGTCTTTCACTTCCTTGGTTAGGTTTATTCCTAGCTATTTTATTCTTTTTGATGCAACTGTGAATGGAATTGTTTTCCTGTTTTTTTCTCTCTGCTAGTTCATTGTTAGTGTATAGGAATGTCACAGATTTCTGCATATTAATTTTGTATCCCACAACTTTGCTGAATTGAGATATTAGATCTAGTAGTTTTGGACTGGATTCTTTAGGGTTTTTTATGTACAATATCATGTCATCTGCCAACAGGGACAGTTTAACTTCTTCCTTGCCAATCTGGATGCCTTTTATTTCTTTATGTTGTCTGATTGCTGTGGCTAGGACCTCCAGTACTGTGTTGAATAGAAGTGGGGAGAGGGCATCCTTGTCTTGTTCCCGATCTTAAAGGAAAAGCTTTCAGCTTCTCACTGTTAAGTATAATGTTGGCTGTGGGTTTGTCATATATGGCCTTTATTATGTTGAGGTACTTGCCCTCTATATCCATTTTGTTGAGAGTTTTTATCACGAATGGATGTTGAATTTTGTCAAACGCTTTTCAGCATCTATGGAGATGATCATATGGTTTTTGTTGTTCTTTTTGTTGATGTGGTGGATGATGATGATGGATTTTTGAATGTTTGCCATCCTTGCATCCCTGGAATAAATCCTACTTGATCATGATGGATGATCTTTTTGATGTATTTTTGAATTCGGTTTGCTAATATTTTGTTGAGAATTTTTGCATCTATGTTCATCAGCGATATTGGTCTGTAATTTTCTTTTTTTGTGGTGTCTTCACCTGGTTTTGGTATTAGAGTGATGTTGGCCTCATAGAATGAGTTTGGAAGTATATTCCCTCTTCTTCTACTCTTTGGAAAACTTTAAGGAGGATGGGTATTAGGTCTTCACTAAATGTTTGATAAAATTCAGCGATGAAGCCATCTGGCCAAGGCGTTCTTGTGTTTTTGATTACCAGTTCAATTTCGTTGCTGGTAATTGTTCTGTTGAGATTTTCTGTTTCTTTCTGGGTCAGCCTTGGAAGGTTGTATTTTTCTAGAAAGTTGTCCATTTCTTCTAGGTTATCCAGTTTGTTACCATGTAATTTTTCATTCATAGTATTCTCTAATAATTCTTTGTATTTCTGTGGTGTCCGTAGTGATTTTTCCTTTCTCATATCTGATTCTGTTTATGTGAGTAGACTCTTTTGTTATTGATAAGTTTGGCTAGGGGTTTATCTATTTTGTTTATTTTCTCAAATAACCAGCTCCTGCTTTCATTGATTGTTTCCATTGTTTTATTCTTCTTGATTTATGTATTTCTGCTCTAATTTTTATTATGTCCCTCCTTCTACTGACTTTGGGTCTCATTTCTTCTTCTTTTTCTAGTTTTGTTAATTGTGAGTTTAGACTGCTCATATGGGATTGTTCTTTCCTGAGGTAGGCCTCTATTGCAATATACTTTCCTCTTAACATGGCCTTTGCTGCGTCCCATAGATTTTGTGGGGTTGAATTATTGTTGTCGTTTGTCTTCATATATTGCTTGATCTCTGTTTTTATTTGGTCATTGATCCGTTGGTTATTTAGGAGCATGTTGTGAAGCCTCCATGTGTTTCTGGGATTTTTCATATTCTTTGCATAAGTATGACTAATTTCATACCTTTGTGGTCTGAGAAACTGGTTGTTACAATTTCAGTCTTTGAATTTACCGAGGTGTTTTTTGTGGCCTAGTATATGATCTGTTCTTGAAAATGTTCCATGTGCACTTGAGAAGAATGTGTATTCTGCTTTTCGGTATAGAGTTCTGTGGATGTCTGTTAGGTCCATCTGTTCTATTGTTGGACAATGCCTGTCTCTTTACTTATTTTCTGTCTGGTTGATCTGTCCTTCAGAGTGAGTGGAGTGTTAAAGTCTCCTAGAATGATTGTATTGCATTCTATTTCTCCTTTTAATTCTGTTAGTATTTGTTTCACATATGTAGGTGCTCCTGTGTTAGGTGCATAGATATTTATAATGGTTATATCTTCTTGTTGGATTGACCCTTTTATCATTATGTAATGTCCTTTTCTCTTGTGACTTTCTTTGTTTTGAAGTCTTATTTTGTCTGATACAAGTACTGCAACTCCTTCTTTTTTCTCCCTATTAGTTCCATGAAATATCTTTTTCCATCCCTTCCCTTTTAGTCTGTGTATGTCTTTGTGTTTAAAGTGAGTTTCTTTTAGGCTGCATATAGATGGGTCTTGTTTTCTTTATCCATTCAGTGACTGTGTTTTGATTGGTGCATTCAGTCCATTTACATGTTGGGTGATTATCGATAGGTATGTACTTATTGCCATTGCAGGCTTTAGATTTGTGGTTACCAAAGGTTCAAGGTTAATTTCCTTACTATCTAAGTATCTAAGAGTCTACCTTAACTCACTTAATATGCTATTACAAACACAATCTTAAGGTTCTTTTTTTCTTCTTCGTTTTTCTTCCTCCTCCATTGTTTATATATTAGGTATCATATTCTGTACTTTGTCTATCCCTTGATTGACTTTGGAGATAGTTATTTTAATTTTTGCGTTTGCTTAGTAATTAGCTGTTCTACTTTCTTTACTGTGCTTTTATTACCTCTGGTGACACGGCTGTTAAACCTTAGGAACACTTCCGTCTATAGCAGTCCCTCCAAAAAACACTCTAGAGATGGTTTGTGGGAGGTAAATTCTCTCAGGTTTTGCTTATCTGGAAATTGTTTAATCCCTCCTTCAAATTTAAATGATAATCTTGCCAGATAAAGTATTCTTGGTTCAAGGCCCTTCTGCTTCTTTGCATTAAATATATCGTGCCACTCCCTATTGGCGTGTAAAGTTCTGTTGAGAAGTCTGATGATAGCCTGATGGGTTTTCTTTGTATGTGATCTTATTTCTCACTCTGGCTGCTTTTAATAGTCTGTCTTTATCCTTGACCTTTGCCATTTTAATTACTATATGTCTTGCTGTTGTCTTCCTTGGGTCCCGTGTGTTGGGATATCTGTGCACCTCCATGGCCTGAGAGACTATCTCCTCCAGATTGGGGAATTTGTCAGCAATTACCTCCTCAAAGACACCTTCTATCCTTTTTTCTCTCTCTTCTTCTTCTGGTACCCCTATAATGCAAATATTGTTCCGTTTGGATTGGTCACACAGTTCTCTCAATATTCTTTCATTCTTAAGAGATCCTTTTTTCTCTCTGTGCCTCAGCTTCTTTGTATTCCTCTTCTCTAGTTTCTATTTCATTTATTGTCTCCACCGTATCCAATCTGCTTTTAATACTGTCCATTGTGCTCTTCAATAATTGGATCTCCGACCGGAATTCATTCCTGTGTTCTTGAATATCTTTCCGTACCTCCACGAGCATGTTAATGATTTTTATTTTGAACTCCCTTTCAGGAAGAGTTATGAAGTCAGTGTCATTTAAATCTTTCTCAGGAGTGATACGAATAGTTTTACTCTGAAGCAGATTCTTTGGTGTTTCATATTTGTATATGGCTGCCTCTAGTGCCCAGAAGCTCTACTCCCTGGAGCTGCTCAGCCCCTGAAGCAATGTCGGGGGTCTCAGGGGAGTGGTGTTGGTGCCTTGGGGAAGGAAAGAGCTGTTTCTTGCTCTCCGGCTGCTGCCTGTCTCCACTGCCTGAACTAGTGGGCTGAGCACACAGATTTAAGCCTCTGTGCTTTGTGTTTGTAGTTGCTCTAGACAGATCTTCCCTCTGGCTGGCCTAACGCTAGTGAAGGGTTTGCCGGTTTGCGAGCCAGGTGCAGCTGGCCGGGAGAAAGGCACAGTAGGCTGCATATCACGGAGGGGGTCCTTGGAGCTGTGTTACCTGGCAGGGAGCTAGAGCATCTGAAGATCATCTAAGGAGGATTTCTTTTTCACCCTTAAATATGAGAGTCTATATGGCAAAGCTCCCAACCTGGTGGGCAGAGTGCATCTGGACAATTTTGTCTACCTGTCCTCTCTCCTGAGCAGTAAGCTCTGTGCAATCCTTGCCCCTTTAGCAGCCCTCTTGCTAAGGGCTTCCTTGTTAGGAAGTCTCAGACTGCCCACCTTTTTTTTGTCCCAGAGCAGCCAGATGTGGATCCCTGCTTTCCACAAGCAGGTAGAATTTCAGTCTCTCCAGGAATTCTGCCTGTCTTAGCTTTCAACCTCGTAATCATGAGAGTATCATGCAAGCACCATGAATTGTAGGTTTGTGCTCCCAGAGCAGATCTCCGGAGTTAGGTATTCAGCAGTCCCAGGCCTCTGCTCCCTCCCCGCTCCTTTTCTCTTCCTCCTGCAGGTGAACTTTGGTGGGGGAAGGGCTTGAGTTCTGCAGGGCCACAGCTTTGGTACGTTATCCTGTTTTGTGAGGTCTGCTCTTTTCTCCAGGTGTATGCAGTCTGATGGAGTCCTCTTTCCTGTTGCTCTTTCAGGATTAGTTGTATTAATTATATTTTCGTATTATATACGATTTTAGGAGGAAGACTGTCTCACCTCTCACACCGCCATCTTTAATCTCCTGCGACATCTTCTAAGAAGGACTTAAGACGAGGGAGTATCACCAGAACCATGTGGTCTTTGAATTTAAGAGGCATACTCGTTTGCAACAGTGGAAGAGCAAATTAGTTGCAGTATTTTTTTAACGTGTTTAGGTTGCTCAGTTGAAATACTTTTTGAATCTAAAATTGATGTTATTAAAGCCCAGAATGTACATAGAAGTGATTATCTTATTTCATATTTAATATCTAATTTAGCTATAATAAGTCATTTCAGATGTTCAGTAGCCACATGTGGCATAGTGCAGGCCTTACATCTTTTGCAGTATGATATGGAATTCTGGTATTGTTATTTTAGATGAAAATGGAGTAAAGAGAATTTATTTGTGGCTAGTCTAATGGAAAGAATGCTGTTTTGGATTCAGGCACTGAGTTTCCATGCTGGTCACAGATTAGCTGGATACTTTTTTGGGTATCTGAATAGTAAATTTTCTTAGCTTGTGAAATCAGGTAAAGCCACCTGCTTTTGCTTGGTTTTGTGAAGATTAAGATGTTTGAAGTACCCACCACCATTCCTGACCTAGGGAGGGCCACTCCATAAATTTTGGCTGTAACTTTAACTGTTGGGATTTATATGTCTTGCCAGTGGGTTTCAGCCCTGGGCAAGTGTGCTATAAATTCAGTATCTCCAAAGAAATAGACAGCAAAACGTCCTTTGGGGTGAAAGGATTTATTACCCGGCTTGTTCTCCCGGCAGTAGGTTGAGCACTAGCGTCTCTGCCTCCGCCCAGAGTACTAGGCCGAGCTCCCTATAGCGCAATAGCTTATTGCCTAAAGGTGTGGAAGCAGTAGCCTAGTAACAGGCCAGCTACATTATCAGGTGCTTTAAGTTCATTGAGGATCCTGGCCATAGGACCCCCAACTTCCCCACAATATCGTATTCCAGTAGTTCAAAAACAGACGGAGTGGGGGGTGGTGTGAATGCATAGTTCTATCCCTTTGTTTCTGTGGAAACACTGCAATCCTATTGAAAACCTTGAGAAAACGAAGTTTTGGTTGAAGAACTCATAAAAGCTATCATTTTAGATACATTGAGATGTTATTTTTAAAATTCCTTTTCTCATCCTCAATCCATAATTTTTTTTTTTTTAGCTTTAGCAGGTAGCCTAATGAATTAAGGGGTCAGGCTTAAATTATAAGATGAATAACATTGGGTGACTGGCTTAAAACCTTAGTATACCTTTTTTAGTAAATGGAGAGTTTGGTACAGTCCCTGTCACATGGAATTAATGAATGCTTAAGAATGTTGTCTTGCCAGTGGGTTTAAGCCCCTGGAAGTTCACTATGGATTCAGTGTGACCAAAGAAATCGACAGCAAAACGTTCTTGGGGTTAAAGGATTACACCCAACTTTATTTCCAGGTGGCAGGTCAGTAACTAAAATCCCATTCACTCAGAGTGAGTCCGCATGCAGCAAGCCGGTCTTTGCCTCTGCTTCTGTCTGCACAACTGTCCTCTGAGCCTCTCTTCCTGCACAACCATCCCACACAGCCGTCCTCTGGGCCTCTCTGCACACTCATCCCGCACAGCCGTCCTCTGGGCCTCTGTCCTCGGCACTGCCACCACTCCAGCCTCTGCTTTACTCTCCTGCAGCCTCGCAGCCATGCCACTGTGTCGCGCCCAGAGCACTGGGTGGAACTCTTTATATAGAGTCAGCAGCCGTGTATTGCCCATAGGTGTGCAGTGAGCTAGTCAGCCAGGGCCAGGTGAGAATTCTGACCAGAGGAACTCTCATTTTATCCACAATTGTATTAATAAATATAATTCTTATTTTCGTTAGCAAGTAAAACTAATTCTGCAGTCTGTTTAAAGGTAAATTTATAATGGACTGGTTTTAAAAAATTGAGGGTGTTTTCTATTTGAATTAAATTGATTTCAATTGAGTTAATTTTGGATTTTGTTTTTAGTTTAATATTTAATAGAATATTTACATTTGCAATAAAAGGCCAGAATTTCTCAAATCATTTTGACTTATCAACATCCCTTTTTATTTTTTTAGTGAAAGAGGCATAAGTTGTTTAAAATAGATTTATGGTTAGATTTGGGATTTTAATTTATTCATATTTTTACTCTTCCATTAGCAAGAGCAGATTATCAGAACTCTTAAAGTAATTTTTATTAATCTAAACAATAAATGAAAATTAACCTCCAAAAAACAGTGCAAACTACAGGTGTGTTTCGTTATACAACACTATAATATACATTGTTTTTAAATATAGTAAGGAATCTCGTTATTTAAAGGAATGCTCTAAGAATGAGATTTTGGACTTTCTGTAAGCTCTTATTTTATGTGTAGTTTTTAAAAGTGGCAAAAGTCTGTTTTAGCTTGTTAGGTTTATACAGTAAGCACCTGGGAGTAATTTCTAGCAGATACAGAGTTGAGTACTGATTTTGATGATTGAATGTGTGACTCCTTGGTATTTTATCCTGTTACCATCTTGCCCCTTTGTCCCAGAGATACTTCGTGAAAATAAGTTAATGTGGTGTGTTGTCTTACAAAAAAACTAAAGCCAGAATTTTAGTCTTAACTGCTAGAAATTTAAAGCAACTAGGGGATCTTAAAATTTGGTAATTGCATCAGTCACATTAAACAACAATCACACACTACTTTTTATTTTGATGGGGATGTCCTCACTTCTCTACAGTATGTAGAGGTAGTACAGAGTAATGTTTGAGTACACATGCTCAGATTCAGCTGCTTCCACTTAGTAATTGTGACCTTGGTAAATTTTCTTGTCAGTGAAACGGGGGTGGTAACAACCTGAGTGTTACTGAGGATTAAATAAGCTATTTAATAACATTTAGAACTGTGTCTGGTAGGTAGCATCTAAAGTTTACTAGGTGCTTCCAATTAATATGTAAGGATCAGCTTTAGCCCGTATTTTTCTGTTGAAACTGCTAGAATTGTATTTGAACTTTAGGAGTTGTAATATTTCGTGTATTATGGGGGCTAGAGTTAGGAAGAGATACTGTTGTGATTAAACCTAGTTTGTAAGGGTAGATAAGAAGGTTCCTTGAGCATAGTAAACTAACCATCTGTCTGCAGTTATGCAACAGTCACTGCCTCTATCATGCATTGAGTCTTGGATTTGTAGAATTCTTTAAGGTTTTCAGAGGACATTGCTTGTTTTGTGGCTTTTGTTTCTCATAGTGGAAAAGTAAAACATGCTTTATCTTTGGTGAATTAGAGAGTTATTTGCTGAACATCACCCAGGTGTCAGGTATTAGAGCTGTATCTTAGCTATGCCATATGGTTATTTTCCACATTATTGGTAGTTTTCAGGCATTTAGGATAGCACAACTCCTTACCTGAGGAATTGGTATTGAACTATCTTATGACCAAATGTTTATATGGCAAGTTATAAACTAGGTACTGTTGAATACTTTACATATGTCAACTCCTTTAACTCTCACAACAATTCTATGAATCAGGAACTGTTCTTAGGCCGGTTTACATACAGTGAGGAACAGGTCACTGTAACTTGTCCCCAAGGTCACACTGCTAGGAAGCGAAAAAGCAGGGATATAAACAGCATGTGCTTCTCCTTGCTTGCACCCTTTCACATGTGGTATACAATTAAATAGCAGTTATCCTGTTAGTGTCCTGTTACTGGTTTGGTTTTAAGGGTTGGCTAATTGATGCTTTAGATTTTAAGCAACAACTGTTACTCCAGAGATTTGTAGTATTGCTGTTTCATATCAAAAACGAGACCATAAAACAAAGCAACAACTTACAGATTTTAGGCAGATTTTTTTCTTACATAGGCAGCAATATTGAATTAATAATTTAGCAGTGCATTTCTGAGCACTGATCTCCTGCACCACAACCCCCCTCCATTTTTTGCAAAATGCATAAATACCATGTTTTTTCTTAAAGGAAAATTTCTCAAATGCTGATTTTCCTCCTCTCCTCCATTTAAGAATGCCAAATAATTTTCAACATTTAGTAAAGATAGATTCTGTTATATTTCACTAATAAAACTCCCTAACAGCAGTGGCTTAATTCTTGCTAATGTTTCATGTCCTGTGTAAGTTGGAAGGGGGAATTGCTGTCTTCATTTTGTAAACTGCTGATCCTGGTGCCCCAGAGGGGAAGAAAAAGCTTTTGCCCAGAAATGTCATACAATGTCTCATTGTCTTGCCAATGGGTTTCAGCCCCGGGCGAGTTTGCTATGGATTCAATGGGACCAAAGACGTTGACAGCAAAACGTTCTTTGGGTGAAAGGGTTTATTACCCGGCTTGTTCTCCCTGCGGTAGGTCAAGCACTAGCTTCTCTGCTTCCGCCCAGCACTGGGCCGAGCTCTCTGTATAGCACTATTAATAGCTTATTGCCTAAAGGTGTGGAAGCGGTAGCCTAGCAACAGGCCAGCAGGTGGTTTAAGTTCAGTGAGGATCCTGGCCATAGAACCCCAACTTCCCCACACTCCACCCCTCCAGGATTCTTGCCTTACAGTCTACGTGCTTTCAATCTTCCACAGTGGTCCCTGTGCGAGAAAGCTGGAGCACTGTAACCATATTCCACAATAGCAACAGAGGATAACATCAACTTAGAGAATAACAAAAGTTAAGATATAACAAGATTTTGATACAGGTAACAAAAATTATAATAATCCTCAAGCCAGAGGAAATTCCTAATCCACAAAGACCTTAGGAGCAATAAGACACATGTTTTAATGACATCAACATAGGCAAATCTTGTCCATCAGGTAGGATGCATGCAAGAGAGTGGTCCTGTGATAGGACTGTAGCAGGAAGGAGGTCCCTTCCAGGTCTAGTATACCATACTTTTACTCCTTTCCCTGCGGGGGTTACTGAAAGGTCTATATATAGTGCTACTGGAGGTGCATGCACTGGCCATAATGATAAAACAAAACTCCCTGGGAAGATGCTCCTCCCTTCTGGCCATTCAGGATATACTACTGTGACCTCTGGGGGCCACTCTGCTGTTATTCCAGGAATACACAGGAGGCCAGCTTCCAGGCCTTGTTCCACAGGTGCCAGGAGAGCCAGCCATTGTTGGTCCATGTGTTGACAGGTCCAAGGCCACATCCACTCAGTGGAGTCTCCGGGGTTCACTGCAGTTGGTGCTGGCAGCAAGATGTTATTCTGGTGGCCAAAACTCGGCTTCAGTGATTTTTCCTTGGTTTGTACTTGCAGTTGTATAGGGGAGGCAGCCATATGTGTTAACATGTCTATGGGGCTCAGGGCTCCTTTTCGGGGTCTCTCGTTCAAACGCCGTAGCACGGTCCATAAGTGGACACCATCCCCGCAGACTATTGGTATCTTTAGTCCAGATTTTAACAAGCCATTGTGCCTCTATATCATACCTGCTGCGGTAGGATTGCATGGCACATGAAACTTCCATTTGATTTCCAGCTCTCGCACCCATTCTTGTAGTGTGTGGGTGCCCTGATCACTCTCAATTACCTGTGGTTGGCCATAGGCAGCAAAGAGATGCTCCAGGTCTCTTGATCATCTGCTGGTCTGCACATTGGGGAGGAAAAGCAACAAGAAGTCCAGTAGCTGTGTCCACACAAGTCATAGCATACCGATACCCTTCTGACACAGGTAGAGGCCCAATACAGTCTATCTGCCACCTGACAAGGGGTATAGGCCCCCTTAGTTATTGTCCCATGTTGCTGTGGAACTCGGTCTAAGTCCCTTTTGGAGCACACGACACAATCCTGCCAGGCTCTACTAACTTCTTCGAAGGTCAAAGACAAGCCCCATGGACGGGCTACAGCCCACATTGTCTTTTTCCCCGCATGCAACAAACGCTGATGTAACCATTGGGCTACATCAGAGGCAGGCTTTCCTTCTAACGAACATATCTGGGCAAATTTTTCTGCTTCATCATTTCCTGGGGATGCCAGTGGCAAATGACCTGTCACATGGTATACTGTAATTATTTTAGTCTGACCACAGGCCCATAAGTCTTGCCACAATTCTTGCCCCAAAAGGGGTTGGTGACCCACCAGCCAGTTGACATGATACCGGATTGGTAGCCACAGGGTCAAGCCCCGATAGACAGTCCAGCTGTCAGTGCAGACAACTATAGGGGAGCGCTCCTGCCTGATCACAAGTCACAGGCCCACAACTGTCCATTGGCTGCCCTTCTCCTCACTGTCTTCCATCCATATTGTCTCAGTCTTAGGATGGAAAGCTATGGCCCTCCATTTAGGGGGCTGCCCACGGCTGGAGCCATCTGTGTACCATGCATCTTTGGGTATAGGGGCTCTTTCCTCCCGGTAGGGACTCTCTGCTACTAATGGTGCTAAAGCAAGTTCTTCCTGCTTTTCACAAGTATGTCACCGGCCCCAGTAAGCATTGGAGTTCTTCACTCAAGGGACTATTAGAGAGGGCATTACACTGCTGTAGGTAAGCACCCCACTTGGCTAGTGTGGGCATTAGTGCCACACCACTCCTTGGCTTTTGGGTCCAGTCTCATACCCACCCCAAGATGGGATAAGTGGTTATTACCTTTATCGGGGCCATTCCAGAGATGGGTTCTGTAGCCAGCAAGGCATGACACATGGCAGCCAGTTGTTTTTCTATCAAAGTGTATTGTGTCTCTGCCCCTTCCCAGAGTTGTGACCAGAATCCAATAGGTTGTTGAGTTTGTTCAAGCCGCTGCCGGAGACCCCAGCCATAACCATCTTCAGTCACATGAACGTCCAGCTCACAGGGCCTTGATTGGTCTGTCACACTCAAGGCCTGCACAGCTTTACTGCCTGTTTTGCTGTAGTAAAGGCAGGTGCACGTGTCTCATCCTAGTCCCACCTGACGCCCTTTCGTACCAACCGGTGTAAGGGCTTCAGAATTTGTGCCAAGTGGGGGATAAAACTCTCCAGTAGCCTAGAAGACCAAGAAACTTGTAGGGGTAGGAAAGGCCTGGACTTTATAACCGCTTCTGGTATAACGTCGGTCTTCCCCGACTAGACGACCCCCAAGAATTTGACAGACAAACCAGGTTCCCGAACCTTGGTACTGTTCACAGCCCATCCTTTCTCCTGTAAATGTTGCAGCAGTCTAGGTGCTGCACCTTCTAGATCTGAAAGAGAATCGGATGTCAGCATGACATCATCAGTATAATGGTACACTCGCGCCGTTGGCGGTTTCTCCCATGTAGCCAAGTCCTGGGCTATAAGTCCATGACAGATGGTGGGGCTGTGGAGGTATCTCTGTGGAAGGATGGTGAAAGTCCATTGCCATCCTTCCCACGTGAAGGCAAACTGTTCCTGACTTTCCTGCTCGATGTCAGTGGAAAAGAAGGCATTAGCAAGATCTACCACATAATGGAATGTTCCTAGTTCATGGCTGAGGGTATCCATCAAGCCTGCAATAGAGGGGACAGCAGCATGCATAGGGAATATGACTTTATTCAGTTCTCTGTAATCCATAGTCATACGCCAGGAGCCATTTGGCTTTTTTACTGGCCACACTGGGGAATTGAAAGGACTATGGGTGGGCTTTATAATACCCACCTTTTCCAGCTCCTGAAGAGTTTCTCCAATCTGTTCATGCCCTCCAGGCAGTTTGTATTGTTTGGTATTAGTCACCCGCCGAGGCACAGGCAAAGCTATGGGCGGGTGCCTAGCATGTCCCCTCAGAACTGCCTTCACCACATGTACTCTCAGTCTGAACTCTCCTGAAGTGGTCTGCAACCATTGACCCTGCAGGATATCAATTTTCAAAATATACTCAGGAATAGGACATCTATGCACAGTATACTCTTTTGGGGGTAGATGCCCTATTACCAAAAGGATTTGGGCTTTTTTCACTCTGATAGCCTTACCCCCATGTCCATCTATGATAGTGGGGGTCCTGGGGAGCTGCTCAGGGTTACCATGAATCAGTGAACATTTAGCCCCTGTGTCCACCAGAGCCAGGACACGTTGTATGTTCACTGGGGACCAATGGATAGCTATTTCAACATGTCTCCGGTCCCCCTCATGTCCCTCAGGGCAGATACCTTGATCTTCCCTGCAGTCAAACCATGTTCCCCAGTCATCTTCCTGTGTGGGCTCAAGTGAGGTTAGCTCATTCTCCAGCAGGAAGTCTTGCAAACACACAGGCCGGACTCCTGGCTCTGTCTCTGACCTCTGCCTCTTTGGTCTTAATGGCTGGAACTGCTGCTCTGGTTTCAGCTGTTGCCATAGCTCTAGTAAGATCCTATTTGACTTCCCATCTGATTTCCTTCCATCTGCTCCTGCCCGTATTAAATCAATCCATATCTGGGTCCTCGTAACCTTCATGGGGCCCTTTAAATTCTTCTTTTGAGTAGCAGATCTTATTTCTTTCTGGGTTCTCATTGCTTCAGCCTCTCCTAAGTCTGCTACTGTACGTGTCACCTCGCCTATGGGATGCCCTAAGTGAGGGGAAAGAATGGCCACTAGAGACCCAAAGAGGGGTGTGGGAGCCGTTTGAAGTGCAATATTTCTCATCCCAGTAGTGAAAATCTCTTCATCTGGCCCATAATTCGCTGGAGTATAGATGACATTGCTTATGTCTAGCTCTCATATCACCTGTTGGAGCTCAGCATACATCTATCTGACAGGAAAGGATGGTAGATCACCCTGATTGGGCCACACAGCATGAAGAGCAACCATAAGCCAATCGAGGGAGTGACTCCCTGGGGTCTGATAAATGCATTTTGTAATTGCTGCCTCAAGGCAGGCTGCACTGTCAGGGAAGACAGCTTTCCCATCTCTGATCCTGACAGAACAATTCCATCCACCCTTAAGTCCCACAGATGCAGAAGCCAAGCTGATATTGACTCTGAGGGCTTCTGCCTAAACTGGGAGCCCAAATCCACCAGCTCAGCCTGATATAGGGGCAGAGCATAGAGTGCTCCATGACCTGGGGAGGGGGGCTGCTCCTCTCCCTGGGGAGCTTTGAGCTGCTGGGTCTTTATTTTCTTTACAACCACTGGGCATGCTTTAAATACAGAAGGGACCAGTACCTCTGGCACCACCCCTTCATCCTTCCCCAGCTCCTCCATTTCTGGAGCTGATGGCACCTTTCTCTCCACTCCCCCAAGTGCCTCCTCTGGTACAGTGCCTCGCAACAGTGCTAGCTCAGTCTTCAGAAGCTCTCTTACCTTCACCTCAATGCCTCGCAGCTGATGTTCTCCTACCACCTCTGCCTGTGCTTCCCTTCGGAGTTCGTCTTTTTCCTTGGTAGCCTCTTCCTCCTTCAGAACACCTGGCAGTGCTGCCGTCTCGTTCTGTAAAGAACTGTTTATCTCTCCAACGGCACCTTGCTGCCAGCGTTCTCGTGCTGTCTCCTCTCGCATTAATGCCATTTCCTTCAGGGAATCCACAGCAGTTTGCAGCTTGTGTTCTCGTGCCGCCATTTCTTGGGTCTCTTTCAGGAGCATGTCCTTCTCTTCTGTAGATTTTTTTAATACTGTGAAAAGCAGCCAACCCACAGTCCTCGCTGTCTCATGGGCACTCTATCTCTCAGAAGATCTACTTACTATACCAAGGGCCACCCGTACAGCCTCAGGTGTCACCTCCACTTGCCTCCAGTTGTGAGGTGGGCCCAGCCCTCTAGGAGGCAAGCCACCTCAGACCACATACCCTTTGGGGGACAATCCACTGTCTCCCCATTCACGGGGGCAGCCTGTCTTTTTCCTTGTTCAACAGTGAACCCTGCCAGCTTTCTCAAGTTGTCTTGCTAATGGGTTTCAGCCCCTGGCAAGTTCGCTATGGATTCAGTGTGATCAAAGAAATTGACAGCAAAACATTCTTTGGGGTGAAAGGTTTTATTACCCGGCTTGTTCTCCCAGCGGTAGGTTGAGCACTAGCGTCTCTGCCTCTGGGCCGAGCTCTCTATAGCACAATAATAGCTTATTGCCGAAAGGTGTGGAGGCGGTAGCCTAGCAACAGGCCAGTTACATCATCAGGTGGTTTAAGTTCAGTGAGGATCCTCGCCATAGGAACCTCAACTTCCCCACACTCATTAACAGAAATACTCCTATGACCCTCAAATCTAAAGGAGACCAGGGAAGAGAGCCGGAGTTGGGAATGTTTTGCAGTGGAATGAATGACTTCCCCAGCAGTCATTAGACTTCTTTTGACTCCCTTTTTACAAACTGTAAAATGAAAATCCATTTCTTGCAGGAAGGAAGAAACAAAAGCTTGCCAAGGAGAGAGCTGGACTTTCCAAGGTAAATAATATCTGTGTAGGTTATATCATATACTTTATAGAAATAATTGTTTTCAAATCTTCAAACATGTATTTTGAGAAACCTAATTGATATCATTGATTTTCTATTTTAAAATCAATTTGTTGTTTTTAAGAGCAGGTAATTGAGTTCAGCTGCAGATGATCAGTTCTTCATTATTTCCCCCTTGTTGGTCATAACAGCAGACAACTCAGTGTATGAGCAGTATTGAAGGGGCAGTATGATAAGTCTGCAGAAGCCACGTACACCAGAAGGGCCAAGCTTTCTGTCAGCTGCTTCAAACTCATAAAACAAAACATTCACTGTTTCCCAACTTCTTTTAAAAGAACCACATGTTATTTACTTCAAGTTCTATAAGGTTATTCATACCCACTGACCCAGAATCCTACCATCCGAAAAATTCTTACCTTTTTGTAGTTTGTAAATGTAGGTATGTCTTTTTATTCATTATTTTCTTTTCATGGATTCTGTTTATAATTATTTTTAATGACTACATAATTTTATCTGCTTGATAAAAAAAGTTATGTGATACGTGTAAGTAAATTAAGTAAATGTTAATCATTGTACATACAGCTTTATTTTTTTAATAGAAATTAGTTCTGTTGTCTGGAATCCCAGGACTTGGACTAATGGTTCAGTAGTGGTTCTTTTTAAAGCAAGGTGAGGCAAAAAAAAATTCAATCAATAAATGCTGTATTTTGTTGTTTTGAAACAACTGAGTAATCAAGAACTAATTGGTAATAGTGAAATAAAAATGGGAGGCACCCCTTCCTTGTTCTGAGCTGCCTTTCTGAAATATGTAATACATTCATTATGTTTTCAGTAGCTTTTTCTTTCTGAGAATATAGGAAAATTGATAAACTACAGACATACACATTAGCATGTATTTTCATTCAGGTTCAGGTATTATCAAATTCTTGCCTGTACTGGGATAGTCAATGGAAGATACATCAACTTACAGAAATTAAAAATTTTCACCTATGTTAGTAATAAGATCATATATAAATATAACTCAAAAACCAAAAACTTCCATTAATAGCAGTCTAGGTTTTTAAATAAGGGACTTTTTAATAGTAGGTTTACGTTTTTTAAAAAGATAATGCATACAGCTGGTGGCATTGTAATTACCATAATCATTCAGTTAGGTAATGTGTAACAAACTACAAAATAAATGCAAATTTACTGAAAGCTGCTTTTCTGTATTAGCAAAAAAATTAGAAGTATCTCAGATGCTCAACAAATAGATCATGATTATATAGTTATATACTCCTCAATGGGATATTCTATTGCCATTTAAAAATAACCTTTTAGATGCATGTAAAATCTATAAAAAAAAGATAAATTGATTATATTAAAAATATCAATATATTTATGTAAAAATATACATATGGCAATTAAAAATAGTGTAAGTAGTAAAGTGCATGTTTTATAGTAGAGATATTTGTATTCTTCAGTTTTTACTTTAGGTTTTATTCACAGCTTTCTAACTGTTCAAAATACCAGTTTGATCAATAATTTTTTTTCTTGCATTCGTTGGAATGTAGACACTAAACTCTAATCTGTGTGAGTGCTCTTGAAGAGTACATTTCTTTTTATAATTTTTTAGAATGAGCTATTCAATTTTTTGTTGTTTTATTTTCAGTGGAGTGATTTTTTGTAGTGGTTATATCCCCAGACATAGTTTTGGTATCAATTAAATATTCTATTTCCAAACAGTTACCAGACCTTAAAGATGCAGAAGCTGTTCAGAAATTCTTCCTTGAAGAAATACAGCTTGGTGAAGAGTTACTAGCCCAAGGTAACAGTCATTAAGGGAGTAGGAAACTAGGTAGAATTCTTCACACTAATACAAATTTATGATGACACAGGGCTCTTTCTGTGTAATATGGCTGTTTTTTTAAATGAGGTATTGTAGATATTTCAAGATAAATTTTTAGGCATTTAATAATGCAAGGGTTATTTTAAGACTCGCTCTAGAAATATTTTTTGTGGGTTATCATTGTCCACAGTATATTTTGAGTGAGTTTTAGATTAACTTGATAATATGATACAGAGAAGCTAATAGGTAATCTTTACAAATGAGGTTACTTTTAAGTACTTAAAAAAAATAATCATATTGGAATGTAAATTTACATATGTAAATAGTAACAAGAACTATGACCCCTCAACTCCTTCATCTAATCTCTGTCTTTCCCAGAACTTATAGGCAGGAATGGCTAATGTAAGTACCAGAGGAGGTTAATTTACTTGATCGAGGTCACATAATAATAGTTCATGGGCCTGATATCAGAACCAGTCAGTGATCTAAATCTAATCCAGAGTTTAGGCTTTGTGCCTCAGGTATTCGATTAAGGATGAAGAGTTCTTTTTTTTTAATTACCATTATGAAATTAAAGTGATCAAATAGACAATTTGAGAACTATAATTCATCAAGTTAGAGTCTTAAGTATATTTATAAATCTTTTTAGGGTTGAATTACAGTTCAAAAGTTAAAGTGAAATTGGGCCTCCTTTCTGCATCAGTCCTCAGTTTTCTGGTTTTCTCTTCTTGTAGAACAGTACTGTTCCATTGTTAGCAATTCTTTATGTAATCTCTCAGAAATATTCTAAGTATATAAATACTTATATACTTGAACATTTCTACACCTTAATTTTCCCCCTTCTGTAGTGTAATGGAGACACTTCCATATCAGGACATACAGACTCATTCTAGTTAATGGCTTCATAATAGTTACATGAATGTACTGTAGATTATTTCCAAGGTTTTACTTGCACAGTGGTTTTGGTCAGTATCACTTGGACATATAGTGAACACTTTGGAGTTGAGTTTTTGACAGAGGCAAAGGCTTTTCAGATTATGTATTTTTCTGTAACTCTTTCAGGTGAATATGAGAAGGGTGTTGACCATCTGACAAATGCAATTGCTGTATGTGGACAGCCACAGCAGTTACTGCAGGTGTTACAGCAAACTCTTCCACCACCAGTGTTCCAGATGCTTCTGACTAAGCTTCCAACAATTAGTCAGGTAAGGATTTGAAATGTTAAGAAATAAAAGCAGAATTTGAGAGTTAAGTGTTTAGGGACATTGGCATTTAAAATTGAGTTTAGTGAATGTGATGAAGTCATGAAAACTCATCCGTGTAAATAGTACTGAAAATTGTACTAGAGCTATCAGTGCTTGGAACTTCTTTCCTAGTAGAAAATATCCAAGCGAATGGGCGTAAGATCTAGTGATTGTGCTCTTGAGGTAGATCAGGAGGTGTGGCTCTTAGTGTTAAATCTCAGGCCTTAGTATTCAGATTCTAAAATTCAGGCTACTCTCAGCTACTTCCTAAAGCTAGCTTTGTGCGTACTCTTGGGAGCCCTTGCATTCAGTTATGTGGCCTGGCAGAGGACAGAGGAGCCAAGGCGGCATAGCCCGGAACTTCACAGAAAGGACTGGGGATTCCTCCTGACCTCCCTTCCCTAAAGATCAGTGCCTCTGTTGCTGAGTTGGCCTTGAGTTTGGAGCTATTTGACTACATCCCCAAATCCTTATTGGCTAATATAATATCATTTGTATAAAAGATTATACTTTAGAGTTAATTAAAAGACTTTTTAAAAAAATTTCAAGGAGCCCAGATGAATCTACTTTTTGGAATTACATGTCTTACATGTGTTAATTTCCACAGTTGGTGTTAATGAAAAATTTCCTAAAATGAGTGGCTAATTCTTCAAACTGATCTTTACTCAACTGTATTGGAAAGGAACTGGAAAGAAAATAAAGGTCCCAAAGATTTAAGGGAGAGTTGAAAAAAAAACCTGCCAGGTTTAAAAACTTGGTCTTTTTTTTTTTAATTTAGACTAATGTAGTTCACATTCCATCTATGTCAGACTCCTCTGTTTAATATTATCTGCTCTTTGAAAGGTAGCATAGCATAATGCTTTTGGAAAATTACTCTGAGGGTGATGTCTTTTTGAAGTATGGGTAAGTTCAGGATGAAGCCTAACTTCCTCCCTGTAAAAATTGGCCCCCTTTACTAGTTAACCTGTCTCATGTCATTTGGACATATTTTCAAAATGTTAATTTTAGAATACTGTATTCCTTCTTATGTAATGGCTATGAGCATTTCCAAGCCCAAAAGGGAAATGTAGGGAGTATTAGAAGTAAAGCACCGATCAGTATTCTTAGTTTACGTGGGAATGAAGAGATCTTAAATTCTTTCTTTCAGTTACATAATTGACTAACATGTAGCGCAGTCTAATGTTATGCTATATTAACTTGAATTTTAAAATGAGACTAACAGTATGATTATTCTCTTAGATGATAACAATGTATGAAGTGTTAAGTATTGGAATCTCAGAATGGGTATACTGTAGCAAGATTTGATTCTTGGTATATAAAGAGCATCTTATATTGAATTTAGAGTCTAGATTTAAATGTTTAAGATACTTTACAAGTTAAATTTTTTCTCTTTCAGAGAATTGTAAGTGCTCAGAGCTTGGCTGAAGATGATGTGGAGTGAGAAACATGTCAGTGTAATAATCTCAAAAATATTTTTAGAATCTTGGAAGATAAGCAGCTCTGGGGGAATAAGGGCAAATATGCTTGTTGTGGACTGTCCTACACTGAAATCTACCAAAGTTAATTTTTACTTTGTGTAGATCTATTCATCTGTTTTATTTATTTTTCCCAGTGAGAAGTGTATTTTGATAGAGAGCTTTTCATTTTATAAATACACTATGAATTACCAAATTATGCATTTTGTTTATTCCTAATATGTGCAATTAAAATGTACATACAACATCACATTACTTAACATTGAAAATACCTTAACAGGCCAAAAAATGTAGGAGAAAGCAGAAGAGCACATATTTTTTGAACTAGTGCATTTTGCTCTACATCAGAAAATTAGATGGAAACTTGATGGTGTTTATCAAAACTGAGCATTAAAACCTTTGAGAGACCATTTCTTTCCATTTAAATTTCTTAAATATGTGAGGTATGCTTCTGTGCTGTGTCAACAACTTCACCCCCTCCCTGTGTATCAGTCTTGAAATGTTTTGTCTAAATCAGTGGGCTTAATGTGTTCTGGATATTTATCTCCTTGTATTTTGAATACATATAGTTGCAAGTAGCACCAGGAATTAGATCTGTGTACACCTGTAATCTAGCTGTGTGAGTTTCACCAGTTAATGTCTGCCCACTTTTCTCATTTTTAAAATGAGGTAATTGGTCTGCTAATTCAGAGAAGTGTCCCTTTGAGCTTCTAATTCATTTCTTTCTCTTCAGCATTCTCAGATACACCTTCTCCTGAAGGATATGTTTGTTTGGGCAACCAGGACTTGCTTTTTTTTTTTTTAATACTCTGAATTTTTTGCATGCTTGCCTGACTTAGTGTTTCTGAATTGATTATTTTTTTTAAGGTATAACTTGTATTAATTTTCACTGAAATCATACGGTTTTGTCACTATGTAAGTTAATCTGAAACTTAACCTTTGAGGTAATTTTGGGATGATATGCTTGTTCTCCTTTGCTTTTTGTCCTCAGTGTACCTCCTTAACCCTCTTTCAATCTGATTTATTTATCTTGTTATAATGAGAATACGGGGTAACCTTGTGGCGGAACACTTGCAAAAATGCAGGTAATGGGACCCCTTATTCTCAAAGTGATGGCGTGTTCAATATCAGACCTGAGAATAAAGATCCTTGATACTTCATGTCATCTGTTGACTTGAGCAGTATTATTCTTATTGTACAGGTTGCCTTTTTTTCTGTCTAAAACTGTGGAGCGATCCCAAAGACTTTTCCTATGTGCTAGACTTTTTATTTTGTTCTCCTTACAAACTTCTCTTAACCTTACTATCCTTGGGTGTTTGTGGTGATTGTGGTATAGTAGAGTTTGGAATAAGATCTAGTTTTTGCTTTTGGGTAGCTGTATGGCCTTGGACAAGTCGTGTTACATTTCTGAACTTACCTCCAGTATTCTCTTCAAAACTAGAACATCAGACTAGGTGACTCACATTTAAGGACTCTTTCTCAGGTACGTCCCTGGTTTGTGGTCCTGAACCTTTAACAGTGCTTTTTTGGATGATACCCAGCAGGGCTTTTTTGTGGGGTGGGAAGGGGTGACCAGTACAGATATGTTGGTTAGACCATTTTACTGCTAGGATCCAGATCCAAAGCAGTGTAGTGGTGACTGGTCAGTAATTGACGGCGCAGCCAGGGAACAGTCTTCGTCTGACACCTGTCCAAGGACATACTCACAGAGCAGGGCAGTCCGAGGGCAGAAAAGAATGAACATAGGTTAGAGTCAGAGGATATTTGGTTGGGAAAAGATCAAAGGGCAAACACCTCAGCAGGAGAGGAATGGGCCCAGAAAAACTAAGGACTGGCTGGATGAGTGAGTGGTCAACTTAGATTTTGGGAGGGCATGAAGGTGATGTGCTCTTTGAACCGTAGTGTAGTCTAAGCTGGGTATCACTTGCCTTTGATATATCAGCTTTGGTCTTGTGCTTGCTGAAAAGACAGTGACTACAGAGCTGGTTATGCCAAGTACATCTTAAATGACAGCTTTGGTGCTTTAAAGTTAGGCACCACATTTGAAAGCTAGCAAAAAATCACAGGTTTGCTTTTGGTGTTTTGTCAAACACTGTTTTGTAACTAAAGTTTTAACTCAGTGATAAAATTAGGTGGTTGTGGTGATGCTGGCTAAATGGTGCTCACTCCCAAGGTTTAAGCAGAGTGATAACAGCTTGAATGTTCCCATGTGCTGATACTGCCCACTGGCATAAAATTTGGGGAAATGGAAGTATGTACTAATGCATGTTGGCATGAAGTCTATTGTTTGGTTCCATGATTTGTACTTAAGGTGAAAGAGCATTTAAAACAGGCTTACCTGGCAATAGCAATACTATTTATTAACAGATGACTAGAACTCACATTCACAATTCACATTTATGTAAAGTGTTTAAAACCTAGTATGGTGTACTGAGCAGTCAGGCAGTAATACTTGAGGTCTCTTACTGAGGAGTAAGTGTTATTTTTATCATCTTCCTGCCTGCTTTTCTGACTATTGAAGCAACCTGTGGGTCAGAGTGTGTGTGAATGAAATTTTATTGCAGAGGAGGATTTGGGAAAATGGGTATATTGTGCAGGTAATCATATAAATTCTTCTTTGTAACATAAAAGATGCAATTTTGTTATTGTTTGTGCCTCAGCTGTTTAAGTATTTAAAGGGCTTGGAGAAAATTTTGCTGTGGTGTATATTTGCAGAAATGAGCTTTACTGAATTTGATGACTCAAGGGTGTGGTACCTAACCTGTTGCTAGGTTAGCATCCCTTTGAGGATGTTGACAGCTGTGCAGCTTTTCCCCAAGAAAATGCATATGTATCTGCCTTTGACTTCGGGGGGTTCGCAGATCCCATGTTAAGAACCCCTGCTTTAATGTCAACAGGTGAAGGTTCTGTATAATGGTGGTCTTTCAACATTAGATTATATTAGCAGTATTAGAGTCATCTGATTCTGGGCCAGAGCGCATTATCAGTCAGCATTTCTAACAGGTTCCCAGATGGTGGTGCTGGTCTGGGGTCTTGTTATGAATGTGACACAGACAAGTGACACACAGTGGTGATGTGGGAAACATGAACAGGAAGCTCTTATTAGAGAATACCGACTCTGTTAAGGTCACAGAGGTGTACTTTACACTCTGTAAAAATGAGATGTGTGATTAAAGAACCAGCTAACTGGAAGTAGAATGTGATTACTTGAGAGCATGCAGTACTGTATTGATACTGATCTGAAGCATAAGATTGTCAGTTATTAGACTTTATGTTTAATATAGGCCAGTCCATTTTTACATGTATTTCAGGAGATTTTTCAGAAAATAGCCCATCAACTAGACAGGTTAATTTAGCAGGAATTAAATTCCCTAAGTATTTTAATTATGAGTTTTTAAAATTTTGACTGCACATTTGTTTTGGGGTACAAATTTTTTCCCCCTTTTTTTAGATACAGGGTTCCTAGAATATTATAGATGTATCATTTTTTTCCCTCACCTTTTAAAGGCTACAGCTGTGCTTTGGAAGCAGTCCAGGAAGTATGTAAAGGTACTCAATTCTTATTTAATTTCCACTATTGATAGAGGAAGTCAAATAACTGACATAATACTGACAAGCTAGGGGTGGGGGTGGGGCAAGAAAATGGGTAGGAGAGGCTGTGGTTAAGCTGTAACTTCATCTGAGAAAGTTGGTGCCTGGTGTTCACAATGTGTTGAGTCATGTGCCAGTGGTGATCTGCACACTTGGAGAACAACTGGATCCCGGTGGAACTTTGCATGTAGCCCAACCTTTGTTGCATATGGAAGTGGGCTGAAATGAGCTGGCCTTTGATTTTATTCCTTGGCATAATGGGCATCTTTGAAATTCTAGAACTAGAACTTGTCTAGTTTACCCAGAGTATAGTAACACGCAAGACTCGTCCGGAGAGGTTAAATTTGTTCAGTGACCTCTGGGCAGTGATCACATCATACATGGAATTGTTCACCCTACTCACTGAAGAGGGTAGTTGTGGTCCTAGTGGAGGCTGATTCTTTTATAGGCCGGTTATATCACTGTCCCATAGAGCCCTACCCACAGTGGTTTTCAGAAGTTTCCCTTGCAGTTAGAGCTCCAGTAGCAAGTATAGAAATTCAGCTTGGATTAACAAGAAATAGTGGCATTTGTTAACTCCTCAGGAAGAGTAGATCTAGCCTTTATGATTAGAATGAGGAGCTCCAAACTAGGACAGTGCCCTCCATCTTACAGTGCCCTCCATCTTTGCTCACAGTGTCACTTTAATTTTCACAAATGGAAGAGGCTAGAGCTCTGGGCACTGACAGCTCTAGGCCCAGGTGAATGATGACAGTAACACTTACTGAGCTCTACAATGTATTAACTCCAACTCCTTACAGTCTTAGAAGGTAGTTGTTTCCCTTTTGCAGCTTGAGAAACCTGTCCAGTGTTGCATGGTAAATGTAAGATTCAAGGTTTTTTTTCTCTCATCCTTAATGAGGTATGATTTACAAATGAAAATTGTATATATTTGAGATGTACAATGTAATGTATATAGACACTGAAATGATTACCTAGCTAATTAACATACCCATCACCTGTTACCTTTTTTGTGTATGTGGTAAGAATACTGAAGATGTACTCTACAAATGTCAAGTATATGTACAATATACTATTAACTGTAGTTACCATGCTGTATAGTACATCTCCAGAACTTAGTCATAACTCTAAGTTTGTATGATTTGACCAAAATCTTACCATTTCCTCTTTTCCCCAGCCCCAGTAGCCACCATTCTTTTCTGTTTCTGAGTTTGTTAGATTCCATGTATAAGTGAGATAATGCAGTATTTCTCTTTCTGTGTCTGGCTTATTTCACTTAGCATAATGTCCCCCAGGTTCATCCATGATGTCAGAAATGGCAGGATTTCTCTTTTTAAGGCTAAATAAATTCCATTGTGTGTGTGTGTATCACATTGTATTTATCTAGCCACTGACAAGACACAGGTTGTTCCCATTATCTTGGCACTTGTGGATGAGTACAGATACATCCCTTCGAGGTAAATGATTTCATTTCCTTGGGATATAGTCCCAGAAGTGGGATTGCTGGATCCTATAGTAGTTCTCATTTTAAGTCTCTGGGCCATCTCCATACTGCTTTTCATAGTGGCTGCACCAATTTACTTTTCCAACAGGGGTTCCCTGTTCTTTGCATCCTCCCCAACACTTTGGGCTTTTCAGTAATGGCCATTTCATTCTATCAAGTATGAGGTGATACTTCATTGTTCCCATTTCCAGGTCATTAGTGGTGTTGAGCACTTTTTCATATTCCTGTTGGCCATCTGTATGTCTTTGGAAGAATGTCTATTCAGGTCCTTTGCCCATTTTTAAGTTGAGGTATTACTTTTTTGGTATTGCATTCCTTACATTTATTTGGATACTAACCCTTTATCAGATACATGGTTTGCAGATACACTTTCTCCCATTCCTTTGGTTGCCTTTTAATTTTGTTCCTTTACTGTATAGAGGGACCTTGGATGTAGTTCCATCTGCTCATTTTTGCTTTTGTTGCCTGTATTTTTGGCGTCAAAGTACAAAAATTATCACCCAAGACCAGTCTTGAGCATTTGCCCTAGGTTTTCTTCTAGGAATTCTACGATTTCAGATCTTATAGCCTTTAATCTGTTTTGAATTGAGTTTTGTATATGATGTAAGGGAAAAGTCCAGCTTCATTTTTATGTGTGGATATTCAGTTTTCCAGCACCATTTATTGACAAGACTGTTCTTTCCTCATGGCATATTCTTGGCACCTTTGCAAAGATTAGTTGACCGTGAGATTCAGGATTTGAATTAAGAAGGGTGACTTGCATTCTACTTGGCTACATATTAGATAGGAGAAAGGAGTTGGGAGGACTTTTTTTTTTTTTAATATTGGGGTCCTTTTCACCAAAGATGAGAGCAAACAAAATGGCCACTATGTAATTCAAGTCATGCATGGAATGGATGTTTATTTCTTGTGAGACTACAGAGCCTGAGGAGGAATTGAAACCATGAAACATCATCTTAAATCTTTTTTTAAAGTGAGAATTTTTTGGTGTGTTCTTCTTTATATATAGTTTTACAATGTCTTAACATAAAAAGCCCATCCTTCCCACCCCAAGCCAAGATACTTAAGTAAAGTTAATGCTTCTGGAGGATATGCCATAACTTCTGAAGTGCCTGTTGTAGACTGTACCAGATCATCAGGATGGTGTTGGAAAGGCTGGGTTGAAGAGCAGATCCATTTGAGGGGCAGGATGAACTTGGGCTCAAGCTCACTGGGGACCGTGGGAGCTGGGGCACAGGACAGGGAGTGGACCTCAGCTGGAACTTGTTCCTCTCCTAGACTCTTACTTGGGAATTCTCCGTGGTTCATCCATTCTAACTGGGTCAGCTCATCTCTGGCTGCAGTGACACCTGAACCTGGTGACCCCTTTCTGAACCCAGTTGGGTCTGGCTTGCTGCTTGCTTAGCATCATGTGAATGTTCACTGGCACCTCAAGTGACATGTGCAGAATTGAATTCATTCCCCTAAACCTGCTCCTAAGCCATCCTCTAGCTGGCTGTTAACTACTCACCACATTCTATGGGGACCCAAATTTGCCCCTCCTTACTGTATCTCTAATCTATTCCACTTCTCTCTGGCCTCATTGCCACTCTTAGGTAATTATTTATAGTTACTGCATGGCCTCATCCTCTCTGATCCACTGTTCGTGGAGGAATTGTTCAAAAACATCACGTCCTTCCCTTGTGTGGCATCCAAGGTCCTTAACAATCTGACCCCATTAACTCTCCAAGGAATTAACTCATTCCTCAAATGTCCTCCTTTCCAGCAACTTCCCCTGTAAGTGCCTTCTTCTTCAGCTATCCTATCTACTGTCTCAGGGCTTTTGCACTGACACGCTTTCTGCCATGGGCCAGGCACTAAGCTAATCAAGTAATGCCTGATGGATGAAATAGTCTATGCCTTCACTGATTTAACATTCTGGTTGAGAGAGAATTATGAAGCCTTCCCAGGTCTAGGCTTAACTGTCCCTTGTTAAGGAGATTCTAGAGAATGCTGGGATGTTCTTAACAAGAGCTGTAATTTCTTGGTAATCTGTCCCTCTATCCTACTAGGCAATGCGTAAGGTCATTTTACTGATCATTGGATCGCCAGCATAAAGCATAAATAGCTAAATGCTTAGTAAATAGTGGATGAATGGAAATCCAAATGGGCAGAAGTAGCTTAGGGATTTTTGCAGTGAAATTAACATAAAAGATTCTTTGACATACATACAGGGTAACTGGAAGGAACAAGTATGTAATTGTGAGGAGTGCTAAGATCTATTTAAAAAGCTACATATTAAGTCACTGGATTATTAAGAATATATGAAGTTTGAGAAAGGAACATGTATCTTCAGTTTTCCTATTTCTTGACAGCCTCTTAGTTTAACAGATGTCAAAAATTTTTTTTAAATAGCAAACCTACATTGAAGTAGCATTTATAAGGTTAAAAAAAGTCATTCTAACCTATTCATGGTTTTCTTGAAAGCCTGTCAAATGGTTTTTTGTGTAGTTACTGTTTTAGGTTGCTGTTCTGTGGAGCAATCTATACTCTCTTTTCCCAGTCCCTTTGAAAGGAAAGAACTGTGTTTGCCTTTCCATTGAGCAGGATGAACTTTATACAGCAGTACAGGGTTGTACCTTTTACAGAATTTTGAAAAGTTGGAATTTAACCTTCACAGATGAGTCCTTCTTAAATTCACTTTTGTATTTCAGAAAAAGATCCTAGCTAAAATGACCATGCTCTCACTAAGTGCTTAGTGACAAAAGACAAGACTTAACAAAATTTTCTTTAACTTCCTAGGTATTAAGCTTTCAGAAGCTCAATTTAAATCACACTACTAATTACAATAATACTGGAGTGACTATAGTCTCAAAAATGGATATTGTGATTTGAGTTCTGGCTCTGTCAGATATGGCTGCCTAACCTTGGATAATTTAATTACTTGGTACTTGATTACTTACAAATGCTTTCTAAGCCTTGTGTCCTAATCAGTAAAATGGGGAAAAAATGAAATAATAGTTCACACTCATTTGTTTATATGCTTTCTTCTTTGCTAGACCATGAGTTTTTTTGACACAAATGCTAGATCTTTTTCTTTGGATCCTGAATATTTACTCTGGCATGTCAATAGGAGATAGTAAACATTAATTGAACTAAGATCCAGGAGGCACACTGTTGTTAATTTGACCTGAACTAAAATATTCTAATACCTGATAGTATCAGGAATATTTTTCTTTTCTGTGCTACGCCTACATTGATTCTTTTAATAAAAAAGAGAAGTGTCAGGATAGAATGAGAAGTCAGCCAAAAGGTTTTTACTACCCCTTTATTTTTTATCAAACAAAAATCCATGCAACATGGAGATATTTCTGTTAATGCTTTCAGCTCTGCTAAACTTGAGATTTCTTTGTAATTGCTCTTGGATTCAAAGATTCCTTGAGAGTAGACACGGTACTTATCTGAGGCTCGCACCAAACTTCCATGGAGTGGAGGGAAGTGGAAAGGGAGGTTTCTGATGCTTAATTTCTTTGTGGAGGAATTGTTGGCCCATAGTCCTTTTATTTTATTTGGGCCTGTGAGGTTATATTCTCTGATACTCCAATAAAATACAAAATAGCCAGCCAGCATGCTTTCTAAATAAAAGATGGACTTTCAACGGGTAATTTGCATAATTGTTCATTTTGCAAAAGGGCATACAGATCCTGCTGAATTTAAGAAAGACAGGCAGTATTATTCCACCTGTTAACTTTGGAAAAGGAAAAATTCCCTGCGAAGCCTCTAAATAATATGGTTAACTGTTGGGAGATGTGGGGAAGTGGAACACAGACAACAGTGGGGCTTGTGGGGGGTGTCAGTTCCACTGACTCCTTGACTTAGGGGCACTAGAGGCCTCTGGCTGACTAGACAGCACGTCCTCCTTCAGGATACACTGTTGTCCTGTCTACATCTTACATTCATACCTCCAGAGGAAGGTTCTGGAGTGTCCCTGTATTGGAGAGAGTCACAAATACCTCGGAAGCTTTGACCTCTTGTGTCACCTCATCCACAGTGGCCTTGAGCTTGGTCAGATCAGTGCTCCTGGGCTTGGAGGATTGGTTTTCATTGAACACGTGGGCAAAAAAGATCGCCTAAAGCTACTCTCCAAGGGAGGTTATCTGCTAGGAGGATGTTTAAAGCTCCTGGATTCCTTTTCAGGGCTGACATCATTCCTCTATTCCCTTTTAGAGAGATTCAAAATATTCTGGATTCCTAAGGTTTTGCTTCAGAGGAATAATAGTAACTGGTGAGTAGTGCCTTCTGTTAGCATTCTAGCCTGATCACACAAGTCTTTGATTTTAAAAATCATCAGTAATCAAGCGTTCCCTTATTTTAGCTCATCTTACACTCTTTAAATGCTGTGTTGTAATAAAAGCAGTTATATAAAACTGCATTGTGTAATACTTTTAGAGCTTGATGTGTTTTATCAGTGAACTCTAAAAGTGATGAGGAAGGTCAGACGATAACAGGACACTGAAACATGGAACTGTTATGGGACTTGCTAGGAGTCACCAAATTAGTGATTAAAATGGTTTCAAGTTCATCCTCCTGGTTTGTACCCAAGCCGTTTTTACTATAGGTCATGCTACATTACAAACTTTGAAGAAAAGGAGCTGATTAATATCTTCTTAACAGGATGCATGTTTTAAAACTTATTTGGTGGTTTCCTCTGGTAGAAGGTAAGGTCTAGGACCGCTGTCTTTTTTTTTTTTTTAAATAAAACTACAGGTACAGTTATTTTGCAAGGAGTGTTTAGTTTCTAGGACAGAGTTGTGAAAGAGGGCAGTATTGAACAGTCCTGATGCCTCTTGTTGTGCACCAGCTGGCTTGCTCTTATTCCTATAGCTCTTGTCCTTGTCCCTGCCCCTGTCTTCTCAGTTACATCTACTTAAAAGGGGCTGTCCAGTGTTTCATCTCTCTAATCATCTTGAACATTAGCTAGGAGCAGTATTAACATGTAGACCTAATTCTGAGAATTTTCTCCCTAGTCAGTGAACACCAACCCAATACATCGTCCATCTTTTTTTTTTTTTACTATCTTTGTTCATTGCTGTATCCCCAGTGCCTATGATGGTATCTGGCACAAGATGAGCACCTCAACAGAAGCTAAATAAATGAATTAAGAAACAGGTCCCATAAAAAATTGTAGCTCTACAAAAATTGTTACGAGTAAAGTCTGTCAGATTGCCTCATCTCAAAAAAAAAAAAGTTTCCTGGGTGCTAACCAACATGAAACACGTCTAGTAAGGTTTATAGCTCCTCAAATACATTTTACTCTAAATTACCCTCTCCCAAAGCAAAGATAAAGAACTTACTCCTCAGAGTGACTTCAGATATGTGCTAAAGGTGATTGCAGGAAACACCCAAGCCAGCCTTGCATCAGCTCTAGAGCAACAGCACACCTGGAAGGCTCCCATCGTAAATAATCATTTACTCCCGTTTAAAATAGTATATGATGTGAAATATTTTAGTTCACTTCATTATGAAAAGCATTTGACAGATACAGTTAAAAGAATAAGCTCTTATCAAGTCAAGAAAAAGCATCTCCCCTAACCAGTTTTCAGAAGGGACTGGGTTGGATTAATTATAATACCCTTCATATATGGAGCTATTGCATCTGACTTGCTACTTCGGAAATGTACATGACTTTTTCGAAAATGGGTTTGTCATCCACAGACTTGTGTTTCAAGCATCAGTCAGCAGGTTGTTTTGTGCTCTTGTGGTGTGTCAACCATAAAACAAGGGAAGTAACAGGTGTTATCACCTGTAATTTCCCTTTTGTTTCATATATATATATACACCTCATCTGAGAATAATTTAAAGCTACCAGCTGGACCACATGGGAATTCAGTTTCCATTGCATAGGGCTTGTGGCAATTGAGTTACTGGACACTGGACCAGGCTTTTTTTGAGAAGCAAGTACAAGCAAGGTAACCCTCCCATGAAGTTTCGTGCCGCCATTGGCAAAGTGCACATATCTGGGCCTGGCTTGTCAGGGCAGTCATCTGGAAGGTAGAGGAGGACGCCGGCAACTTAAAGTCAGTGGGGATACGGAGGGGACGGCTGGCCTGGTGCTCTGCGCACTCCCCTTAAAGCTGGGGCGGAGGGTAGCCTGAGAGGGGGCACACGTTCTGAGCGGCGCGCAACCCAGGAGGGTCGGGACGGGTGGAGACAGAGGCGGAGGAGGGCCCTGGCGCCATCTGGCGGCGGCTCGAGGCTGGTCCGCGTGAGCCCCTCTCCGCCAGCCCGCGCCTGGAGCAAACCGCTTGGCGCCCCGGCCCGAACGGCGATTCCGGAAAGCGCAGCGATCGCTTGTATCATATTAAAATTCTTGAATATTTATTTCTTTAGGGGAAAAAGAAGTCCATTCTGGAAAATGTACCAGGATGGCATTCTGTCAAGTCTTGTTTCAGGTCTCCATAAATTAAAATTCTATACGGGAACATGTCGAATGAAATAATGTAATACATAGCTGGAAGGACTGCTGCTGACTTGTCCAAGAAGTGGCATCTTCTAGGCCAATCTTCAGAGCGCTTGAAAGCAACGCGTGAATCTTTTATATTAAAGGCAAAGAATAAAATGCAGCGGTTTTTTTTAACTGCTTAACTTACTGTTACAATGAGTTGTAAGAAATACATATTTGGTCATTCATATGACCAAATATATATTTTCCTGGTGTAACTCATCCACAGTTACTGAAAACACTGCAGTCTTAAAGGTGAAACAGGTGTTTTGTCATGTTAATGAAGACGCACGGAACCCCACTAGGGGCGGGGGCTGGAGGCTGAATCAGCCAATGGCCAATAATTTAGTCAATCATGAATATGCAATGAAGCCCTTCCAAAACCTTTGAGAAGAGCTGGCCCTCTCTCTGTTCTGCTGTGCCTGCTCTGCTCCAGTTGGATCCAGTTTCTTGGTGGGAGAGGGCGTCTATGCTTGGGGGAACCAGACCGCCTCCACGTGCCAGCGAGCCAGGCCCCAGGCTCCACGAGGATATAAGCTCCTTTATTTGGGACCTTGCCCTATGTCTCTCTTCATCTGGCTGTTAACTTGTATACTTTACAGAATCCTTTATTAAACTGGTAAACCTGTTTTCCTGAGTCCTGTGAGCCGCTCTAGCGAATTAATCAAACCTAAGGGGGAGGGAGGTCGTGGGAACCTGCAGTCTGTAGCTGGTAGGTCAGCAGCACAGTGGCCGCCTGGGTCTTGAGACAGGCATCTGGAGTGGGGGGTGGGGCGCAGTCTTATAGGACAGAGCCCTTAACCTGGGAATCTGGTGCTGTCTCCAGGCAGATAGCCTCAGAATCGAGTTGAGTTCTCAGACACCCTGCTGGTGTTTGAGAATTGCTTGGTGTTAAGTATGTCTGGGAAGACCCCCCTGCCACATACTTAACACACATTGGAATCAGGTCTGGGAACCCAAATGGAGTTATACTACTATTACTGATCTGTATAATGTTATTGTTATACATATAATGTAGGGAAAAAAATACACTGTTCCATTTGGTATCAGATAAGTGAGAATCACACTTCCCGATTCTGTACAATCACTGTGCAAAAGCAGAGGGGCAGCTATAGTGTGGCATGAATATCATTTTTGGAATCAGAGACCTGGGGCTGGAGCCCACAGCTACCGCTTACTAGGGAGTTTAGCTTCTTTGAGGCTCAGTTGCCTCATTTCCAAAGAGGAGGATGACATCTTCTCAGAAGGAGAATTAAACTCCAACCACACTTCTGTCTACGGGATCTGTTCCCACAGCCATTGCATTCCCTCCATTTCCATGAACTGCCCTCCACCTGCCACCCCTCCTCCTGTCCCCTTCCCACCAGTCCTGGACCTTGCTCCAGCCACTCTTCCTCTCATCATCAGCTTCCCCCTACTGGATATATCCATCAGCATGCAGACTGTTCCCCTGCAGCTAGCACCCCTTTTCTCTTCTCACTTTTACATTGTAGCAAAGCACTTGTAAAGGGCCATCTGCTCACTGCGTCTACTTCTCCCATTCTTTCAGGCTTTGGTCCTGGCTCATCCACAGGCCACTTTTGCCACGGCAACTAATGACCGTCCCAGTGCTGAATTCTGGGCTCTGTGTTCAATCTTTATCTTCTGAGGCTGATGAGCAGTATTTGCCATGATTGTTCCCTTCTGGAAACCTTTTGTTCTGAGTTCAGGACACTCCACTCTCTAGGGTCTTCTGTCAAGCTGGCTGCTCTTCCTGTTTCCAGAGCCCTGTCTGTGCAAGTCTTTTCTAGCTATGCTCACTCCTTATCTATTCTGTTGAGGCCAGAAAAGTATACCTAGCTGGTACTTCACCCCTGAGTAGGCAGCTTTCTACTTGACATCTCAACACGCATGTCTCAAAGACCTCTCAAACCTGACCTGTCCAAATTAAATTTTGGATCTCCCCCTTCAGACCTAACTGTTTGGGCTTGTCTCCATCCTAGCTGATGGTTAATTCAGCCTTCCAGATGTTCAGGCCAAAGTACTGGTGTCACCCTTGACTCGTCTTTCCCTGTCATGCCTCCCATCCAGCTGTCAAGGACCTTGCTGGGTCTCCCTATGTTATGTGTATAGAACCCTGTCATTTCTCACCATCGCTGTCTTCTTACTGACTTAATTTTTCTTCAGAGCCCATATGACAGACTACATATTTTGTTCTTATTTATTTAATGCCCATCTCCTCCACAAAAAGTATAAGCCCAGTTTTGTTCACTGCTGTATCCCTGGGGCTTTGAACCATGTCCTAACTGGTGCTCAATAAATATTGGCAAATGAAGAAATGAAAGATGCAATTGGTGAATGTCTGGTATTTAGTAAATGGATAAATGGTAGCTATTATTTTACATGGTCCTTAGGTATCTAATTTGAATAGGGAACTCAAAGAAAGATCACAATCAGTCACACCCAGAAAGTGGGATGTTGTACCAGATTGGTTGATTTCAACTAGTCAGTATCTTAAAAAGGGATTGAGATGGGGAAGGGACCGTCTTGGGTGACAAGAAATGTGAGGTAGAACACCAAGTATATTGTGTCCTTGATTATTTGAGCAAAACAGCTTTAAAAGGCATTTTTGTAATATATGGGAAAATTAGAACATGAACTGGGTATTAGACTATAGTGAAAATTATATTAATTGCATTAGCTGTTTCTTTTTTAATATAATTTATTTTATTATCATTAATTTACAATTACATGTGCAATATTACGATTATTAAACTACCCCTTCATCAGGTCCCCCCCACCAACCCCATTACAGTCACTGTCCATCAGCGTAGTGAGATGCTATAGAATCACTACTTGTCTTCTCTGAGTTGCACTGCCCTCCCCGTGCCCCCCCAACATTACATCTGCTAATCGTAATGCCCCTTTTTCCCTCTTATCCCTCCCTTCCCGCCCATTTTCCCCAGTCCCTTTCCCTTTGGTAACTATTAGTCCGTTCTTGGGTTCTGTGAGTCTGCTGCTGTTTTGTTCCTTCAGTATTTTTTCTTTGTTCTTATACTCCACATATGAGTGAAATCATTTGATACTTGTCTTTTCGGCTTGGCTTATTTCACTGAGCATAATACCCTCTAGCTCCATCCATGTTGTTGCAAATGGTAGGATTTGTTTTCTTCTTATGGCTGAATAATATTCCATTGTGTATATGTACCACATCTTCTTTATCCATTCATCTACTGATGGACACTTAGGTTGCTTCCATTTCTTGGCTATTGTAAATAGTGCTGCAATAAACATAGGGGTGCATCTGTCCTTTTCAAATTGGGCTGCTGCATTCTTAGGGTAAATTCCTAGGAGTGGAATTCCTGGGTCAAATGGTATTTCTATTTTGAGTTTTTTGAGGAACCTCCATACTGCTTTCCACAATGGTTGAACTAATTTGCAGTCCCACCAGCAGTGTAGGAGGGTTCCCTTTTCTCCACATCCTCGCCAACATTTGTTGTTGTTTGTGTTTTGGATGTTGGCCATCCTCACTGGTGTGAGGTGATATCTCATTGTGGTTTTAATCTGCATTTCTCTGATGATTAGCGATGTGGAGCATCTTTTCATGTGCCTGTTGGCCATCTGAATTTCTTCTTTGGAGAAGTGTCTATTCATGTCCTCTGCCCATTTCTTAATTGGATTATTTGCTTTCTGTTTGTTAAGGTGCATGAGTTCTTTATATATTTTGGATGTCAACCCTTTATCAGATACTTTTTTATGAATATATTCTCCCATACTGTAGGATGTCTTTTTGTTCTACTGATGGTGTCCTTTGCTGTACAGAAGCTTTGCAGCTTGATATAGTCCCACTTGTTCATTTTTGCTTTTGTTTCCCTTGCCCGGGGAGATATGTTCATGAAGAAGTTGCTCATGTTTATGTCCAGGAGATTTTTGCCTATGTTTTTTTCTAAGAGTTTTATGGTTTCATGACTTACATTCAAGTCTTTGATCCACCTTGAGTTTACCTTTGTGTATGGGGCTAGACAGTAGTCCAGTTTCATTCTCTTACATGTAGCTGTCCAGTTTTTCCAACACCAGCTGCTGAAGAGGCTGTCATCTCCCCATTGTATATCCAAGGCTCCTTTATCAAATATTAATTGACTGTATATGTTTGGGTTAATGTTTGGATTTTCTATTCTGTTCCACTGGTCTGTGGGTCTGTTTTTGTGCCAATACCAAATTGTCTTGATTACTGTGGCTTTGTAGTAGAGCTTGAAGTCAGGGAGTGTAATTCCCCCTGTTTTATTCCTCCTTCTCAGGATTGCTTTGGCTATTCGGGGTCTTTTGTGGTTCCATATGAATTTTAGAATTATTTGTTCCAGTTCATTGAAGAAAGCTGTTGGTAGTTTGATAGGGATTGCATTGAATCTGTAGATTGCTTTAGGTAGTATAGCCATTTTGACAATATTTATTCTTCCTAGCCAAGAGCATGGGATGCATTTCCATTTGTTAGTGTCCTCTTTAATTTCTCTTAGGAGTGTCTTGTAGTTTTCAGAGTACAGGTCTTTCACTTCCTTCGTTAGGTTTATTCCTAGGTATTTTATTCTTTTTGATGCAATTGTGAATGGAATTGTTTTTCTGATTTCTCTTTCTGTTAGTTCATCATTAGTGTATAGGAAAGCAACAGATTTCTGTGTGTTAATTTTGTATCCTGCAACTTTGCTGAATTCAGATATTAGTTCTAGTAGTTTTGGAATGGAATCTTTAGGGTTTTTTATGTACAGTATCATGTCATCTGCAAATAGTGACAATTTGACTTCTTCTTTACCAATCTGGATGCCTTGTATGTCTTTGTTTTGTCTGATTGCTGTGGCTAGGACCTCCAGTACTATGTTGAATAACAGTGGAGAGTGGGCATCCCTGTCTTGTTCCCGATCTTAGATGAAAAGCTTTCAGTGTCTCGCCGTTAAGTATGATGTTAGCTGTGGGTTTGTCATATATAGCCTTATGATGTTGAGGTACTTGCCGTCTATACCCATTTTGTTGAGAGTTTTAATCAGGAATGGATGCTGAATTTTGTCAAATGCTTTTTCAGCATCTATGGAGATGATCATGTGGTTTTTGTTCTTCTTTTTGTTGATGTGGTGGATGATGTTGATGGATTTTGAATGTTGTACCATCCTTGCATCCCTGGGATGAATCCCACTTGATCATGGTGTATGATCCTCTTGATGTATTTTGAATTCGATTTGCTAATATTTTGTTGAGTATTTTTGCATCTACGTTCATCAGGGATATTGGTCTGTAATTTTCTTTTTTGGTGAGGTCTTTGCCCGGTTTTGGTATTAGAGTGATGCTGGCTTCATAGAATGAGTTGGAAGTATTCCCTCCTCTTCTATTTTTTGGAAAACTTTAAGGAGAATCGGTGTTATTTCTTCTCTATATGTCTGGTAGAATTCAGAGGTGAATCCATCAGGCCCAGGGGTTTTGTTCTTGGTAGTTTTTTGATTACCAATTCGATTTCGTCACTGGTGATTGGTCTGTTTAGTTTTTCTGTTTCTTGCTTGGTCAGTCTTGGAAGGTTGTATTTTTCTAAGAAGTTGTCCATTTCTTCTATGTTTTCAGCTTGTTAGCATATAGATTCTCATAATATTCTCTTATGATTCTTTGTATTTCTGTGGGGTCCGTCGTGATTTTTCCTTTCTCATTTCTGATTGTGTTTATGTGTGTAGATTCTCTTTTTCTCTTAATGAGTCTGGCTAGGGATTTATCTATTTTGTTTATTTTTCAAAGAACCAGCTCTTGGTTTCATTGATTTTTTCTATTGTTTTATTCTTCTCAATTTTATTTATTTCTTCTCTGATCTTTATTATGTCGCTCCTTCTGGTGACTTTGGGCCTCATTTGTTCTTCTTTTTCCAATTTCAGTAATTGTGTCTTTAGACTATTCATTTGGGAATGTTCTTCCTTCTTTAAATAGGCCTGGATTGCAATATACTTTCCTCTTAGAACTGCCTTTGCTGCATCCCACAGAAGTTGTGGCTTTGTGTTGTTGTTGTCATTAGTCTCCATATATTCTTTGATTTCTGTTTTGATTTGGTCATTAACCCATTGATTAATTAGGAGAATGTTGTTAAGTCTCCATGTATTTGTGAGCCTTTTTGATTTCTTTCTAAAATTTATTTCTAGTTTTATACCTTTGTGATCTGAGAAGTTGGTTGGTAGGATTTCAATATTTTTGAGTGTACTGAGGTTCTTTTTGTGGCCTAGTATGTGGTCTATTCTGGAAAATGTTCCATGTGCACTTGAGAAGAATGTGTATCCTGTTGCTTTTGGGTGTAGAGTTCTGTAGATGTCTGTTAGGTCCATCTGTTCTGTGTGTTGTTCAGTGCCTCTGTGTCTTTACTTATTTTCTGTCTGGTTGATCTGTCCTCTGGAGTGAGTGGTGTGTTGAAGTCTCCTAAGATGAATGCATTGCTGTCTATTTCCTCCTTTAATTCTGTTAGTATTTGTCTCACATATGCTGGCGCTCCTGTGTTGGGTGCATATATATTTATAATGGTTATATCTTCTTGTTGGACTGACCCCTTTATCATTATGTAATGTCCTTCTTTATCTTTTGCTACTTTCTTCGTTTTGAAGTCTATTTTGTCTGATACAAGTACTGCAACACCGGCTTTTTTCTCTTTGTTGTTTGCATGAAATATCTTTTTCCATCCCTTCACTTTTAGTCTGTGTATATCTTTGGATTTGAGGTGAGTTTCTTGTAGGCAGCATATAGATGGGTCTTGCTTTTTTATCCATTCTGTTACTCTGTGTCTTTTGATTGGTGCATTCAGTCCATTTACATTTAGGGTGATTATTGATAGGTATGTACTTATTGCCATTGCTGGCTTTAGATTCGTGGTTACCAAGGGTTCAAGGGTTGCTTCTTTACTATCTAACAATCCAACTTAACTTTCTTGTTAAGTTATTGTAAACACAGTCTGATGTTTCTTTATTTCTCTCCCTTCTTATTCCTCCTCCTCCATTCTTTCTATAATAAGTGTTTTATTCTTTGCCTTTAGTTAGTATTTGGATGGTCTGCTTTCTTTGCTATGATTTTATTTTCTCTGGTGACATCTTTTTAGCCTTAAGTGTGCTTCCATCTAGAGCAGTCCATTTAAGATATCCTGTAGTGGTGGTTTATGAGAGGCAAACTCTCTTAACTTTCGTTTATCTGGAAATTGTTTAATCCCTTCATCATATTTAAATGATAATCGTGCTGGATACAATATTCTTGGTTCGAGGCCCTTCTGTTTCATTACGTTAAATATATCATGCCATTCTCTTCTGCCCTGTAAGGTTTCTGTTGAGAAGTCTGATGATAGTCTGATGGGTTTTCCTTTGTAGGTGATCTTTTTCTCTCTCTAGCTGCCTTTAATACCCTGTCTTTATCTTTGATCTTTGCCATCTTAATTATTATGTGTCTTGGTGTTGTCTTCCTTGGATCCCTTGTGTTGGGAGATCTATGAGCTTCGGTGGACTGCGAGACTACTTCCTTCCCCAGCGAGGGAAAGTTTTCAGCAATTATTTCTTCAAAGACACTTTCTATCCCTTTTTCTCTCTCTCTTCTTCCTCTGGTACTCCTATAATGCGAATATTGTTCCATTTGGATTGGTCACACAGTTCTCTTAATATTCTTTCATTCCTAGAAATCCTTTTATCTCTCTCTGCCTCAGCTGCTCTGTGCTCCTGTTCTCTATTTTCTATTCCATTAACAGTCTCTTGCATCTCATCCATTCTGCTGTTAAGCCCATCGATCGCTTGTCTGATTTCTGCATTGTCTTTCCTCAGTTCCCTCACTTCCTCCCTCAGCTCTTGCACATTTCTCTGTGGGTCCATCAGCATGGTTATGACTTTTATTCTGAATTCTTTTTCAGGGAGGCTGTGCATTTCCATCCCTTCAGACTCCCTCTCTGGGGTTGTCTGGTTGATTTTGGTCTGAACCATATTCCTCTGTCTTTTCATGGCTATATAATTGGTCACTGATAGTTGCCACGTATGTCACCTGGGCTCTTTAAGACTTTAAAAAAAGAGAAAAAAAAAGAACGAAAAAAAGAAAGAAAAGAAAAAACAAAAACAAAACAAAAAAAAACAAAACAAAAAAAATGCCCACCGGACATAGATTCTGTGGGAATGCTCTAGGTGGCGCTATTGCCCCACTATTCCACAGCTGTGACTGTGCCGCTCTGCAGGGCCCTTTATCGCTCTGGCAGGGGTGGGAACGAGTAGTAGGCTGTAGATCTCAGTGAGAAGTGTTAAGTATGGCTGGCTACGCTTCCTCAGTCGCCAGCTAAGGCATCTGAAACTCCCCAGGAATCTCAGCCTGCTGGGCTGAGTGTGCTGGGGCGATCCGGCTCCTCCGCTGGGCTCCTGTCTCTTTAAGACCGCTGATGAAAGCGCGCACGCACTTTTTTTTTTTTCCTTCCCGGGAGCCAGCTGCAAGCACCCTGGCGCATTCCCCGCTCAGACCTGCCCCTCTGTCTCTCCAATCTCTGCTGCACTTCGCAATGTGGGTCAGCGCTCCCCGCGTAGATCAGCAGGGCTGGCTACTTCGCGGGGTGTGCTTCCACTCCCTCCCGGCTCTGAATCCTCTCCTCCCGCCAGTGCGCTGTGGTGGGGGAGGGCTCGGGTCCCGCCGGGTCGCGGCTCCGTATCTTACCCGCCGCTTAGGGTGCCAAGTCCTCTCGGGTGTAGCTGCACGCTGTGCACTTTCCTGTGTATTCTCGTCTCTCTTTTAGGAATAGATGTATTTTCTGTGTTTTCGTATATAAATATAGTGTTGGGAGGAGATTTCTGCCGCCCTGTTCAAACCGCCATCTTCCCGGTGAAGTATGTTTCTTTTATATCCATTTTGTTGAAAGTTTTTATCATGAATGGATGTTGAATTTTGTCAAATGCTTTTTCAGCATCTATTGAGATGATCACATGGTTTTAAATCCCTCATTTTGTTAATATAGTGTATCACATTCATTGATTTACGAATATTGTAGATCCTTGCATCACTAGAATAAATTCGCACTTGGTCATAATGGATCATCCTTTCGATATATTTTTTAATTCGGTTTGCTAATATTTTGTTGAGGATTTTTGCACCTATGTTCATCAGGGACACTGGTTTGTAATTACCTTTTTTGTAGTGTCTCTGGTTTCAGCATTAAGAGTAATGCAGGGCGATGGATTAAAGATGGGGGCGTGAGAGGTGAGACAGAGGCTTCCTCCTAAAACTGCATATAATATGAAAATATAACTAATACAACTACTCTTGAAAGAGCAACAGGAAAGAGGACTGCAACAAACTGCATACACCTGGAGACAAGAGCAGCCCTCACGGAAAAGGGTAACATACTAAAGCTGTGGTCCTGCGGGATCCAAGCCCGTCCCCCACCCCACCTCACCAGCAGGAGGAAGATGAATGGAGCAGGGAGGGAGTGGAGATCTGGGACTGCTGAATACCTAACTCTGGAGATCTGCTCTGGGAGCACAAACCTTCATTTCATGGTGCTTGCATGATACTCTCATAATTAGGGGGTTGGAAAGCTAAGACAGGCAGAATTCCTGGAGAGACGAAGATTCCAGCTGCTTGTGGAAAGCACAGATCCATATCCAGCTGCTCTGGGACAAAGAAAGCTGGGCAGTCTGAGAGACTTCCTAACAAGGAAGCCCTTAGCAAGAGGGCTGCTAAAGGGGCAAGGACTTCACAGAGCTTACTGCTCAGGAGAAAGGACAGGTAAACAGAATTGTCCAGGTGCATTCTGCCCAGCAGGTTGGGAGCTTTCACGATCTTCAGGTGCTCCAGCTCTCTGGCAGCCTACACAGCTCCAAGAACCCCTTCTGTGACAGGCAGACTAGTGCAACTTTCTCCTGGCCAGCCCCACCAGGCTTACAAACTGGGAAATCTTACCCTGGTGTTAGGCCAGCCTGAGGGAAGATCTGCCTACAGCAACTAAAAACGCAAAGCACAGAGGCTTATACCTGTGTGCTCGGACCACCGGTTCAGGCAGTGGAGACAGGCATAGCAGCCAGGAACTAGGAAACAGCCCTTTCCTCCCCAGAGGCACCAATACCACTCCCCTACAATCCCTGCATTGCTTCAGGGGCTGAGCACCTCCAGAGAGTAGAGCTTCTGGGCACTAGAGGGCGCCATACACAAATATGAAACGCCAAAGGAACCTGGTCAAGAGTAAAATTATGAACACAACTCCTGAGAAAGATTTAAATGATATAGATCTCATAACTCTCCCTGAAAGGGAGTTCAAAATAAAAATCATTAACATGCTCATAGAGGTATGGAAAGATATTCAAGAACTCAGGAATGAATTCCAGTCAGAGATCCAATCGTTGAGAAGCACAATGGATGGTATTAAAAGCAGATTGCATACGGTGGACGACACGATAAATTAAATAGAAACTAGAGAACAGACATACAAAGAAGCTGAGGCACAGAGAGAAAAAAGGATCTCTAAGAATGAAACAATATTGAGAAAACTGTGTGACCAATCCAAGTGGAACAATATTCACATTATAGGGGTACCAGAAGAAGAAGAGAGAGAAAAAGGGATAGAAAGTGTCATTGAGGAGGTGATTGCTGAAAACTTCCCCAATCTGGGGAAGGAGATAGTCTCTCAGGCCATGGAGGTGCACAGATCTCCCAACACAAGGGACCCAAGAAAGACAACAGCAAGACACATAGTAATTAAAAGGGCAAAGATCAAGGATAAGGACAGACTATTAAAAGCAGCCAGAGAGAGAAATAAGATCACAAACAAAGGAAAACCCATCTGGCTATCATCAGACTTCTCAGCAGAAACGTTACAGGCCAGAAGGGAGTGGCATGATGTATTTAATGCAATGAAGCAGAAGGGCCTTGAACCAAGATTACTTTATCCAGCAAGATTATCATTTAAATTTGAAGGAGAGATTAAACAATTCCCAGATAAGCAAAAGCTGAGAGAATTTACCTGCCACAAACCATCTCTACAGTGTATTTTGGAGGCACTGCTATAGATGGAAGTGTTCCTACAGTTTAATAGCTGTCACCAGAGGTAATAAAACCACAGTAAAGAAAATAGAACAGCTAAGTACTAAGAAAATGCAAAATTAAATTAACTATCCCTAATGTCAATCAACAGAGTACAGAATATGATACCTAATATATAAAGAATGGAGGAGGAAGAAAAAGGAGGGAAACAAACAAAAAACAAAGAACCTTTAGATTGTGTTTGTAATAGCATATTAAGTGAGTCCTTAGACTCTTAGTACGGAAGTTAACCTTGAACCTTTGGTAACCATGAATCTAAAGCCTGAACTGCCAATAAGTACATACCTATTGAATATCACCCTAAATGTGTATGGACTGAATGCACCAATCAAAAGACATAGAGTCATTAAATGGATTAAAAAACAAGAGCCATCTATATACTGCCTTCAAGAGACTCACTTTAAACCCAAAGACATACACAGACTAAAAGTAAAGGAATGGAGAAAGACATTTCATGCAACTAACAGGGAGAAAAAAGCAGGAAGTGCAGTGCTTATATCAGACAAAATAGACTTCAAAACAAAGAAAGTCATAAGAGACAAAGAAGGACATTACATAATGATAAAAGGCTCAATCCAACAAGAATATATAACCATTATAAATATCTATGCACAAAACACAGGAGCTCCTAATATGAGAAACAAATACTAACAGAATTAAAGGGGGAAATACAATGCAATGCAATCATTCCAGGAGACTTCAACACACCACTCACTCTGATGGACAGATCAACCAGACAGAAAATAAGTAAGGAGACAGAGGCACTGAACAACACATTAGAACAGATGGACCTAACAGACATCTACAGAACTCTACACCCAAAAGTAGTAGAATACACATTCTTCTCGAGTGCACATGGAACATTTTCAAGAATAGATCATACACTAGGCCACAAAAAGAGCCTCAGTAAATTCAAAAAGACTGAAATTGTACCAACCAGCTTCTCAGACCACAAAGGAATGAAACTAGAAATGAATTACACAAAGAAAATGAAAAATCCCACAAACACATGGAGGCTCAATAACATGCTCCTAAATAACCAATGGATCAAAGACCAAATAAAAACAGAGATCAAGCAATATATGGAGACAAACGACAACAATAATTCAACACCGCAAAATCTGTGGGACCCAGCGAAGGCCATGCTAAGAGGAATATATATTGCAATACAGGCCTACCTCAGGAAAGAAGAACATTCCCATATGAGCAGGCTAAACTCACAATTAACGAAACTAGAAAAAGAAGAACAAATGAGACTCAAGTCAGTAGAAGGAGGGACATAATAAAGATTAGAGCAGAAATAAATAAAATCGAGAAGAATAAAACAATAGACAGGATCAATGAAAGTAAGAGCTGGATCTTTGAGAAAATAAACAAAATAGATAAACCCCTAGCCAGACATATCAAGAAAAAAAGAAAGTCTACTCACATAAACAAAATCAGAAATAAGAAAGGAATAATCACTATGGACACCACAGAAATACAAAGAACTACTAGAGAATACTATGAAAAATTATATTCTAACAGACTGGATAACCTAGAAGAAATGGACAACATTCTAGAAAAATACAACCTCCCAAGGCTGACCCAGAAAGAAACAGAAAATCTCAACAAAACCATTACCAGCAATGAAATTAAACTGGTAATCAAAATTCTACCTAAGAACAAAAACCCTGGACAAGATGGCTTCACTCTGAATTTATCAAACATTTAGTAAAGAACTAATACCCATCCTCCTTAAAGTTTTCCAAGGAGTAGAAGAAGAGGGAATACTTCCAAACTCATTGTATGAGGCCAGATTCACTCTAATACCAAAACTGGGCAAAGACACCACAAAAAAAGAAAACTACAGACCAATATCCCTGATGAACACAGATGCAAAAACACTCAACAAAATATTAGCAAACCGAATTCAAAAGTACATCAAAAGGATCATCCATCATGATCAACTAGGATTTATTCCAGGGATGCAAGGATGGTTCAATATTCGAAAATAGATCAACATCATCCACCACATCAACAAAAATGACAAAAACCACATGATCATCTCCATAGATGCTGAAAAAGCATTTGACAAAATTCAACATCCATTCATGATAAAAACTCTCAACAAAATGGGTATAGAGGGCAAGTACCTCAAAATAATAAAGGCTATATATGTCAAACCCACAGACAACATTATACTTAACAGTGAGACGCTGAAAGCTTTTCCTTTAAGATCGGGAACAAGACAAGGATGCCCACTCTCCCAACTTCTATTCAACATAGTACTGGAGATCCTAGCCACGGCAATCAGACAACACAAAGAAATAAAAGCATCCAGATTGGCAGGGAAAAAGTTAAACTGTCCCTGTTTGCAGATGACATGATATTGTACATAAAAAACCCTAAAGAATCTACTCCAAAACTACTAGATCTAATATCTGAATTCAGGAAAGTTGCGGGATACAAAATTAATGCGCAGAAATCTGTTGCATTCCTATACACTAACAATGACCTAGCAGAGAGAGAAATCAGGAAAACAATTCCATTCACAGTTACATCAAAAAGTATAAAATACTTACAAGTAAACCTAACCAAGAAAGTAAAAGACCTATACTCTGAAAACTATTAGATGCTCATGAGAGAAATTAAAGATGATACCAGTAAATGGAAACACATCCAGTCCTCATGGATAGGAAGAATTAATATTGTCAAAATGGACATCCTGCCTAAACCAATCTACAGATTCAATGCAATTCCTATCAAAATACCAACAACATTTTTCAACGAACCAGAGAAAATCATTGGAAAATATATGAAACCACAAAAGACCCCGAATAGCCAAAGCAATCCTGAAAAGGAAGAATAAAGCTGGGGGGATTATGCTCCCCAACTTCAAGCTCTACTACAAAGCCACAGTACTCAAGATAATTTGGTACTGGCACAAGAACAGACCCATAGAACAATGGAACAGACTAGAGAGCCCTGATAAAAACCCAATCATATATGGTCAATAAATATTTGGTAAAGGAGCCATCAACATACAATGGGGAAATCACAGCCTCTTCAACAGCTGGTGTTGGCAAAACTGGACAGCTACATGCAAGAGAATGAAACTGCATTATTGTTTAACTGCATATACAAAAGTTAACTCGAAATGGATCAAGGACCTGAATGTAAGTCATGAAACCATAAAACTCTTAGAAGACAACACAGGCAAAAATCTCCTGAATATAAGCATGAACGACTTCTTCCTGAACGCATCTCCACAAGCAAGGGAAACAAAAGCAAAAATGAACTCATGGGACTACAAACTAAAAAGTTTCTGTACAGCAAAGGACACCATCAATAGAACAAAAAGGCATCCCACAGTATGGGAGAATATATTTTTAAATGACATATCTGACAAGGGGTTAACATCCAAAATATATAAAGAACTTACACGCCTCTACACCCAAAAAGCAAATAACCCGATTAAAAATTGGGCAGAGGATATGAAGAGACAGTTCTCCAAAGAAGAATTCAGACGGCCAACAGACACATGAAAAGATGCTCTATATCAATAATCATCAGGGAAATGCAAATTAAAACCACAATGAGATATCACCTCACACCAGTTAGGATGGCCACCATCCAAAAGACTAAGAACAACAAATGCTGGCAAGGATGCGGAGAAAGGGACCCCTCCTACACTGCTGGTGGATATGTAAGCTAGTTCAACCATTGTGGAAAGCAATAAGAAGGTTCCTAAAACACTAAAAATAGAAATACCATTTGACCCGGGAATCCCACTCCTTGGAATTTATCCAAAGAATACAACTTCTCAGATTCAAAAAGACATATGCACCCATATGTTTATTGCAGCACTTTTTACAATAGCCAAGATACGGCAGCAACCTAAGTGTCCATCAGTAGATGACTGGATAAAGAAGATGTGGTACATATACACAATGGAATACTATTCAGCCATAAGAAAGAAACAAATCCTGCCATTTGCAACAACATGGATGGAGCTGGAGGATATTATGCTCAGTGAAATAAGCCAGGCAGAGAAAGACAAGTGCCAAATGATTTCCCTCATTTGTGGAGTATAACAACGAAGCAAAACTGAAGGGACAAAATAGTAGCAGACTCACAGACTCCAAGAAGGAACTAGTGGTTACCAAAGTGGGTGGGGGTGGAAGGGTAGGTGGGGAGGGTGGGATAAGGGGATTGTGGGTATTATGTTTAGTAGACATGGTGTGGGGAATCACTGGGAAAACAGTGTAGCACAGAGAAGGTAAACAGTGAATCTGTGTCATCTTACTACACTGATGGACAGTGACTGAATTGGGGTATGAGTGGGGACTTGATAATATGGGTAAATGTAGTAACCACATTGTTTTGTCATGTGAAACCTTCATAAGAGTGTATATCAATAATACCTTAATAAAAAGTAAATAAAAAATAAATAAAATAAAAAGAGTAATGCTGGCCTTGTAGAATGAATTTCAAACTATTACCTCCTCTTCTACCTCCTGTAATACTTTATGAATTGTTAGGTATTAGCTCTTTTTTAAATGTTTGGTAGAATTCACCTGTGAAGCCATCTGGTTCTGGACTTTTGTTTGTTGAGAGTTTTTTGATTACTAATCCAATTTCATTTCTGATAACTGGTCTGTTCAGATTCTGTTTCTTCTTGGGTCAATCTTGCAAGATTGTATGTTTCTAGGAATGTATCCATTTACTCAAGTTTATTGGCATGTAATTTTTCATAGAATTCTCTTACAGTTCTTTGAATTTCTATGGGGTCAGTTGTAACTTTTCACTTTTCATTTCCAATGTTTATCTGTGTCCTCTCTTTTTCTTGGTAAGCCTAAGGGTTTGTCTATTTAGTTTTTCTTCAAAGAAGCAGCTCTTGATTTCATTACTTATTCTATTGTTTTCTTATTCTCTGTTTCTGTTCTGATCTTTATTGTGTCTCTCCGACTAATTTGGGGCTTTGCTCTTTTACTAGTATCTTTAGTCATAAGGATAGATTATTTATTTGCGATTGTTCTTCTTTCCTGAGGTAGGGTTATATTGCTATGACCTTCCCTCTTAGAACCACTTTTCCTACATCCCACATATTTTGAACATTGTGTTTCTGTTTTCATTTGTCTCCATAAATCGTTGGTTTCCTCTATAATTTGTTCATCAATCCATTGATTATGTTTAGTTTTGTGTTTTGTCTGGGTTTTTAACGTAATTAATTTCTAGTGTGGTCTGAAGAGATGCTTGATACAATTTCAGTCATGTTAAATTTAATGAGGGACTTCCGGGAAGATGGCGGCAAGAGCAGGGCAGCAGAAATCTCCTCACAAAACTATATATATCTATGAAAATACAGCAAATACAACTATTCCTAAAAGAGAGACCAGAATACACAGGAAAGCGCACAGCGTGCAGCTATACCTGAGAGGACACGGCACCACGCAAGGCGGTAAAATACGGAGCCGCGACCCAGCGGGAACCGGGCACTCACCCACCCCAATGCACCGGCAGGAGGACAGGATTCAGAGCCGGGAGGGAGTGGAAGTACACCCCACAGATAACCCACCCCGGTGATCTGTGCATGGAGCGCTGACACACATCGCGCAGTGTAGCGGAGATTGGAGAGACAGAGGGTGCAGGATCTGAGTGGGGAATGTGCCAGGGTGCTTGCAGCTGGCTCCCGGGAAGTAAAAAAAAAAAGAAAAGAAAAGCACGCGCTTTTTTCAGCGGTCTTAAAGAGACAGGAGCCCAGCGGAGGAGCCGGATCACCCCGGCACACTCAGCCCAGCAGGCTGGGAGTCCTGGGGAGTTTCGGACCCCTTAGATGGCGACTGGGAAAGGGTGGTCGCACTTAGACTTCTAACAGAGATCAACAGCCTCCCATTCGTTCCCACCACGGCCAGAGCTATAAAGGGCCCTGCGGAGCAGTGTGCCCACGGCTGCAGAATAGTGCAGCAACAGCGCCACCTACAGCATCCCGACAGAATCTACTCCCGGTGGGTGTTTTTTTTCTTTTTTTTTTGTTGTTTGTTTTTTTGTTTTGTTTCTTTCGTTTTTTGTTTTTTCTTCTTTCTTTTTTCTTTTCTTTCTTTTTTTTCTTTCTTTCTTTTTTCTTTTTAAAGTCCTAAAGAACCCAGCGGACATACATGGCAACCACCAGCAACCACTTCTAGAGCCATGAAAAGACAGAGGAATATGGTCCACAATAAAATCAACCAGACAACCCCAGAGATGGAGCCTGAAGGGATGGAAGTGCACAGTCTTCCTGAAAAAGAATTCAGAATAAAAGTCATAACCATGCTGATGCACCTACAGAGAAATGTGCAAGAGCTGAGGGAGGAAGTAAGGGAAGTGAGGAAAGACAATGCAGACATCAGACAAGCGATTGACGGGCTTAACAGCAGAATGGATGAGATGCAAGAGACTGCTAACAGAAAAGAAATCAGACAACAGGAATACAGAGAAACTGAGGCAGAGAGAGTTAAAAGGATTTCTAGAAACGAAAGAATATTAAGAGAACTGTGTGACCAACCCAAACGGAAAAATATTCACATTATACGAGTACCAGAGGAAGAAGAGAGAGAAAAAGGGATAGAAAGTGTCTTTGAAGAAATAATTGCTGAAAACTTCCCCATGCTGGGGAAGGAAATAGTCTCACAGTCCATGGAAGCCCACAGATCTCCCAACACAAGGGAACAAAGGAAGACAACACCAAGACACATAATAATTAAAATGGAAAAGATCAAAGATAAAGACAGAGTGTTAAAGGCAGCTAGAGAGAGAAAAAAGATCACCTACAATGGAAAACCCATCAGACTATCACGAGACTTCTCAACAGACCCCTTACATCCAGAAGAGATAGCATGATTATATTTAACGTAATGAAACAGAAGGGCCTCGAACCAAGAATATTGTACCCAGCACAATTATCATTTAAATATGATGGAGGGATTAAACAATTTCCAGACAAATGAAAGTTGAGATAGTTTGCCTCTCATAAGCCACCACTACAGGATATCTTAAATGGACTGCTCTAGAAGGAAGAACCACTAAGGCTAAAAAGATGTCACCAGAGAAAATGAAATCACAGCAAAGAAAGCAGTCCACCCAAATACTAACTAAAGGCAAAGAATAAAACACCTAGTTTATAAAGAATGGAGGAGGAAAAATAAGAAGGGAGAGAAATAAAGAAACATCACATGGTGTTTACAAAACTACTAGAATATGTGGATTCAGCAAAGCAGCAGGATACAAAATTAACACACAGAAATCTGTTGCTTTCCTATACACTAATGATGAACTAACAGAAAGAGAAATCAGAAAAACAATTCCATTCACAATTGCATCAAAAAGAATAAAATACCTAGGAATAAACCTAACGAAGGAAGTGAAAGACCTGTACTCTGAAAACTACAAGACACTCCTAAGAGAAATTAAAGAGGACACTAACAAATGGAAATGCATCCCATGCTCTTGGCTAGGAAGAATAAATATTGTCAAAATGGCTATACTACCTAAAGCAATCTACAGATTCAATGCAATCCCTATCAAACTACCAACAGCTTTCTTCAATGAACTGGAACAAATAATTCTAAAATTCATATGGAACCACAAAAGACCCCGAATAGCCAAAGCAATCCTGAGAAGGAGGAATAAAACAGGGGGAATTATGCTCCCTGACTTCAAGCTCTACTACAAAGCCACAGTAATCAAGACAATTTGGTATTGGCACAAAAACAGACCCACAGACCAGTGGAACAGAATAGAAAATCCAAACATTAACCCAAACATATACAGTCAATTAATATTTGATAAAGGAGCCTTGGATATACAATGGGGAGATGACAGCCCCTTCAGCAGCTGGTGTTGGAAAAACTGGACAGCTACATGTAAGAGAATGAAACTGGACTACTGTCTAGCCCCATACACAAAGGTAAACTCAAGGTGGATCAAAGACCTGAATGTAAGTCGTGAAACCACAAAACTCTTAGAAAAAAACATAGGCAAAAATCTCTTGGACATAAACATGAGCAACTTCTTCATGAACATATCTCCTTGGGCAAGGGAAACAAAAGCAAAAATGAACAAGTGGGACTATATCAAGCTGAAAAGATTCTGTACAGCAAAGGACACCATCAGTAGAACAAAAAGACATCCTACAGTATGGGAGAATATATTCATAAAAAACGTATCTGATAAAGGGTTGACATCCAAAATATATAAAGAACTCACGCACCTTAACAAACTAAAAGCAAATAATCCAATTAAGAAATGGGCAGAGGACAGGAATAGACACTTCTCTAAAGATGAAAATCAGATGGCCAACAGGCACATGAAAAGATGCTCCACATCGCTAATCATCAGAGAAATGCAGATTAAAACCACAATGAGATATCACCTCACACCAGTGAGGATGGCCAACATCCAAAACACAAACAACAACAAATGTTGGCGAGGATGTGGAGAAAAGGGAACCCTCCTACACTGCTGGTGGGACTGCAAATTAGTTCAACCATTGTGGAAAGCAGTATGGAGGTTCCTCAAAAATCTCAAAATAGAAATACCATTTGACCCAGGAATTCCACTCCTAGGAATTTACCCTAAGAATGCAGCAGCCCAATTTGAAAAAGACAGATGCACCCCTATGTTTATTGCAGCACTATTTACAATAGCCAAGAAATGGAAGCAACCTAAGTGTCCATCAGTAGATGAATGGATAAAGAAGATGTGGTACATATACACAATGGAATATTATTCAGCCATAAGAAGAAAACAAATCCTACCATTTGCAACAACATGGATGGAGCCAGAGGGTATTATGCTCAGTGAAATAAGCCAAGCCGAAAAAGACAAGTATCAAATGATTTCACTCATATGTGAAGTATAAGAACAAAGAAAAAATACTGAAGGAACAAAACAGCAGCAGACTCACAGCAGCCAAGAACGGACTAACAGTTACCAAAGGGAAAGGGACTGGGGAAGATGGGTGGGATGGGAAGGATAAGAGGGAAAAAGGGGCATTCTGATTAGCAGATGTAATGTTGTGGGGGCATGCAGAGTGCGGTACAACTCAGAGAAGACAAGTAGTGATTCTATAGCATCTCACTACGCTGATGGACAGTGACTGTAATGGGGTTGGTGGGGGGGGACCTGATGAAGGGGGTAGTTTAATAACCCTAATATTGCACGTGTAATTGTAGATTAATGATACCAAAATAAATTATAAAAAATAATTAATTAAAAAAAAATTTACCTAGACTTGTTTTATGTCCTATAATGTCATCTATTCTGAAGAAGGTTCCATGCAAACCTGAGAAGAATGTATATCTTGCTGCTTTTGAATGGAATGTTCTATATATATGTTAAGTTTATCTGGTCTAATGTACGATTCAATGTCATTGTTTCCTAATTGATTTTGTCTGAATGCTCTATCCATTGATCCAAGTGGGGTGTTAAAATCCCTTAGTATTATTGTAATGTAAATTCCTCCCATTAGGTATGTTAATATTTCTCCTATGTTGGGTGCATAAATATTTACAATTGTTATATGCTCTTGTTGGACTGATCCCCTTAACATTATATAATGTTCTTGTCTATTGTTGTTTTCTTTGTTTTTAATGTCTACTTTGTCTAATAAGTATTGCTACTGCTGCTTTTTTCTTTTATTTGTGTGAAATATCTTTGTCCATCTCTTCACTTTCAGTCTATGTATGTTTTTAGGTCTGAAATAAGTGTCTTGTAGGCGACATATAGATGAGTCTTGTTTCTTTATCCATTCTGCCACCCTATGTCTTTCGATTGGTACATTGTCCATTTACACTTAATTATTATTAATAGGTATGTATTTATTCCCATTTTGTTAATTGTTTTCTGGTTATTTCTGTAGTTCCTCTCTGTTCTTGTCTTTTTTTACTCTTCTCTTGTGATTTGATGTGTTTTTTTAGAGTTATGAATGGATTTTTTTTATTTTTGTGTGTGTCTATTATAGGCTTTAGGCTTGGGTTAATATATAGCTCATATATAGCTTTACATATATAACAGAATATATTGAGGTTGATAGTTATTTGATTTCTAACACATTCTAATAGTGCTTTTTTATTTTTTCTCCTTTTCCACATTTTATATATATGATGTCATAATATACATCTTGTGTATCCCTTGGATAATTTGTGTATAGTTGATTTTACTACTTTTGTTTTTTGAACTTCATACTTGCTTTTTAAGTAATCAGTCAACTTCCTTTACTGTAGGTTTATTTTCACTGATGAGAAACATTTATACTTAACATTTCCATCTAAAGAAGTCCCTTTAACATATCTTGGAAGGCTGGTTTAATGGTGGTGAGTCCTTTTAACCTTCATTTATCTGGAAAACTTTTCATTTATCCTTCAATTCTGAATGATAGCCTGGCAAAGCAGAGGATTCTTGGTTGTAGACTTTTTCCCTCCAATACTTTGAATATTTCATGCTACTCCCTTCTGTCCTGTTTTTGAGAAATCTGATAGCCTTATGGAGTTTCCCTTAAAAGCAATTGTCTGACTTTCTCTTGCTGCTTTTAAGACTCTCTCTTTATCTTTAGTCTCTGTCATTTTAATTACTGTGTCCTGGTGTTGTCTTCCTGGGGTTCATCTTGTTTGGGGAGCTCTGCACTTCCAGGACTTGGATGTCTATTTCCTTCCCCAGATTGAGGAAGGTTTCAACTATTATTTCTTCCAATAGACTTTCTACCCCTTTGCCTCACTCTTCTCCTCCTGGGACCCCTACTATGCAAACATTGTTTCATTTTACATGGTCAGAGAGTTCTCTTAGCATCTTCTAATTTTTAGATATTCTTTTCTTCTCTCTGCTCTTCAGCTTGGTTACTCAGGACTTCTCTATCTTCCATCACCCTGATCCATTGCTCTACCTCCTGCAGCCTACTGTTCATTCCCTCTATTGTATTTTTCATTTCAGTTATTGTACTCTTCAGCTCTGAATGGCTTTTTATATTTCCTATATTTTGGTAGAAATTCTCTTTGAGCTCCTGCACTGACTTCCCCATTTCAGTGAGCAGTTTTATGACCATTACTTTGAATTCTTTATCAGGAAGACTGCAAATCTCTTTAGCCCTTCTTCTGATATTCCATCTTGTTCTTTTGTTTGGAATACATTCCTCATTTTGTTTGGGGGTCTGTGTTTCTTCCTTTGAGGAAACAGGTCAGCTATGCCTTCTGGTATTTTGAACTAGTGGCTTTATGAAGTGGGTGTTCTATGGTGCCCAGAGGTTAAAAACCTTCTGCTCACAAGAGCCCAGTTCCCTGTTATGCCTAAGCTGTGGCTGCTGTTAGTGGGCTGTGTGAGACCCACCTTTCTGCCTGGCAGATCTCCACGGGTAGCCTATGTGTGCCCTTTGTGTGTCTTGAGGCACTTCTATAGGATATGTTGTGGGCAGGTCCACCCTCTGCCTGTAAGCCAGCAGTGGCAGACCGCTGCTGGGTTGAGGATGCCTGATGTGTCAGTGCTCAGGGAAATACCAGGGCTGAGCCATAGAGGCAGGTGGAGAGTTTCAGAGCTGACTCCTGCAAGCATCCAGCCAGCTGGATGGCTAGGAAAGGCTAGGAAAGTTTCATCCGTCTGCCCTTCCTTTTTCTGGAGAATGCTCCCTCAGACCCTCACCCTCCAGCACTCTCTCCATGTCTAGCAAATCTTTCAAACTGTTGCCTCTGTGTTGGCTCTCACAGGGACTGACAGACTGCACCCATCTTCCACAAGCAACAGAAATCTCAGCCCCCCACAGTGCTCTAACTCTCTCTGGTGTCCAGCACATTAATCATCAAAGCCCAATGCCATGTGGACTTGTTTTCCCAGAGATGTCCAGGGCCAAATGTGCCAGATTCCTGACTGTTTATCCCCTCCCCACTATGTTCCTCTCCCTCCTGCTTGTGAGCTGGGGTGGGAGAAGGGCTTGAATCCTAATCAGTCATGGCTCTGCCCCTTTACCCTTCTCAGTGGTCTTTTCTTCTTTGCCAGGTATAGATGGTCTATTCTGCAGTCTTCAGGTCATTTTCAGGGTTGGCTGTATTCAATGCAGTTGCTTCCTCAGTGTGTATGTGGGAGATTCTCACTGTGCCCTCCTATTCCTCCATCTTTGAGCTGAAAAACTGCTTCATTGTGGGCTTTCTCTGGTTTGCCCGATCCATAGCAGTTACTCAGTTAGTAGATTATTTTCAGAGGAAGTTGTTCCGTATGTAGTTGCAAATTTAAAGCGTACATGGGAGGTGAGCCCAGGATACTCCTATAGCACCATCTTGAATTGGAACCCATACTCTTTTCACTATTATTACATGAATATTTTTAAATTTGTTTTAATTTATAATATGGTAAATATCAATAGATAAAGTAACCTCCATCAACAAAAACTTCTCAAGGCCTCAAAACTTTAAGAGCACAGAGAGATTCTGTGACAAAAAAAGTTTGAGAACCACTGTTCTAGGCTTATCTAGCACATTTTGTGCTCCTGATCTGGGACTGACCTCTTCTCCAAAGAGCCCTTGTTCTTTTGGTGAGCAAGGGAAGTCAGACACCATGGTTTGCATACTAGGGAGGAAACATAACTTTAAAAGCAGTTCTATAATCCAGGTTTAAGAGAAATTTGCATATAGAAATTTGCAGTATAGAAACCAAAATTCTGAAGTTTAATAATTGAAGGGTAATTTCTAAATTTTCACCAATTACTTTTCTCTTTAAAGTCTTTACTTTTCAGTAGCTAATAAAAAAAATCTGCTATTCAAAAAATTTACAAATACACTGAGCATAACACATGTTCTATTCCATTCCAAATTAAGAGTTTGTCAGTAAATCCTAAAACTTTTAATTAAATTATACCACTAATTTAAAAAAACCTTTCATTTAGTGAGTCTTTTCTGAGAATCATGCTCTTTCAAATGATAGACACATGGATGGATGAATTTTTTTAAGGCAGGCAAATAAACGGAAATTGAAACATAAGAAAGTCAGTTTCGTTATTTCTACTTTTCTCATATACAGAATGAAAACTGAACAAAATATTCTAAGCCACCCCAACTCAGCTCTAAAAATTGAAGGCTGTTGACACTAAGAATCACAGGGTAAATACCAAAGGGCAGCTCTACTTTCTGAATGATTTTTAGACTTGGGAAAATCAGAGTAAAGGCCCAAAAAAAAAGCCATACAGCTAATCAATGAACAATTTGAGCTACACTGTAAAGCAGAAAAATTTTAAATAGACTAATAAAAGGATGTATCTTTCCTCCCTTACCCTATTTTTAGATGAATCAAAATGAGGCTAAAATCAGCATTCAGAGCTTCCATTTATAATTGTTAATGTTAATTACAGTTGACCCTGAACAATGAAGGGTTTGGGGTACTCTCCATGCAGATGAAAATCCACATATAACTTTAGACCCCCCCAAAGATGTAACTACTAATAGCCCTCTGGTCTACCAACCAGAAGCCTTATCAATAACATAAGTAGTTGATTAATATATTTTGTATATGTATTATTACTATATTCTTATGATTAAGTAATCTAGAGAAAAATGTTTTGTCAAATGGTTGCAAATGTCCAGAAAAAAAGTTCCAATATATTTACCAGAAAAAAAAAATCCAAGTATAAGTGAACCTGTGCCATTCAAACTCATGTTGTTCAATGGTCAATCATATTTTATAGTGAGAAAATCACAGAATTGAAAATATGATCAATGTGAAAACATTAAATCAAGTTAATTTTCAAATGTATATTTTAAAGACATTATTATTCAAATATTTGCTTCACTGAACTGGTTTCCTCCTATTTTGGATTCTTTTGAGTTTACACTCAGTCTTAGAGCTATTTTCCTAAAAACATAAATTTGGAGGATATCACCAAAGTCCAAAGGACATACAGACATTATCTTTGCAAAAAATAATTTCCCAAACAACTGCAAGAGCTACAATAACATCACATTATAAATAAATTTTATTACCTTTTTCACCTTAAATGCAAATCAAATGCAGGTAATAAAGATATCCTCATAAATAAGGTAAAAACATCTGACAGAAAAAAATCCATAAAACTATACTTAAGTTTAAACAAGATTATAGAACGTAAGATTTCATTTTAAATAAATATGGCTTTATTTCCAAAATGCACATTATATTTCATTAATGTTTGTTCCTCATTTACAACTTTAACTTTTTTCGTTACTATTTTTTATTGTTGTGCTTTAATCACATTTTTACTGTTTCTCTCAAAATACTGAACATACTTTATTTTCCTCCTTTCATGAATCAAAGGACGATGAAAAATAATTTCGTTAGCATTCTTTTGTAGAAATAGTTAAGTATTTAAATATATAAGTCTGAAAAACAACATTCTTCTAATAGGAAGAGAACAATAACTATTTCTCTGACTACTTCTTATATAATAATTAAATGCAATAAAGCCTTCTTTAACAATAAATTCTAGCTCAATACAACAGGTCACTTGTTAAGCACAACCAATAAAATCTTGTTAAAATTTTAAACCACGTAATTATATACTAGCATCAACAATAATTAAGTTGCCCTTTAAATTCCTTCAACAAAATTAATTAAATGCAAATTATTTTACATTCATTATTTTTTGTAACTTCTCTGGTCATATTCTTCCAGAATTTTAGGTGTTTGTGGCTAACTGCTAACTTGCCCCCATATCTGTTCTGTCTTTCACAGTAACAAGAGTTTGGTCACTCTGATAAAACCTCATTTTCAGCCCCATTTTAAGCTTTATATAGAAGTCAGCATAGGCTAAGTCAAAAGTTCTCAACTGCTTTTGGCCTCATGATACTTTTATACTCTTAAAAATTACTATGGACCTCCAAAGAGCTGTTATTTTTCTGGAAAATAGGAATAAATCTAACAACCTGAAAGACTAGGTTGCTACATTGAAAACTACAAAATACTGCTGAGAAAAATTAACAGATTTGCTATAAAGTTTAAGAAAATCCCAGGCCAGCCTTGCCTCTTCAAGTCTATTACCACACAAATAACACTACTTATATGAGGATCTCATTTTCTAACTGTATGGGCCTCACTTCTATGAAGTCTAACACTTCACTGTGATGCTGCTTAAATCACCATACTGCATTTGTTAACATATTCTCTTCTTATCGGATTGCAAGCTTTGTGTAAAAGGAGAATAGGGCTCATTTTCTCAGAACACACTCAACACTCATTTTCTGCAAAGCACTGTATTAAGTGTTATATTTATGTTTCTTTTCTACTCTCACAGATTTAGAGCCAAGCTAGGTAAATAAAAGTATTTAAGAGATACCTCATAGCTGAGAAATAAATCTACAAAGGACAAAAGTAAGTAAATAAACCAAAAAGAGCATCTATAGAAGCCTCTGGAGATACAGAAAGCATATAATATTTTTTCTGTGGAAATTAGTGTGTTAAGAAAAAAAATTCAGGGTAATACCTAGAAGTATTAATCCCCCCTGCCCCCATAGATCCTGGAAGACATTTTTTTGTGAGCTCTCAGACACAGTCTCAATACACTGTACTACACAGGAAGGGGGAAGAAAGACCTTGACCCTTTCTATCTCCATCTATCTTACTGCATTCAGCTTTCTTCACAGAGCAGTATGACAAGTATTAGTGGAAATTATAATTTCCTTTATTTAGATAAAGATCATTTGCAGTGATGCCAATTTAGTTTGCTTAAAACAACAACAAAAATAACAGTAAATATCCAATAAAATCTATTTCAGGAGAAAAAAATGAAACCTAATCTTAGGGGCCAAAGGTTTTCCAACTGTCACTTCATATTCTTATGAACAACAATATAGTAATTTTAGATAACTTAGAAATAGCATTACTTGTTCGACCTAATCCAAAAAGTAAGGCTTAGTGCTCCCTTTTAAAACACAAACAATGCCTGATTATTTTCCCATAAAAACTATACAGACATTTGAACAATGAAATTTGTTACAGTGTATTAAGTAGTTAATAACTGGAAAACCTAACTAAGGAACAAATCTAAATTTTAAATGTATGTATACTTTTCATTATAAAACAGTCAAAGCATACCTGTAAATGCAAAGTTGTAAAAACATTAATATAACATACAACACTACTCAAAGCAGATAATAAGCTGTCATTTACTGAGTTGACCATGCAGTACTTAGTCTTGACAACTTTACAGTAACAGAGTTACTATTAAACCCATTTTATAGGTGAGAAAACTGACTTAACACAGTTAAGCAATTTAGCTAAGAAAACTCCAAAACAGAACCAATCAACTTTGTCTGACTTAACTGAGAGAATCCACAGTAAAACCAAAGCTAAGGACAATTCTTAGTAAATAAGAGCTTAATAAAGATGATGCTTTAACTCAGGGTCAGTTAAACCCACGTATTGTATGTATTTTAGGCACTGAAAGCCATATAGTCAGTCTCTGTCACAACTACTCATCTTTGCCACTGTAATGCAAAAGTGTTCAGACAAAATAAAAGTAACAGAGCATAGCTATGTTCCAACAAAACCTATGTAAGTACACTGAAATGTGAATTTCACATAATTTTCATATGTCATAAAATGTTATTCTTTTTATTTCCTCCCCCCAACCATTTAGAAATGTGAAAACCATTCTGAGCTCATGGGCCATACAAAAACTTGAGGTGGGCCAGATGTGGCCCATGGTAATAGTTTGCTGCCTCCTGCTTAGCTGAAAAGTTAAACATTAATAAATATTAACAAAATATAAATATAACATACTATTATTTTAAAGTAAATATTTTTAAGTAATGAGCTTCAAATAACCACCTCATGTATTATTTCTATAATTCATGCATATTGGTATTTAGAAATACAGTACCTTTTCTCTGATATCACTTTCAACTTGCTCATCTTGAGTTACTTCATTTCACCATTGCAGATAATCTAAAAGAAAAACAGTAATGATATTAAACATACAATTCTGTCTTCAATATACTAGATGTCATAAAAGCCACACAACTGAAAGTTTTTATTATGAGCAACACATAACACTGGAAACTACAGGACAATATTTGAGTTTTACGTGCTTCTGGCAATTAACTTCAAGGGGCAATGTGTGACTTCTAATACATTACCTATAATCAGCCAGAAAAATGTTATCAATATCCTGGAGCTACAAAAACTAACACAATAGTTTACAATCTAATGGTAAGATTTCTAATTTCTCTTGAGATAGTTCAAATTATCCTTCCTGTTTTAATACTCCTTAAAATACTCAAACTGACCACAGCCTCCTACGATTAGAGTACTTACACTATCCACCGTTCACAGAGCAAATACACGTAAATATGTATGATTATTTCTACATGAGAGCACTTTACAGTAACAAATTGGTTTCACAGAGTAAAAACCTATAACATCTCATTTAATATTTTTAAATGCATATTTTCCTTCAATCAATACTTTTTCATCTTTAGAAAGGACAGTATACATTTTAAAACCTTAAATCTTGATTGACACAATTTTTATTATTTTTCGATTTATTTTGGAACAATGCACCCAAAAAACACCGAATATTTTTTCATTTTATATGTTAATGCTTACTGAAGCAGAATTTTGTGGCATCACTAGAAAGCAAAACAAAAAACATGACTCCCAATTCAACAAGTTAATCCCTTATTTATGCAATACGTAGAAATGCTATACTTAAAGGAAAACAAACATGCAAAAGAACAGACTTCAAACTGTTAAACATAATAGATCTAGCAGATACAAGTATTCTGGATGTTTTTCCTCAATTAAGGAAGAACTTTTACTTCAATGAAACATGATTTTTTTTCAATGTTCTCATTAACTCATTTACACACAAGAGGAAACATATTTAGAATTATGTACAAAAATTATATGAACTATTTTTTAACGTTGGTAAGAAATTTAAAATTGCTAACCATTCGTTCAATTGACTTTTTTTTTTAATGACTGTAAAGTCAAAGTAACTTTCCAATTTCCAAATTAAATAAGAATCACATATCCAAAGAGGGAAATTCTATGTAGAATGGCGATGGTTGCACATCATGAATGTAATTACTACCACTGAAATATAAGCTTAAAAATTTGGTAAATTTTATGTTAGATATATTTTACCACAATAAAAAGAAATATAAAAGGAAAATTAGCTTACAGTATTTACTTAAACTAAGTCTATCAAGCCTACACTTAGAAAAACTGAATCCTGTTTTAGTTTAAGCTATTATCTTCGCCATAAAAGTTTTTAAAAAGGAAAGAAATTCATTTCCAAATGGTAAACTAAGTTTAACTACTTGTTTGCTTTTCAAGTAAGATTGGTAAAAGTCTATTTCCATTTGCTTTCAATGAAGAAAAAGAAAACTACTCTGGCATATACCACAAACCATATTTTATTAATATCTTGTGTTGTAAAAATTGTGGTAAGACTCCCAGGCCTACTTGTATAAAGTAAAAAATAAAGTGGAAAATTTAAGAAAAGGAAAACTAGTTATCTGTATTACTAACTCTCATTAGAGTTTACGTCCTTTGTGGGGATGGTGATCCATACAAAAGAGTAGACTAATTAGATGGCCAAAAGAAATAAATGCACAGACAAATGATCTCTTTCAAAAGAGTATTAGCAATTATTACTAGAGAACTGTATTATAAGACCTAAAATTTCAACGCTGCACTGACAGCTTTGTGCCCCACAGGGCTCCAAAGGCCTAATGGACAGTTCTCACACTCCTGCTGACCTTGCCCCCATCCAACGGAGAAGGCTCCTCACCCAGCTAGTTCCTATCAGCCTAACCAGTTGCACTCCACTCAGTCTTCAGCCTAAGTTCAGTCGCCTGTCAGACCTCAGAATTCTTCAAACAAACTAATCACATCTGCCCATGGGGCTGGGGGACAGGCAGGATAGTTTATCCTTTTGTTCTATAAATCCTGCCTCCCACAGACTCTATCTATGGCTGGCTCATTCTATCAAGTGCAACCCCTATGTGACATGCAGTATCTTCCTCTCCCAGGTTATGAGTACATATGACTAATTAATTGCTGTCAATATCATTCGGTTTCAGGTAGTGGTCATCTCATACTATTTAAGACAGGAGATCCCTGCTTCACTAATGGATTGAACAGGAGATCCACTGACTGATCCGAACACTTTTATCTAAACTTCCTATTCACACTAATAGCACAGCTGTAGATGTAATTTTTGGGTAGTTCCTTGAGGCCTGAAAATTATTTCATGGATAAATAGGGTTATAAGGAGTTTAAAGAATGAGAAAGGCTAGTCTGGTCTCTCAAAGACAGAGCTGGTGCAGACCAGATCAGGTCCTAGTCCAGTGTGGTTCTACAGCTAGTTAAGTATAGCAGGAGATTCCTGATCACCGTAGCCTTCTGATCACAACAATTTCCTGATTTTAAAACAGTAGCATGGTTCTAGGAATGAATATCTAGAAGCACTTTCACACTTAGACAGAAGGCCTCTTAATCATAAAAGAGACAATGCCTCCCTTAGTTTCTCAGTTTTTATGCAAAGGTTTTGGGAGTTGTACCTTAAAGCACAACCTAGTGTTTTTCTTCAGCTTGACAAACAATTATGTAAACCTCTTAAAACCTGTGCCAGATATTGATTTATTGCCCCCATCTCTAAATTCACCCTTTTTGCCTGCTCTGTGAAAAAGAATTTGTACTCTTAAAATTGAATTTCTTTGCCAGGTGGCATGATATGAAGCTTTGCCAAGAGGACAGTAGAAAGACATTGCAGGGAAAAAGAATTTCACATGCTGGTTTCAGCACACTCACTCTGCTGCTGCCAGGACCCACCCATGCCTGCAACAAGAATGGTTTCTCCAACACCAGGCTCCTGCCACAACAGGCAGCTGCTCAAACAGGAGGCTGGGCAGTTTGGTAGCAGAGGGCCTCTGGTGAGACATCTCCCCATGAACAGCTTTCCCTGGCACCCTAGAGGGGGAATATCCAGCAAATTCCAGAGCTACTTGATTTGACCTTGCCCTTTCCAACAAGGTCTAGACCTCACTGGTGGGGGGGGAATCGACTGAATCTCAGCCCTGGGGGTAGTAACTGCTCATTATATCCCCTTTTCCAATTTTCTTTAGAGTTCTCTTTACTTCTTGCTGGTGAATCCCTCACTGTTTCAATCCCCTGTTAGAGTCAATTACTCTTTATGTTAATATTTCCCTGGTAAATTACTGTGTTGTTTCTATCTCCTGATTGGACTCAGACTGATACATCCCCATAATTCCTTTAGCTATTTAGTACCCTTGTGGGAGAAAACTGTACAATAACCTCAGAGATTAGATAAATCTGTGACATCACTCTTCTAAATTAGGAAGTGATACTAATTATGCACAGCCAGAGTTAAGAATGGCTGTGGATGTTTATATTTCTAGGTCAGTCTGTTAAATACTTTAATTGCAATATTAACTCCATCTTAGAGTACTATCATTCCTGTTATCCTTAACTACTATTTAAAAAGTCTATGCACACCTATGTTCACTGCAGCATTATTTACTATAGCAAATGTATGGAAGTAACCCAAGTGCCCAACAAAAGATAAATGGAAAAAGAAGATGTGGTATGTATACACAATGGAATATTACCACAAAAGAGAAGGAAATCTTGACATTTGTGACAATACAGATGGACCTAGAAGATAAAAAGCTAAATGAAATTAAGACAGGCAGAGAAAGAAAAATAACATTATGATGATTTCACTTACACGTGGCATCTAAAAAACTAAACAAACAAGAAATAGACCCATAAATACTGACAAGACTGTTGGTTCCCTAGGGAGGGGGTGAGGAGGATGGGTGAAATAGGTGAAGGGGATAAAGACATACAAACTTCAAATTGTAAAATAAATTAATCACAGGAATGGAAGTACAACAGAGAATATAAACAGTAATATTGTAAAATCTTGGTATGGTAACAGGATAACTACATTTACCATGGTGAGCATCTAGTAATGTATATAATTATCAAGTTACTATGTTGTACATGTGAAACCAATATAACATTGTATTTCAACTTTATTTCAATAAAATAAAAAACCTCAAAAAAAAATACAGGTTAAGAACATCGGCTCTGGAGACCTTGGGGAAAATTATTTAATCTCACTAAATCTCAGTTTTCTCATCTGTAAAGTGAAGAACCTATTTCACAGGGTTGTTATGAGGGCCAAATGAGTGTGTGAAAGAACTGTTAAATATAGTGAGTGGTTTACAGTACACAGTAAATTAACTATTACTATTTTTAAAAATAATAAAAATTTAGTCTACAGTGAGATACCACTTCACACTCAACAGAATGGCTGTAATAAAAAATACAGGAAATAACAACTGTTAGCAAAGATATGGAGAAACTGGAACCCTCAAACATTGCTGTCGGGAATGTGAAATAGTACAACTGCTTTGGAAATAGTCCAGCAGTTCCTCAAAAGGCTAAACACAAAGTGAAAATACAACTATATTCCATTTCTAAGAATATACCCAAAAAAGCAAAAATCTATATCCACACAAAAACTTGTACACAAATATTAATAGAAGCATTATTCATAATAACCCAGAAATATAAATAACTCAAATATCCATCAAACAATGAATGGATAAGTAAAATGTAGTATATCCACACAATGGATTATTATTCAGTAATACAAAGAAATGAAGTACTGATATGTGCTACCTCGAAAAATCTTGAAAATACTGTATTAAAATAGAAAAAGGCAATCATGAAAGACGTCATTTATATGAAATATCCAGAAGAGGTAAATCTATAGAGACAGAAAGTAAATTAGTGGCTACATAGGACTAGAGAAAATGGGGTGGGAGTGGAAAGAGAGGTTAATGGGATACAGGGTTTCTTTTTGGGTTGATGAAAATATTCTAAAATTAATTGTGGTGATGGTTGCACAACTCTGTGAATTACTAAAAGCCACTGCACTAAATACTTTAAATGAGGAAATTGTATGGTAAATTACATCTCAATAAAGCTGCTAAAAAAATGTCTCTGCAGGAACTTTCATAATTCTTAAATTAGGGTTAAGGACTTATGCCCTCTGTATGTCACTGCCTACTTCCCATGATAAAATACAATGTCATTTCACATAAAAACAAAACTGTTGACCCACCTAGGTCCTCAGGAAATGTATTCTGAGTTGCTTACCCTTTAAATACCTTTTTTAAAAAAACAAAGTTACAAAAAAAAAAAAAAAACCTGTGCTAAAAACCTACACTGTTACATAAAATCCACAGTAAACCTTTCCCTAAATCAGGGAAGGGGTCTCTGTAAATTGATTTTTATATATTTAAAGAGGGCTTGTACTAGCAGTAAATGTGGGAAATTGACCTTAGCAGAAAACCACACAACTTGCTCAAGCTAGCCCAAGCATAAGGAAAAGCAAGCAATTTTGTATACTCTAGCTCAAGAAAAGTACAAAATTTTGAATCTTCTGAATTTTTTACATTTTTCTAATCTTATGCTCTCAGGACTAGTTTCAGAACCCAGGGAATCTAAAACTGAAGGCCTCAGTTCTCACTGGCTTAAGCCGAAAACCAAGTTCATCAGCTAAGTCAGTGTATTCAAGCACAAAGCATCAGAACTTCATACACATAAAGTGCCCTAAGTTTTATTCCATAATCAAGCCACAAAGAAATGCTGACACATATCCCAAAGTTAAAGTTGCATATTCTAAATGTATACATAATTCAAGTATACATGGTTTTAAAACTTATTTCAAGCTAAAATGCTAAAAAGAGAAAAAACGCAAAGAAACATATATTGTCCATGTTCCAAAGTCCCATCTCACTGTTGCTGGACTGGGTATGGGCAACTAGGGAAGAGCTGCAATTCAAGAAGATCTGGGTAGCTGACTCTACCATGGGGATGAGGAAAAAACATACTGAAAAGACACCATCTTTTGTCAGCATTCTCTAATTTTTTCATGATCTGAAAAGAAGAAATCACTTTTCAAGAACATTAAAGGAACTATCTCCCGCACCAGCTATCAATGTGAGGGTGTGGGTAAAACTGTAACATTCTAGAGTACCTTGCCTGGCTTTAGTATATTTGCATATCCTCAGAGTGGAGAGAAGCTCATCTCCATGTCAATGGATAATTACCTGGGCAACCAAGGGCATGTCTGAACCTGAGAGTTTAAAGGGAGGGGCTGGCTTGCTTCTTCTGGAGCAGAGGAGAGAGATGGCCCTGCACTGCAGTTTGTAAGCAATAAATGGGTTTTAAACTTTATTTCTCCCTTTGACTGATTTCGGTTTTTAGAGGCATTTTGCCCCAGGATTTCCTCTCCCTGGACTTACAGATGGAAAACAGCAAATCCAGATTATTTGGTAAGAATCACCTCCAAGGAATGCCTATACATCATCAAAAGAAAAAGTGATAAACTTTGAAGGAAAGAGGTAAATAATATCTGTTGTCTAAAATAAAGAGGAGTAACATTCCCAGTAATAGACAAAGACAGATTATTACCATTTAAAGAGAGAAAATATGTATGTTGGACATGAGATCTGTGTGTATTAACCTACATGTCTAGCTATATTAACCTACTCTAAATTACTATATTAAGGTATATACATTTTCATCTGGTTACCTTATTCATATACAATCAATAATTAGTTTATGAATGTTTTAGCCCAATATGCAAATAGGCAAATTTATTCCTATATTATCATCATTAATGTTATCAAAACATGTGGGTAAGAGTAAACCTATAAAGTTTACACCTTTTTCCTTTTCTCATCATGCATCCTCATTAGAAATACAAGTTTGGATGGTTCACACACTGCTCCAACAAAATATGTTCCAGCATTTACAAAAGGTCTAATTTGTTTTCCTATGTGATGTTTTAATTATACTACAAATAATAGGGTTTTATTGCCGGAGAAGCAGAAGTCCATTACACTTTCAATTTAATTACTTATTTAAAATAACTCTTCCTCCAACTCAGATTCCAACTTACTTAATTTAAATGCCAAATTCCTAAGTCTATATTGGTGATAGATGAGATTAAAATTTCTACCTTGAAACACACATTTTCCTTACCTCTAACCTCTGGCTTATGACTCTGACCCACTTAAACAGTTTAGTTTAAGTTTTGTTTGTTCTTTTTTAAAGAAAGTTATCACAGCTCAAAGTCAGCTACCACTAATATCTCAATAAGAATCAAACACATAGAATATAATAGACTCAAAAAAAAAGCTGTAAGACGTAAAAACAAATACCAAATGACAGTAGTTCCTCCTTATCAGTAGTTACCTTAAATGTAAATGGATTAAAACCTCTAGTCAAAAGGCAGAGACTGGCAAAATGGATTAAAAAACATAATCCATGTGTTTGCACACAAATAGCAAAATGACAGAAGTTCCTCTTTATCAGTAGTTATTTTAATGTAAATGGATTAAAACATTAAGTCAAAAGGCAGAGATTGGAAAAATATCTTTAAAACATAATCCATGTATTTGTGCTCTACAGAAGACTCACTTTAGATACAAAGGCACAAATAGGTTGAAAGTGAAAAGATGGAAAAAAATATTCTATGCATATAGTAACCAAAAGAGATAAGGAGTGGCTGTATATCAAACAAAAATAGACTAAGTCAAAAAAGGTTGCAAGAGACAAAGAAGAATAGTATACATTAATAAAAGTTTCAAGAAAGCAAGAAGATACAACAAATATTCAAAACAGACCATCAAAACATATGAAGCAAAAAATGACACAAAGGGAGAAATAATTCCACAACAGTTGGCAGCTTCAATACCTTACACTCAATAATGGATAGAACAACCAGACAGAAAATAAGTAAGGAAAAAGAGAACTTGAACAACACAATAAACCAACTAGAGAAAACAGACATATATGCAACACTCTACCTAACAACAGAGTACACATTCTTCTCCAGGGCACCAGACATTCTCCACCATAGACCATATGTGAGGCCACAAATTCAGTCTCAAACTTAAAAGGGTAGTTATTATACAAAGTATATTCTCCAACTACAACAGGATAAACTTCTTCAGAAATCAATGAGAAGGAAAACTAGAAAATTCATTAATTTGTGGTAAATTAAACAACACACTCTTTAGCAACCAATAGGTCAAAGAAGAAATCACAACGGAAATTATAACTTAAAAGATAAATGAAAACAAAAGAGAAACTCGTATGTAGGGGGGAATTTATAGCTGTAAACACATATGTTAAAAAGAAGATCTCCAATCAACAACCTAACTTTACAACCAGACAAAGGAGAACTAAACTCAAAGATCAGCTGAAGAAAGGAAACAATAAAAATTAGGGCAGAGATAAATGAAATAGAAAATAGAAAAACAATAGAGAAAATCAATAAAACCAAAAAGTTTGTTCTTTGTAAAGATTAATAAAAATTGATAAACCTTTAGTGAGATTAAGAAAAACAGAAGACTTAAATTATTAAAATCAAAAATGCAAGTGGAAACATTACTGATTTTACAGAAATAAAAAGGATTTTAAGAGTACTATGACCAACAAATTGGATCACCTAGATGAAACAATTTTCTAGAAACACAAAACTCGCCAAGATTAAATCACAAAGAAACAGAAAAATCTGAATAGGCCCATAATTATTAAAGGGATCAAATCAGTAATCAAAAACCTCCCAACAAAAAAAATCCCCAGACCTGATGGCTAGGCTAGTGAATTTTACCAAACATTTAAAGAACTAACATCAATCCTTCTCAAATTCTTCCAAAAAACTGAAGAGCAGGGAACACTTCCTAACTCATGCTATGAGGTCAACACTGCCAGGATACCAAGACAAAGACATTATAAGAAAACTACAGACTAACATTCTTTATGAACACTGATATAAAAATCCTCAACAAAACAGAAGAAAACCAAACTTAGCAGCATAAGCACAAATCAAAATGCATTGAGATACAGCCATTAGAATGGCTACTATCCAAAAAAAAGAAAAAAAGTAAGTGTTGACGAGAATGTGAAGAAACTGAAACCCTTGTACACTGACAGTGTGAATGTAACATGGTACACTGCTATGGAAACAGTATGATGGTTCATCAAAAAATTAAAAATAGAACTAACACATCACCTAGCAATCTTACTTCTGAGTGTATATTCAAAAGAACTGAAAGCAGTCTTGAATAAATATCTGTACACCAGTGTACACAGCAGCATTATTCACAATGGCCAAAAGGCAGAAGCAACCAAGAGTCCAAAGACAGATGAACACACAAACAAAATGTAGTATATACATGCAATGGAATATTATTCAGCCCTGTAAAGGAAGTTTTAATACCTGCTACATGAATGAACCCTGAAGACATAATGCCAAATGAAATAAGCCAGTCGCAAAGGGGCAAATACTATATGAATTCAGTCATATAAGGTATTCAGACTAATCAAATTCAGAGAGAAGACAGAATGGTGTTGCCAGCCCTAGAGGAAGAAGTTACTATTTAATGGGTACAAAGTTTCAGTTTCACAAGACTGCAAAGTTCTGGAGCTAGATGGTGAATGGTTGTTAAACAACAAGGTAAAATGCCACTGATCCATACACTTAAAAATGATTAAAATGGTAAACTTTACATTATATATTTGTACCATATTTTTAGACGTTTCTAAAAATAAAAATATAAACCAAAAATATGAACCAATTGTTAAAACTGGAAAAAAACAAATTTCAAATGAAAAAGCAAATAAAATTGATGAGATGAAGTTAACAGCTCCTGTTTCAACAAAGAAAAAAAAACAGAACTCAAGTTGCAGGAAATTACAAAGATGACATGAAAGTCAAATTCTCTCACTTTGGAATTAGGAGAGAAACTCATCAAAAAAGTCTGCTGTCTTGCATTGCCCATCATCAGTTCTGCCTACCTGCAACTAGAATCTGTGCCTACCACATATTATTTAATCTGGAAAGTTCTTATCAAAAATAGTACTCTTCAATTCATTAACGTCTATTTTATGTAGGCAGTGTTTACATTTTTATTAACATTATTCTACCATAAATTCTTTATGGACATTATTATTCCTATTCCCAGTGTAACCTATATCCTTATACTCTTCATAATCTTGAATCACCTTGACCATAAGAAAAGATGTAAGGCAAAGACAGGAAATGCTGGGCACATCTCCTTAGGATGATTCACCTTGGCATGAATTAAGTGAGAAATGAACAGAGATTAAGAAGAGAGGTTTGTTTTAGCTTATGATCTGGGTATCACTTGAGCTTTTCATACTGTGCCTTCACTACTTGTTTAATAGACAAAATCCAAAAAAAATTAGATCTGAACATCTGTGTGGAAATGTACTACCAAATCTTGTTTCCAGACAGTGTCATTTCAGACTGCTAATACTATAGTCCCCTTGAATCAGCACCTGACTAAACAAAACCTTTAAGGAACCTCTCACCTTTCTGTGAATAATTTTACTCTGCTTAGTTTTCTTTTTATTTAAAGAAAGCCCTTCCAGGGCCCAAAAGTCTGAAGCAAAAACAGGCTAGAGACAGTCGCTACCACTTCCCTTCCTAATCAAAATTTGGTAGGAATCCACTGATTTATACAAAAGTCTTCAGAGTGTGGTTCATGGACCCCTGGCATGATGACACCTTTTCAGGGAGTTCCCAAGATCAAAACTATTTTCATAGTAACACTAAAATATTTTTAGCCTTTTTAACACATTAATATTTAACAATGCAAAGCAATGGTGTGTAAAATTTTCTGGCATCTTGAAACAAATTACGGTGGTGCCACCAAACCGTACTACTAGTCATTGCATTTTTCACCATCAAACACCAGTAATTATATTTTTTTAAAAAGAGGCTTTTTCACTTACGAATGACCTTAAAGTAGTAAAAATTATTCATTTTATTAAATATGAGCCCTTGAATATATGTCCTTTAATATTCCATGTGACAAAATGGTTAAGTATGCATGAAGCGGTTCTGGCTACATTCTGAATTACAACAGCCAATGGCTGCCTCAGGGAAAAGTGCATAACTGAATTAAGAGCTTAAACTAGCCTCTTTTTTCATAAAACATCATTTTTACTTGAAAGGATGAGTACCGTTATTAGACTTAGGTTCTTTGGCAGGGGTTCTCTCAGAGATGATCAAAGTCTGCCTGCTGCTTCTGGGAAACCACTGGCAGTCATATTTGTTGCCAATGATAAAATCTGAGCTTGCAAGCAAAAACCAGATTTCTGGAAAACTGGTATCCACCATTATATCATGACCTTATGGCTTCTCAATAATTTGTTTCTGATGGAAAGAGTGATGATACTAACAAACGTGATTTTTTGATACTGTATAACAAAATGAGTCAACATTTGGAAGATCTGCATAACTGACTGAATCAATATTTACAAATGAAGAAGGCATGAGGTTTTAACATAGTATTATGAAAAATCCCACGGACAGGATTTCAGATTCCATAATGCAGATAATTAAAAAACCATCATATGTTGAGTTTTGAAGTAATATCAAACAATATCTATAATTACCTGAAAAGGTGATTAAAGTAGCCTTTTCCAGCCATTAAATGTATAAGGCTGGATTTTCTCCTGACATATATACACTTTAACCCAAACTGCATGTTGCAAAAGACTGAATGCAGAAGCAGATATGAGAATCTAGCTGTTTCTTTTAAACCAGACTTTGGAGATTTACAAAAATGCCACTCTTCTCACTACCTTATTTGCTTTGAAAAAGTTATATTTCAGTAAAAATGTTTATAACATATAATTGTCATCTTTAAATGAATTTAAAATGTTTATATCTTTTTAATTTATAACGTAATAAATATAGGTACAACTCACAAAAGCTCTTTGGGGTGCTCAATAATTTTTCACAGTGTAAAAAGTGTACTGAGACCAAAAGTTTGAAAATATCTGATTTAAAAAAGAGTATGAATATCTGATCCCTGCAAACCAAGAACATGAAGTATATAAAATCATTAATTTAAAAACAACTTTCCTATGAAAATTACATGAAAGCTGAAAAGAAACACAATGTCCAATCTAATCTCACTCTGTGTAACATCAAATAAAGAAGCAAAACAAGAAGGCTTAGATGAAAGCAATTTTGCATATCCTGGAAACATCACACAGTCTACTGATCAGATAAACACATGTATTACCTATTAATAGTTTGATAGATACTATTTTTGATAGCACATGACAGTTAAGGAAATAATCAGAAACTCAAAAACAGGTGATTAAAATAGCAGCCATCACCACCCTGAGGGCGACAATCCAAGATTCTGTCAGAAGGGACAAACAGGAATACTTTGGCAGCCCTCAGGCAGCATCTCGGGGCACCCAGCTCAGGGTCTAGCTACTCTATTTAAAATAAAATTACATGCTGCCACAGTGGGACAGTGAAACTAAGCTCTCATTTAGCCCCAAAGGAGCAAATGGGTCACAGGGAAATTAATCTGCACTAATAATGCTCCATAAGCCCAAAGCCCTTCTTTCGGCCTTCTAGATCCCTTGGAACACTGAGGAAAAGCAATAGAATAATAATATTTACTGAGCACTTAGTACATGCCAGGCACTATGGGCTAAGCACTTCATGTGCATTAACTCATTTAATATCCAAGATCATCTTAAGGGTATAACCATTATTATACCCATTTTTGGAGTTAAGAAAAGTGAAGTGCAAAGAGGATAAATAACTTGCCTATAGCAAAACCAAGATTCAAATCCAGCTAGTCTGGCTCTGAGGCCCAACCCCTTGGCCACTTCACTATAATACATAGACACAGCAACCAACAAAAATATGTATGTGAAGTTTAAAATTCAGTGTTCACTCTAAACAATTTCTGTTGTGAGACCCATGGCCTAAGGGAAGCTACCAACTTGAAGAAAGCCCTCTGAACACGTTCATCCATTACTACAGATGCACTGTTCATTCCCTATACTGAGGGATTTCAAGCACGAAGAGCAGATTTTGGAAGGTGAATATTGTAGAGGAGATTTTCCTTAAATTCCAAAATACATAATATAATACAAATTAGATAACTTCACAAGCCTTAGACCTACCTCTTTTCCTTCTACTATTGGAAATAAAAGCATTATCATATAAGTCTAGCTAGACTGTTCTAAAGAGAATAATGCCTCAATTCAAGTCAGCTGGAAGCTCTATAAAAATTGCTTCTAACAAAAGCTTAAATTACATTAATACAATTAAATGTTTTGCAGTGTTGACTAATTACAAGGTAACTCTTAAGTCCCTCCCCTTGATTTCAGAATTTAGAGTGAGACTGCAGTTTTAAATATGTGTTGAAGCAATACAGGCAGAGTTTTGAGGTCATTAAAAATGAACCTATAACTTCGCTGTAGAACTTAACTCAAGAAAGTGGAATGCAAAACTGAACAAGTCATATTACAACTCTCCTTAAGGATCAAATGTAAGGAGTGGATATAAGACACGGCTAACTCACAGTAATTACACATGCAAAGCTTATAGATCCTTCCAGAGTCTTGTTTGGTTTTGATTACCATTTGGCACGTTTTAAAACAAGTACCACTTAAAGTGCCTTAAATGAACCACTACTTTTTTGGCCTACTGAACTGAAAACATTCCATAATACAATTACAAGAATAACTTTCTGGTTTTCTCAAGAAAAAAGAATTTGTAAGAAGAATTCAGAGGTTAACAAAGAAAGTGTTAACTCGGTTTACATAAAAATTTACAATAGGGACATATAAAGTGAAAATGAGTGAAGAAGACTAATGTTAAAGCCCTTCATAATTACAAAATCGTCATGCGTTATAATTAAAAACTGCTACAACTTTGCACACCTGAAGGAAAAGGAAAAAAATCTATACATAATTAATACTGCCAAAGAAAACTTTTGCTAAGCGTTACAACACAGGTAATCAGCGGCGCTAGAACTTTAAGCACTTGATCAAGCTATATTAAAATGAGAAAGGGGATTTAAATTCACCAACATTCCTCATCGATTACACTAAGATGTATAAAAACTTCTATAATGGATAAATGCCCAGGAAAGAAAACCAAACGATTCAAAACTGCACTGGTACTAATAGGAGGCTCAACTGGCACACGAGGGCAAACAACTGGCAAACGAGAGACAAGCAAGCCTTTGCATTGGGATTGCAGGACTGCTTGAATACCAGCAATTAAAAACCAGCAACTCAGGAAGAAAGGCGGTGGGGAAACTCTGCACTGTCATCTAGGGCGATCCGATCTGGTTCAAATCAAACACACAAAGTGCTAAGTTGTAAACAGTAAACACACTTCAGGCCAAACCACCCCATTCGGAGGAAGCAATCCTAACCATCTCCGCTGTCACAACACACCCACCCCACCTGGAAGAACCGCGCACCTACAGGGTGGGGTGCTAGGGCGGGTGGGGAGGAGGGCCGCGCGCCTGCCCCCGGCCCGCAGCCCCTCGGCTGTGGTCCGCGCTGCACCGCGGTGACCGACGACGGCAGCCGGGAGAAAGGGCAGGGCACTGGGGGCCCTGCTGCCCGGAGACCGCGCAGGGGACCCTCCGCAGGGATTCTGGCGGGGGCGACCGAGTGTCCGCCGGTGGGGGCAGGGTGGGGCATTTTTCCAGAAAGCAGCCAAAGCCCTAGCCATCAGGGTTTCCCTCCAGATCTGGTCCATCCCGCAAAGATGCGCGTTACACAACCTGTCAGGGGAGGGGAGGAGGAGTCCCAGAGCGCAGACCGCGGCGGGCAGGGGTCGCTCCTCCCTCCTTCTCCCCACCGAGGGATGCCGCGGTCGGAGAAGAGGGGAGAGTGGAGGGCGGTGGGTGGGCGGGAAAGCCGCGGCCGAGGGGCTGCAGGTCGGACGCGCAGACGGCGGCGGGGCGCTCACCGGCTCAGGATGGGGCGCTGGCAGGACTAGGCACAACCGCAGCACAGGTCTCGGCGCCGGCAACACCGGCGGCTGCTCTCGGGCCGCACGGCGGATCGCTCGCCGCCAGATGCTGGCTGTTTTCATACAAACCCGGGAAGCAGGTAAGGCGGAGGCGGTGGAGGCGGCGGAGGAGGCGGTGGAGGAGGCGGCGGCGGAACCTGCCTGCATCCCGAGCAACGTCAGCGCGGCGCCCCGCCCACCGCACGCCTCGGCCAGCCGTCTTGCGCGCGCAGGGCCGAAGGACGGCGGAACGCGCGTGCGCGCGGGCGTGTTGGGTGCGCGTCGTGGGGAGGACGGGCTCTTGCGGGCAGGAGCGGGAGGGGTTCGGGGGACGCGCGGCACCAAGGAGGGAGCGAGCGCTGGCCTTGGGGACGGTGGGGCGCGCACAGGATCCCGGGTACTGCTGCCGCCGCCAAACTGACCCGAATGGGTTGGCGGGCCGCTGGGTCCCCAATTAGAGCTCCCGCTTTTTCCCCGAACTAAGCCGGCGCCCACCCGCACTGCCGTCAATCACCCACCCTCTTCCGAAGCTGTTGAGAACCGGACCAGCTGTTAGCTCCCCAAGTGGCACCGAGTTCGCATCAGACCCTGGGGACCGCGGTAAAGCAGCGTAGCCCTTACCTGACCTCAAGGAGAGTCTATAATAAGAAGGTGGAAGACACGCCGTCACCAAGCTGGGCTCCCAGAACACCACCAAATTGCACCTCGTAGCTAAACCTCAATAAATTAGACACCTAGTGCTGCAGCAAACAAAACAGCATGCTGATTTATTTTTTGCTTTTTTGTAATGTGCCTACATATAATCACGAAAATGGTAGTGCTAAATTGTTCACTGAAGGTAAAGACGGAATGTTTTATGAGCCAAAGTAATGTGTCAGAGATTAAATACTGATGCACTCCCTTCTGTTTTGACTGCGCATAAACACACTACAGTATATTCCTGATAATGACATGTACTTTTTGTCAAGAGAATGGATCATGTGTGCTAGTGCTTATTATGTAGCTGGTAAGTAATATAAAATTATTACAACCAGATAGGGAAATAAATTGAGAGCTGTGAGGTTTTGTTTTGTTATAATAATGATTAAAGGAAATTAAGCAGGTGTAGGCGGTTCAAAAAGAAATCCAAGATGTACCACCCGTGCTTCTTGCAGTTGCCCTTGGCAAATGTCTTTACTCGGATAAACAAGAGGCTGCCATTTTATAAGTGCCATATTTCCGATTGTGAGCACCAAAAGGTTATGGTAATTTAAATAATTTTTAAACAATGACCCTCCCAAATCACCCAGTCTGAAAATTGCATTATCGGAGAACACCTAATTACCTAATACTTAACATTTTACAGAAATTAAATATATGTAATATATATGGAGCTTTATTTGAGGTGCGTCTTCCTAAGTCAATCAACCTGCAATATAGAAAGATGTGAATATGTGTGTTTGTAGAATTTGAATTCCACTTTAACAATGAATTGTTAGTGTGTTTTGATGGCCAGGACACAGACCCAGTAGATTAACTCACCCAACTAGGTAAAATACAGAACCAATTCCTGTTGGTCACTCTTCCATTCTTTTAAACAGAGTACTCAACATACCTTATTTTGATATATAAAGCTAAGTAGAAATAACTGTGTGATGTAAATCAGAGTATACTATATAATGATTTCATTTAACAGATTCCTCAAATCAGCCTAGCCAGCGCCTTATAGGTATTCAATAACCATTTGCTTATTTTAACTTTGGACTAGGTGGGGAATGAAAGGTGAGCACTGAAGCTCAGCTATTTCTCTCCTTTTGCTAATTTCCTTACCTCCATAAATTTAATAGAGTAACATACAAAATGCAAAAAAGTTTATAACCAAATTCTATAGCCATAGGTTTAAAATAGGCATGGACCTTTCAAAAGTCTACAGCCATAATAACATACATAAATTTTGGGAACACAAGCTCAATCATATAATTTCTGAAACATATCCAGTCCTCTGGAGTTGTAGGATTGTTCAAACTATTCAACATCATTCAAAAGTTAACAATTTATCAAACATCTCTTACATGCCAGAACAATCCTCCTGAAATCTTCTAAGAGGTAAGCAAATGATAACATTCAACAAAATACCTAACAGTTGCCCTATGTCAAACTAAAAGGTTTGGAGCAGAAAAGCAGGAAGAACAGCCTGAGCTGAACCTAAATGCATGTGACAAGGCTGGGAAATAGAAGCAACCCCAGCATTTCACATGTTGGGGTCATTCAGGAGGCAAAACCTTTTGAGTGGCAAATGGTTTCCAGTAGCTATGTGGTATGCTGTGAATGATACATGATTCAGGGTCAGAAAACTTGAGTTAAAAGATCCATATCTGTAAACCACTACACCATCACTTTCTTTATTTATGAAATGGAGCTTGACTATTTCTGCCAAATCTAAAACTTAAAAATACGTCATACCCTTTGATCTACTTACAGGAATTTATCCTAAGGAAATACAGGGAAGTGTGCAGAGATTTAGCTCTAAGGATGTTTATCCCAGAGTGGTATTATAAACCACCTTAAATGTTCAACAGAAGGCACCTGATTAAACACATTATTGTACATCAATGCAATAGATAACTAGGAAACCATTAAAAATGATGTGGTAGAGTAGATCTTAACCTGGATACAGCAGGCTTTATTCATGAACAGCCATGGACATGAGGCTAATAAAGTAAGGGGCTAAAAAAGTCCTTTTAGCCTCTCACTTATGCAGGCTGCCATGAGTGCTGAGTTGCTGAGAGTTAAAGGATTTTTTTGGATTCGAAAGGGAATTCCGGTTGCAATCAATAAGCATTCCTACAAAGCATTTCTGGTAAATTTCCTGAACAGATCTTATCTTTAAGGACCTAAATCTTCAAACCTCCAGCAAGATATTGTGATTCTCATTTGAAATAAATATTCACATTCAAATATAATTACAGGGCTCCCCACAGTGTGAGAAAAAGGAAATGTCCTATTATTTTCAGGTCAATTTCTCAATTTTACCATTTAGACAAATGTTTTGTTTTGTTTTTTTCTTAATAACCAAAATAAAATAAACTTATTAACAAAAAATCACAAACACAAAAATACTCTTTTCAAATTTAATAAACCTGTTCAGCATTTCCAAAAGACTACCTCATTATTAACTAATTTGAAAACATTAAATAAAGTTTTATATCAGCTAACAATTAATTAGATTGAAACTTAGAAATGGAGAATCAAAATTCAGTTCACTTTCTCCCACTTAAGAAACTCTCTGATTACAGTTAGTAGTTCTGTAACATCTTCCCTTGTTGACAAATAGTAACTACACTAGTTAAGGTAAGGATTCAATAATGTATATAACTGTCAAATCACTATGTTGTACACTTGAAAACAATATGATATTGTATATCAGCTATACTTCAATTTTTTTTAATATAAAAAAACAAGAAACTTTTCTATGTCTGATACATTATTGAGTGAGAAAAGCAAGTTGTTGAACTGTATGGATTATATGATCCCATTTGTATTTTTTTAATCAACACTATAGAAAATATGATGCATTTATAGTTTCATAAACAGAGTCTGTAAGGGAAAATAGCATTCTGTTTACTAGAATTACTTAGAGCCAGGCTGGGTAGATGCTGCTGCTTTATATATTTTGCATTATTTAAATGTTTTGAAAGTAAGCATGTGACCTAACAAAAAATAAAGTTGAAGACAAAACAACAAAAAAAGTCCTCCAAAATTATACATCAAATCCCACAAATCCAAGATTCTCCTCTGTGCATTCACTGATTTCAATTAAGCATTTGCAAAACTGCTTATTCGGTGGCTTAGAGAATATAGCTTTCATTAGATTCTTTAAAATGTCTTAATTCATAAGAATTAAGATCATGGTTTAAGACGAAAAAACTTAATGACATAAAAACATTCATGATATATTGTTATGTAAATTAACAGATTACATGCAATGTAATTCCATTTTTACAAAAACAGCTCTTTACTTGTATAAAAACAAGAGAGGAAGAATATACATTAATTTTTAACAACAGTTACCACTTGAAAGTAGGCTTACAAGTCATTTAAAATTTATTCTTTTTATATCTCAATATTTGTTTAATATCCCACAATAAAATACACAATGAAACCTAAATGTTACATTATTTAAATTGTCAAAATTAACTCTGAAGTTTATTGAGTAGATTAAAAGGTGCATTGTATGTAAAAGCCGCTTGTAAATCATAAGGCACCTACAACTATTAATTATTGTTTTTCAGGCTTTAAAGGAGACATAGATTATAGGTACCAGAAGATAACATTAGCCTGAAAGCACAGGTGAGCATTGGAAAGTTTCATTCATATATTAATGTCTTCTGTCACAATCAATCTTGCTGATAACACTTTGTAAAACAAGAGTTTATGCAGATATGAAGGATTTGGATCTACTTTTAATTACAAAGGAAAATCACCCAGAATTACTTTAGTATATTCAGCTTCAGGTTTAAACATAAATAAATTTTCATAAATTCTTAAAGAAACATTATTTACAGTTTTGGAATATATGAAATTTGGGGATACTTTCAAATCAGAACTCAACCAGACTTTGATTACTTTGATTCCTTTGACTCATCACATTAAAATGGACATTACAGTTCAATAGTCAATCAAATCAAAGAAAGGGTTTTTTGTTCTCTGTCTGTAATCAGTCTCCCAGATTTGAGATCCAGATCTTGGAGAGAGTACAACAGTGACCCACTGGATGGCAGAGAAGTCACTGTGGAGCTGTGCTGCTGGAACTTGCTGGAAAGCTACCATCAAGGGAGCAGGGGATAGCTATCCATGGGGAGAGGGTGTCACTGGAGATACTCCACTTTGAGAGTGGCTAAAAGGTTGCCAGCTTCTAGCTTCAGGTGCTGGTGATCACTGTGTGCCACAGAAGCCATCTGTTGGGGAAGCCACCTAAGGAGACTTAATATTGGTCTCTGCTGTTGGAAAATTATGCACTTGGCAGCAGCATTAGTCATCAGCCTCAGGAAGGGTAAGTCCATGTTGTCAAGCCCACTCATAGCCCTCATCCCTGCCACTACAGCCACTTTGTTTAGGGGTCTATTGAGCAAACACTAGGGTGACTGGAGAAAATGTCTGATATCTCAGAGAGCATCATTTTCTCCATCTGATAATTAAATGCCTTCTCTGCAGGGGATGCCCTCTAGTGGGCTTTCATGCACAAGTATCTTCACAGTTTGTGCCCTTTCAGAGAGGTCCATCCACATATCTCTTCCCAAAACTTCCTCTTCACCAATTTTTCAGTCCTGTCTCTTCCAAGTCCCTGACCCACCAGACAATTGGCAACTGCCCACTCATTAGTGTAGATCCATACTCCAGCTTCTCTCTCACTCTAGACATGAACAGCAAAGCCTATTGCTCGAAGTTTTGCCAACTGGAAGGATTTTCTTCACCATTTCCTTGAAGGTGACCTCTGAGCAGGGTTGTAATGCTATAGCTACCCACTTTTGGGTGGTGCCAGAGTATTCTATGACCCATCTGTAAACCAGGTTTGATATTTTTCTTCAAAAACCAGTCATATATGCAATGTCCTTAAAATATATAGGTATTACCTGTAATGCTTTCAGTTTTCCTCCTTAAATGAGAGTCTTTAGTTTTCCAAAGGGCCCTCAACCTGTAATTCCTCATGAGAAATTAAGAGTTTCCCATGACCTTACTGTGAAATCTCTGTAGACTCAACAAGCTTTATTTCTGGAACACTGCTAAAAGTACTTTCATAACTTCCTTTTAAATTGTTTAAGGTTCAAACTGATAAGCTTATTCCATGACTATTTACAAAGAAATCAATGTCAAAAAGGAAACAGGATTCATAAATAACAGGGATGTCAACCAAAGAATTAGTGACTGTTACTCAGTAAAGACGTGAAAATGACTCAGTAACTCTGACCTGCCTTGCTTATGAACAGTAGTCACAATATTCTAATACACTGTTCCTATAAGAAATGAAAAATTGGAAGGAATTAAAGACGGCGGCATGAGAGGTGAGAGTGAGACACAGGCTTCCCCCTAAAACCGCATATAATAAGAAAATATAATTAATACAACTAATCCTGATAGAGCAACAGGAAAGAGGACTGCACCAGACTTCATACACCTGGAGAAAAGAGCAGACCTCACAGAACAGGGTAATGCACCAAAGCTGTGGCCCGGCAGGACCCAAGCCCTTCCCCCACCCCAGCTCACCAGCAGGAGGAAGAGAAACCAAGCAGGGAGGGAGTGGAGGCCTGGGATGGCTGACTACCTAACTCTGCAGATCTGCTCTGGGAGCAAAAACCTACAATTCATGGTGCTTGCATGATACTCTAATGCTCACTGTGTTGGAAAGCTAAAACAGACAGAATTCCTGGAGAGACAGAGATTCCAGCCCCTTGTGGAAAGAAGGCATCCATATCCAGCTGCTCTAGGACAAAAGAAAGATGGGCAGTCTGACGGGCTTACTAACAAGGAAGCCCTTAGCAAGAGAGCTGCTAAAGGGGCATGGCTACCACAGAGCTTACTGCTCAGGAGAGAGGACAGGTAGACAAAACTTTCCAGGTGCACCCTGCACAGCAGGTTGTGAGCTTGGCCATATAGACTCTCACATTTAAGGGGGAAAAAGAAATCTTCCACCTTAGACCATCTTCAGGTGCTCCAGCTCCCTCACTGGCTACACAGTTCCAAGGACCCCCTCCATGATACGCAGCCTACTGTGCCTTTCTTCTGGCCAGCCCCACCTGGATCGCAAACTGGCAAACCCTACGCAGGTGTTAGGCCAGACAGAGGGAAGATCTGTCTACAGCAACTACAAACGCAAAGCATAGAGGCTCATACATGTGTGCTCAGCCCACTGGTGCAGGAGTGGAGACAGGCATAGCACCCTGGTAGGAGGAAACAGCTCTTTCCTCCCCCCAGGCACCAATACCACTCCCCTGTGACCCCCCAACATTGCTTCAGGGGCTGAGCAGCTCCAGGGAGTAGAGCTTCTGGGCACTAGAGGGCGCCATATACAAATATGAAACGCCAAAGGAATCTGGTTCACAGTAAAATTATTAACACAACTCCTGAGAAAGATTTAAATGATATCGACCTCATGACTCTTCCTGAAAGGGAGTTCAAAATAAAAATCATTAACACGCTCATGGAGGTAAAGAAAGATATTCAAGAACTCAGGAATGAATTCCGGTCAGAGATCCAATTCTTGAGGAGCACAATGAAGGGTATTAAAAGCAGATTGGATACGGTGGATGACACAATAAATGAAATAGAAACTAGAGAAGAGGAATACAAAGAAACTGAGGCACAGAGAGAAAAAAGGATCTCTAAGAATGAAACAATATTGAGAAAACTGTGTGACCAATCCAAGTGGAACAATATTCACATTATAGGGGTACCAGAAGAAGAAGAAAGAGAAAAAGAGATAGAAAGCATCTTTGAGGAGGTGATTGCTGAAAACTTCCCCAATCTGGGGGAGGAGATAGTCTCTCAGGCCATGGAGGTGCACAGATCTCCCAACACAAGGGACCCAAGGAAGACAACATCAAGACACACAGTTATTAAAATGGCAAAGATCAAGGATAAGGACAGACTATTAAAAGCAGCCAGAGAGAAATAAGATCACATACAAAGCAAAGCCCATCAGGCTGTCATCAGACTTCTCAGCAGAAACCTTACATGCCAGAAGGGAGCGGCATGATGTATTTAATGCAATGAAGCAGAAGGGCCTTGAACCAAGATTACTTTATCTGGCAAGATTATGATTTAAATTTGAAGGAGAGATTAAACAATTTTCAGATAAGCAAAAGCTGAGAGAATTTACCTCCCACAAACCATCTCTACAGTGTCTTTTGGAGGGACTGCTACAGATGAAAGAGTTCCTAAGGTGTAATAGCTGTCACCAGAGGTAATAAAACCACAGTAAAGAAAGTAGAACAGCTAATTACTAAGCAAATGCAAAAATTAAAATAACTATCTCTGAAGTCAATCAAGGATAGACAAAGAGTACAGAATATGATACCTAATATATAAAGAATGGAGGAGGAAGGGAAAAAAACCCTTTAGATTGTGTTGTGTTTGTGATAGCATATTAAATGCATTAAGTTAGACTCTTAGATAGTAAGAAGGTAACCTTGAACCTTTGGTAACCACGATCTAAAGCCTGAAATGGCAATAAGTACATGCTTATCAATAATCACCCTAAATGTGAATGGACTGAATGCACCAATCAAAAGACATAGAGTCATTGAATGGGTAAAAAAACAAGACCCATCTATATGCTGCCTACAAGAGGCACACATTAAACCCAAAGACATACACAGACTAAAAGTGAAGGGATGGAAAAAGATATTTCATGAAAATAATAGGGAGAAAAAAGCAGGAGTTGCAGTACCTGTATCAGACAAAATAGACTTCAAAACAAAGAAAGTCACAAGAGACAAAGAAGGACATTACATAATGATAAAAGGCTCAATCCAACAAGAAGATATAACCATTATAAATATCTATGCAAGACATGCTAGTGTTCCACCTACCACCGAGAGAACAAGCCGGGTAGTGAACCCTTTCACCCCAAGAACGTTCTACTGTCCTTCTTTTGGTCTCACTGAATCCAAAGCGAACTTGCCCGGGGCTGAAACCCATTGGCAAGACAATCTCCTGACCCTGAGACTGTGCGCACAGAAGGAGTTCTAAGCAGAAGAGCCTGGAGAATGCCTTCTGCTGAAGGACCCAGATAAAAAAGCCTGAAATGAAGGTGCCTGTCTAAATATGTGGATATGCATAAGAGCTTGGCTGGCTAAGGGGGCCTGAGATCTTGACTGCAACTCCCTTCAGACTGCAATGCACTGGCTATGCACCATGCCTGGTATAGGGAGGATAGCTTTTCCCCATTAGCCACCCAGGAATAGTGTCAGGAGCTGTGAATAAGGAACTACAAGGTTGGCAATTTTCTTACATCAAGATTTATACCGGGACATCCGGGAAGATGGCGGCGTGAGCAGGGCGACAGAAATCTCCTCCCAACACTATATTTATCTACGAAAACACAGCAAAAACATCTATTCCTAAAAGAGAGACCAGAATACACAGGAAAGCGCACTGCATGCAGCTACAACCAAGAGGAATCGGCACCCCAAGAGGCGGTCTTAAAGAGCCCAGCTGACATACGTGGCAACTACCAGTAACCAGTTCTAGAGCCATGAGAGACATAGGAATAAGGTTCAGACCAAAATCAACCAGAAAACCCCAGAGAGGGAGCCTGAAGGGATGGAAATGCATGGTCTTCGTGAAAAAGAATTCAAAATAAAAGTCATAACGATGCTGATGGATCTACAGAGAAATGTGCAAGAGCTGAGGGAGAAAGTGAGGGAAGTGAGGAAAGACAATGCAAAAATCAGACAAGCGATCGAGGGGCTTAATAGCAGACTGGACGAGATGCAAGAGACTGTTAATGGAATACAAATCAGAGAACAGGAATATAGAGAAGCTAAGGCAGAGAGAGATAAAAGGATCTCTAGGAATGAAAGAATATTAAGACAACTGTGTGACCAATCCAAACGGAACAATATTGGCATTATACGAGTACCAGTGGAAGAAGGGAGAGAAAAAGGAACAAAAAGTGTCTTTGAAGAAATAATTGCTGAAAACTTTCCCTCACTGGGGAAAGAAATAGTCTCTCAGTCCATCGAAGCCCACAGATCTCCCAACACAAGGGACCCAAGGAAGACAACACCAAGACACATAATAATTAAGATGGCAAAGATCAAAGATACAGACAGGGTATTAAAGGCAGCTAGAGAGAGAAAAAAGATCACCTACAAAGGAAAACCCATCAGACTATCACCAGACTTCTCAACAGAAACCTTACAGACCAGAAGAGAATGGCATGATATATTTAACGTTATGAAACAAAAGGGCCTCGAACCAAGAATAATATTGTATCCAGCACGATTATCATTTAAATATGATGGAGGGATTAAACAATTTCCAGACAAACGAAAGTTGGGAGAGTTTGCCTCTCATAAACCACCACTACAGGATATTTTAAATGGACTGCTCTAGATGGAAGCACCCCTAAGGCTAAAAAGACGCCACCAGAGAAAATAAAATCATAGCAAAGAAAGCAGACCATCCAAATACTAACTAAAGGCAAAGAATAAAACACCTATTATAGAAAGAATGGAGGAGGAGCAATAAGAAGGGAGAGAAATAAAGAAACATCAGACAGTGTTTACAATTACTGAACAAGAAAGTTAAGTTAGATTGTTATATAGTAAAGAAGCAACCCTTGAACCCTTGGTGACCACGAATCTAAAGCCAGCAATGGCAATAAGTACATATCTATCGATAATCACCCTGAATATAAATGCACTGAATGCACCAATCAAAAGACACAGAGTAAAAGAATGGAAAAAAGCAAGACCCATCTATATGCTGCTTACAAGAGACTCACCTCAAATCCAAAGATATACACAGAATAAAAGTGAAGGGATGGAAAAAAATATTTCATGCAAACAACAAGGAGAAAAAAGCAGGTGTCGCAGTACTTGTATCAGTCAAATAGACTTCAAAATGAAGAAAGTAGCAAGAGATAAAAAGGACATTACATAATGATAAAGGGGTCAGTCCAACAAGAAGATATAACCACTATAAATACATATGCACCCAACACAGGAGCACCAGCATATGTGAGACAAATACTAACAGAATTAAAGGAGGAAATAGACAGCAATGCATTCATTTTAGGAGACTTCAACACACCACTCACTCCAGAGGACAGATCAACCAGACAGAAAATAAGTAAAGACACAGAGGCACTGAACAACACACTAGAACAGATGGACCTAACAGACATCTACAGAACTCTACACCCAAAAGCAACAGGATACACATTCTTCTCAAGTGCACATGGAACATTTTCCAGAATAGACCATATACTAGGCCACAAAAAGAACCTCAGTAATTTCAAAAATAATAAAATCCTACCAACCAACTTCTCAGATCACCAATGTATAAAACTAAAAATAAATTTTAGAAAAAAATCAAAAATGCTCACAAATACATGGAGACTTAACAACACTCGACTAATTAATCAATGGGTTAACGACCAAATCAAAACAGAAATCAAATAATATATGAAGACTAATGACAACAACAACACAAAGCCACAACTTCTGTGGGACGCAGCAAAGGCAGTTCTAAGAAGAAAGTATGTTGCAATCCAGGCCTATTTAAAGAAGGAAGAACATTCACAAATGAATAGTCTAAAGACACAATTACTGAAATTGCAAAAAGAAGAACAAATGAGACCCAAAGTAACCAGAAGGAGGGACATAATAAAGATTAGAGAAGAAATAAATAAAATTGAGAAGAATAAAACAATTGAAAAAATCAATAAAACCAAGAGCTGGTTCTTTGAAAAAAAATACAAAATAGATAAACCCCTAGCCAGACTCATTAAGAGAAAAAGAGAATCTACACACATAAACACAATCAGAAATGAGAAAGGAAAAATCACGATGGACCTCACAGAAATACAAAGAATTATAAGAGAATATTATGAGAATCTGTATGCTAACAAGCTGGAAAACATGGAATAAATGGACAACTTCTTAGAAAAATACAACCTTCCAAGACTGACCAAGCAAGAAACAGAAAAACTAAACAGACCAATCACCAGCAATGAAATTGAATCGGTAATCAAGAAACTACCCAAGAACAAAACCCCCGGGCCTGATGGATTCACCTCTGAATTCTACCAGACATATAGAGAAGAAATAATACCCATTCTCCTTAAAGTTTTCCAAAAAATAGAAGAGGAAGGAACACTTCCAAACTCATTCTATGAAGCCAGCATCACTCTAATACTAAAACTGGGCAAAGACCTCACCAAAAAAGAAAATTACAGACAAATATCCCTGATGAACGTAGATGCAAAAATGCTCAACAAAATATTAGCAAACCGAATTCAAAAATACATCAAGAGGATCATACACCATGATCAATTGGGATTCATCCCAGGGATGCAAGGATGGTACAACATTCAAAAATCCATCAACATCATCCACCATATCAACAAAAAGAAGAACAAAAACCACATGATCATCTCCATAGATGCTGAAAAAGCATTAGACAAAATTCAGCATCCATTCCTGATTAAAACTCTCAACAAAATGGGTATAGACGGCAAGTACCTCAACATCATAAAGGCTATATATGACAAACCCACAGCTAACATCATACTTAATGGCGAGACGCTGAAAGCTTTTCATCTAAGATCGGGAACAAGACAGAGATGCCCACTCTCTCCACTGTTATTCAACATAGTGCTGGAGGTCCTAGCCACAGCAATCAGACAAAACAAAGACATACAAGGCATCCAGATTGGTAAAAAAGAAGTCAAATTGTCACTATTTGCAGATGACATGATACTGTACATAAAAAACCCTAAAGACTCCATTCCAAAACTACTATAACTAATATCTGAATTCAGCAAAGTTGCAGGATACAAAATTAACACACAGAAATCTGTTGCTTTCCTATACACTAATGATGAACTAACAGAAAGAGAAATCAGGAAAACAGTTCCATTCACAATTGCATCAATAAAAATAAAATACCTAGGAATAAACCTAACGAAGGAAGTGAAAGACCTGTACTCTGAAAACTACAAGACACTCCTAAGAGAAATTTAAGAGGACACTAACAAATGGAAAGGCATCCCATGCTCTTGGTTAGGAAGAATAAATATTGTCAAAATGGCTATACTACCTAAAGCAATCTACAGATTCAACACAATCCCTATCAAACTGCCAACAGCTTTCTTCAATGAACTGGAACAAATAATTCTAAAATTCATATGGAACCACAAAAGACCCCGAATAGCCAAAGCAATCCTGAGAAGGAGGAATAAAACAGGGGGAATTACGCTCCCTGAGTTCAAGCTCTACTACAAAGCCACAGTAATCAAGACAATTTGGTATTGGCACAAAAACAGACCCACAGACCAGTGGAACAGAATAGAAAATCCAAACATTAACCCAAACACATATAGTAAATTAATATTTGATAAAGGAGCCTTGGATATACAATGGCGAGATGACAGCCTCTTCAGCAGCTCGTGTTGGAAAAACTGGACAGCTATATGTAAGAGAATGAAACTGGAATACTGTCTAACCCCATACACAAAGATAAACTCAGGGTGGATCAAAGACCTGAATGTAAGTCATGAAAACATAAAACTCTTAGAAAAAAACATAGGCAAAAATCTCTTGGACATAAACATGAGCAACTTCTTCATGAACATATCTCCCGGGGTAAGGGATACAAAAGCAAAAATGAACACGTGGGACTGTATCAAGCTGAAAAGCTTCTGTACAGCAAAGGACACCATCAGTAGAACAAAAAGAGATCCTACAGTATGGGAGAATATATTCATAAATGACATATCTGATAAGGGGTTGACATCCAAAATATATAAAGAACTCATGCACCTTAACAAACAGAAAGCTAATAATCCAATTACGAAATGGGCAGAGGACATGAATAGACACTTCTCTAAAGAAGAAATTCAGATGGCCAACAGGCACATGAAAAGATGCTCCACTTCGCTAATCATCAGAGAAATGCAGATTAAAACCACAATGAGATATCACCTCACACCAGTGAGGATGGCCAACATCCAAAACACAAACAACAACAAATGTTGGTGAGGATGTGGAAAAAAGGGAACCCTCCTACACTGCTGGTGGGAATGCAAATTAGTTCAACCATTGTGGAAAGCAGTATGGAGGTTCCTCAAAAAACTCAAAATAGAAATACCATTTGACCCAGGAATTCCACTCCTAGGAATTTACCCTAAGAATGCAGCAGCCCAATTTGAAAAAGACAGATGCACCCCTATGTTTATCGCAGCACTATTTACAATAGCCAAGAAATGGAAGCAACCTAAGTGTCCATCAGTAAATGAATGGATAAAGAAGATGTGGTACAAATACACAATGGAATATTATTCAGCCATAAGAAGAAAACAAATCCTACCATTTGCAACAACATGGATGGAGCTAGAGGGTATTATGCTCAGTGAAATAAGCCAAGCCGAAAAAGACAAGTATCAAATGATTTCACTCATATGTGGAGTATAAGAACAAAGAAAAAATACTGAAGGAACAAAACAGCAGCAGACTCACAGAACCCAAGAACGGACTAATAGTTACCAAAGGGAAAGGGACTCGGGAAAATGGGTGGGAAGGGAGGGATAAGAGGGAAAAAGGGGCATGATGATTAGCAGATGTAATGGTGGGGGGGTATGGGGAGAGCTGTACAACTCAGAGAAGACAAGTAGTGATTCTATAGCATCTCACTACGCTGATGGACAGTGACTGTAATGGGGTTGGTGGGCGGGACCTGATGAAGGGGTAGTTTAATAACCATAATGTTGCACATGTAATTGTAGATTAATGATAATAAAATAAATTATTTAAAAAAAAGACTTATACCAACAACTGAGTAATACCAGTCTTTTATACTGTAATTGTGTTTAAAAATACCGGCTCCGTTTCTAAAGCTCAGCCTACTCCTGTAACTCAATGTCTCCTATGCTAAACTGTGTAGTGCTGAAATAAAGAAGTGTTACTCTCAAAAAATAAATAAATAAATAAGTAAATATCTATGCACCCAACACATGAGCTCCTACATATGTGAAACAAATACTAACAGAATTAAAAGGAGAATTGAATGGAATGCATTCATTCTAGGAGCCTTCAACACTCCACTCACTCTGAAGGACACATCAACCAGACAGAAAATAAGTAAGGAGACAGAGGCACAGAACAACCAACAGAACAGATGGACCTAACAGACATCTACAGAACTCTCCACCCAAAAGCAACAGGATGCACATTCTTCTCAAGTGAATATGGAACATTTTCAAGAATAGATGATATGCCAGGCCACAAAAAGGCCTCGGTAAAATCAAAAAGATTTAAATTGTACCTACCAGTTTCTCAGATCAGAAAGGTATGAAACTAGAAATAAAGTATGCAAAGAAAATGAAAAGTCTAACAAACACATGAGTGCTTCACAACATGCTCCGAAATAACCAATGGATAAATGACCAAATAAAAACAGAGATCAAGCAATATATGAAAACAAATGACAACAATAATTCAACAACAAAATCTGTGGGACGCAGCAAAGGCCGTGTTAAGAGGAAAGTATATTGCAATACAGGCCAACCTCAGGAAAGAAGAACAATACCACATGAGTAGTCTAAACTCACAATTAATGAAACTAGAATAGCAAGAACAAATGAGGCCCAAAGTCCATAGAAGGAGGGTCATAATAAAGATTAGAGAAGAAATAAATAAACTCAAGAAGAATGAAACAATAGAAAGAATCCATGTAAGCAAAAGCTGGATCTTTGAGAAAATAAACAAAATAGATAAACCACTAACCAGAGATATCAAGAAAAAAGAGTGTCTACTCACATAAACAGAATCAGAAATGAGAAAGGAAAAATCACAATGGACACCACAGAAATACAAAGAATTATTAGAGAATACTATGAAAAATTATAAGCTAACAAACTGGATAACCTAGAAGAAATGGACAACTTTCTATAAAAATACAACTTTCCAAGGCTGACCCAGAACGAAACAGAAAATCTGAATAGACCAATTACCAGCAACGAAATTGAACTGGTAATCAAAAACTTACCTAAGAACAAAACACCTGGACCAGATGGCTACACCACTGAATTTTATCAAACATTTAGTGAAGACCTAATACCCATCCTCCTTAAAGGTTTCCAAACAGTAGAAGAAGAGGAAATACTTCCAAACTCATTCTATGAGGCCAGCATCACTCTAATACCAAAACCAGGCAAAGACACCACAAAAAAAGAAAATTACAGACCAATATCCCTGATGAACATAGATGCAAAAATACTCAACAAAATATTAGCAAACGAATTCAAAAGTACATCAAAAGGATCATCCATCATGATCAAGTAGGATTTATTCCAGGATGCAAGGATGGTACAACATTCAAAAATCCATCAACATCATCCAGCACATCAGCAAAAAGAAGGACAAAAACCACGTGATCGTCTCCATAGATGCTGAAAAAGCATTTGACAAAATTCAACATCCATTCTGGTAAAAACCTCTAAAAAAAATGGGTATAGAGGCAAATACCTCAACATAATAAAGGCCATATGTGACACACCCACAGGCAACATTATATTTAACAGCAAGAAGCTGAAAGCTTTTCCTTTAAAATCAGGAACAAGACAAGGATGCCCACTCTCCCCACTTTTATTCAACATAGTACTGGAGGTCCTAGCCATGGCAATCAGACAACACAAAGAAATAAAAGGCATCCAGATTGGCAAGGAAGAACCCAAACTGTCCCTGTTTGCAGATGACATGATATTGTACATCAAAATCCTAAAGAATCCACTCCAAATCTACTAGATTTAATATCTCAATTCAACAACATTTTGGGATACAAAATTAATACGCACAAATCTGTGGCATTCCTGTACACTAACAATGAACTAGCAGAGAGAGAAATCAGGAAAACAATTCCATTCACAGTTGCATCAAAAAGAATAAAATACCTAAGAATAAACCTAACCAAGGAAGTAAAAGACCTATACTCTGAAAACTACAAGACACTCATGAAAGAAAATAAAAAAGATACCAATAAGTGGAAACACATGCCATGCTCATGGATAGAAAGAATTAATATTGTCAAAATGGCCATCCTGCCTAAAACAATCTACAGATTCGATGCAATTCCTATCAAAATACCAAGAACATTCTTCAACGAACTAGAGAAAATCTTTCTAAAATTCATATGGAACCACAGAAGACCTCAAATAGCCAAAGCAATCCTGAGATGGAAGAATAAAGCTGGGGGGATAATGCTCCCCAACTTCAAGCTCTACTACAAAGCCACAGTAATCAAGACAATTTGGTACTCACACAAGAACAGACCCATAGACCAATGGAACAGACTAGAGAGCCCTGATAACCCCCACCACATATGGTCAACTAATATATGATAAAGGAGCCATGAACATACAATGGGGAATGAAAGCCTCTTCAACAGCTGGTGTTGACAAAACTGAACAGCTACTTGCAAGAGAATGAAACTGCGTTATTGTTTAACTCCATACACAAAAGTAAACTCAAAATGGATCAAGGACCTGAATGTAAGTCATGAAACCATAAACTCTTAGAAGACAGCATAAGCAAAAATCTCCTGAATATAAGCATGAGCAACTTATTCCTGAAAGCATCTCCTCGAGTAAGGGAAACAAAAGCAAAAATGAACTCATGGGACTACATCAAACTAAAAAGTTTCTGTACGGCAAAGGACACCATCAACAGAACAAAAAGGCATCTTACAGTATGGGAGAATATGTAAATGACATATCCGACAAGGGGTTAAAATCCAAAATATATAAAGAACTTACACACCTCAACACCCAAAAAGCAAATAACCCGATTAAAAAATGGGCAGAGGATATGAGAAGACAGTTCTCCAAAGAAGAAATTCAGATGGCCAACAGACACATGAAAAGATGCTCCACATCACTAATCATCAGGGAAATGTAAATTAAAACCACAATGAGATATCACCTCACACCAGTAAGGATGGCCAGCATCAAAAGACTAAGAACAACAAATACTAATGAGGATGCGGACATAGGGGAACCCTCCTACACTGCTGGTGGAAATGTAAGCTAGTTCAACCATTGTGGAAAGCAATATGGAGGTTCTTCAAAAAACTAAAAATAGAAATACCATTCAACCCAGGAATCCCACTCCTTGGAATTTACCCAAAGAATACAACTTCTCAGATTCAAAAAGTCATATGCACCCCTATGTTTATTCCAGCACTTTTTACAATAGCCAAGAAATGGAAGCAACCTAAGTGTCCATCAATAGATTAATGGATAAAGATGTGGTACATATACACAGTGGAATCCTACTCAGCCATAAGAAAGAAACAAATCCTACCATTTGCAACAACATGGATGGAGGTGGAGGATATTATACTCAGTGAAATAAGCCAGGTGGAGAAAGACAAGTGCCAAATGATTTCCCTCATTTGTGGAGTATAGCAATGAAGCAAAACTGAAGGAACAGAATAGCAGCAGACTCAGAGACTCCAAGAAGGAACTAGTGGTTACCAAATGGGAGGGGGATGGGAGGGCGGGTGGGAGGGTGGGAGAAGGGGATTGAAGGGTATTTTGTTTAGTACACATGTTGTGGGGGATCACAGGTGAAACAGTGTAGCACAGAGAAGGCAAATAGTGATTGTGTGGCATCTTACTGCACCCAAGGACACTGACTGCACTGGGGTATGGATGTGGACTTGATAATATGGGTAAATGTAGTAACCACATTGTTTTTTCATGTAAAACCTTCATAAGAGTGTATATCAATAATACCTTAATAAAATATAAATAAATAAATAGATAGATAGATAGATAGATAAATAAATAAATAAAAATAGGAAATGAAAAATTGCTACTTGGCAAGGCCAGACATTTCAGGACCCATTTGGAGATTTTCGTAAGAATCCCTCACAACATAGGGCAGCATGGAAGGACTCCTTTTTTGGGGAATTTATTTCTCTTGATCCCTGTTGTAGGAAAAAAAACTCCCCCTACCCCAAGATGTCCACATGCCATCCCCAGAACCTATGCATATATTACCTTACATGGCAAAGAGACTTTGTAGATTTGGTTAAATTAAGGACCTTAAAATAAGAAAATCATTCTGGATTACCTGGATTATTCTGGATTATCTGGGACCAATCTAATCACATGAGGTTTTAAAAGCACAGAGCCTTTCCTGGCTGTGGTCAGAGGAAGATGTGACTACAGAAGACAGATCAGAGAGATGCAACATTGCTGGCTTTGGAGGAGAAAGGAGCTTGTGAGCCAAGAAATATGGGTGACCTTTGAACACTGGAAAAAAGTAACAAAAAAGATTCTCCTCTAGAGCCTCCAGAAAGGAATACAGCCTTGTCAAAAGTTTTAATTTTAGCCCAGTAAGACCTATGTCAGAGTTCTAATCTACAGAGCTATACTGTAATAAATTTGTGTTATTTTAAACCACTAAGGTTGTGGTAATTTGTTACAGCAGCTATAGAAAACTAATACCACCTCCATGTTGGCTATATATAAGTAATATATAAAGATGATAATTGCATAACAATGAGACTTTCTCCAAATCATTAAGTAGATTATTTGCATATATAGTTTTGCATAAAGTATTTGCTATATAAAGCTCCCAACTCCCACCCCCAAAGTCAGGATAATTCATTTTTTATGTGAAAGTATTCTTACAGTAACCTGCATACAGTAGGGGCTTAACACAAGTTTGCTGATAATAATGACAATAGTGATTACCATAAATGAGAAGCTTTCTGTAGCCACAAAGGAAAAAGAAGCATAAAAACAAAACCACCACCACCACAAAAATTTTTTTTAAGATTCTAATAGACTGAAAATGTTTGAGTTCTACTTGCATATGTAAACAAGAAATCTTTTCTTGAACTTACATTTTATAGATATGCTTGTATATGCTCAGAATATCTCAGAAAAATAAACAAGGAACTAACAATAGTGGTTGCTTCTGAAGAGAACTGGTAGGCTATGATTTGCTAAATAACACACTGTGCTTTTAGCTTATACCTACCAAATACTGGTACCAAATAATTAAGCAGAAAATTGCTTAGTGACCATCAAGCTGACCAAAGAGAATAGAGGAATAGTAAATCCAGGTTTGGGGGAGTGTCTGATGAGATTTCCAGCTTCCCAGTAATACATACTTCTCTGAGAGATGGCAACATACATTTTCCTAACAGAATCCTTCTGCCTTTGACAGCACTAGACCCCAATGGCCTAGTAAGCCAGCTCTCAGAAAACAAAACAAACAAAAAGCAATTGCCAATTTCTGTGGTATAAACACTCCCACAGTGGCTACCAACAGAATTCAACAATGGCTCCCAAAATTCCTCACTATTTACCATCACTTCTTATAGATCTGTACTGTGGACTCCAGCACAACACTGCTGTCTGTATGCTCCATGCAGAAGACAACCTGCTTTTTCTTCTTTACTTGTTCAGACATTTGGTATATACATTTGTTCATACATTTAATGATACAGTTTATTAGGATAGTTTTCTCTAGGACTGTTCCTATTTTGATGCTATATCTAGATCACTCATAAAATTTAGGGGTTTCCTGAATCTCTAACAATCATATATCTGCAAACCATTTCTGGATGGTTTCTGTAATCGGTAAATCTATTTTCATGTGTTATCCTTGTCATCCTTACTGGCTTTGTTCAGAAAGCAACCAAATTCTGAATCTCCCACTATTTATTGACAGCAGTGATACTGACAAAATGTAGCCATCTCTCTGGCCTGGTGGTGATTTCATGCCTTATGGACCTTTTCCTCCCTCATGAATCATGCTGTTTATTCCTGGAAGTGAGATGAGCAATTTTTAATAAATGCTTTGTTCACAGAGCCATGGAACAATTTGACCTGGACAAATAACTGGGTTAGTCCTTGTTCACTGTTTATTATCCATATGTTCTGGTTTCACACTGGGGACCTAGATGACCAGGTCTCCTTTCCATGGTAAAGTAGCTCCTGGTTCAGTATTTCACACAATCATGTAAGATTACCATCTTGTGCAAAATCACAAACATTTTCTAAAATAGTTACATTTCATCTCCTAGGCGAGATTTTCTACCATCAGTGGCTGATGTGAAGTAAAAGGAACTTAAAACAACTGCCTACCCCAAAAAACTTCCAGTTGCAGGTACCCAGTTACCTGAAATTCTCAGCCTAGAAGTCACTCATTTGAGGTAAATTAAAGTTCTCCAAAGGAAGTTATAGCTATGAAATATTTAACCTATGAGGAATATACCTAAACAGTCATAAATACAGTTTTTAGATACTTATGAGTTTAATGAAAAGCAAATAAAGCACAAAAGAGGGGTTACCACAAGAGTATGGAGGGAAGGTTAAGAGCTTGGGAGAATGCGGTGTGCAGGCTCTGGACACAGAGAAGCACAGAGAGTTTGGAACTGAGGAGAAACTCACCCTGATGGGGCGCAAGGGAGTTGGAGACATACTTTAATTCTGTGACTTTTCTTTTTTTCTTCTGCTGTCTTTGGTTCTAGCACATACATGATTCTGGAAAACAAAACACACCATTCCCTTTTCTAAGCAAAGTGCCTTAGATCCCACTGGCATTGCAGCTGAAACTGAAGAGTTTCTGAGAAGATGTACCAACCCAGTACAGAGGCCTTTCCTTTGTGAATTAGCAGCCATCCTGAGTATTAGTCAACAGATTGTGCCCGGAAGGCCACCGGCATGTAATGGGCTCAGGTCTCACTAAGAATTAACGGGACGATGAGAGGAGACGGTATAACTAAAAGAGGAATTTGAGCTGAGGCAAACAGCCTGAAGCAACTGGACAGCCAAATCGTGATATGTGCAAAATTAATCCTTCTGGTCAGTCATTGGGAGACTCCCTTATTGCCAAGAAGGCTTTAATTCCATTAGCAACGAGCTGTGGGAAAAAGACTTGTGTAACCTTGAACCTGCCTGGATATCCTTAGCACTAGAGCAAAGTTATTTTAGGAGAATCATCATAATTCACCTGCTTTATCCCTTAAGCCCATGCTGGATTTGTTCCCTGAAAATCAAACTTAAAAAAGGGAAAAAAGAAAGAGAAATGTTCCACATCCTGTGTGTGTGCATGTAACTTTCCATGAACTTTATTGCTGCCCCTTCTACCCACCCCTCCTCAGCTTCCACTGCGGTATGCAGGCTCTCTGCTGAATACCCTCATCTCACAGGCACAGTCTAGTCTGGCTTTTATATCCCTCCATATGCCCCAGTCTCCCTGACATGGCTGAGCATCTGTCTCCCAAGTCTCAATTTCACCCTCCATTATTTAATCAACCCCTGGGAAAGTATCCCTGGGTGGTCTTCCATACCTTACAGGCCTTTTCCTCCCCTATGAATCATGCTATTGTTTATTCCTGGAAGTGAGATGACAACTTTTAATTGCTGGATATCCCTCACAGTGTGTGTCAGCATTATGGGCAAGACTGAAATTTTCTCATGTTTTATATGAAGAAACTGAAACTCAGAGGGGTTAAGTAACTCACTCATGGTCACACAGCTAAAAAGAAGAGCAGCCATAGAGCTGTTATAAATTAAGCATGTGCTGAAACTGCTGAGCAACTGACAGACATTATCTTAGAATCAGAAACCTCAGGCTTCGCTCAGCTTTGGCACTCGTTCCCCTATATATATGTATTATATATAAAAACCACATTGCAATTAATGTGAAAAGTGCTATAGTACAAGTCAATATAAAATATAGTGGGGGTGCATAGCAGCTTTGTTAATGATAGCCAGAAGACTGGAAACAATCCAAACATCCATCAACAGGTGAATGGTTAAACAAATTGTGGTTCATCCATACAATGGAAACTCAGCCTCAAAAGGGACAAACTACTGAAACACACAGCAACATAGACAAATCCAAAAATATATTCCCAAGCAAAAGAAGCCAGACACAAGAGAGTACATAGTGTTGGATTCAAATTATATGACATTCTGGGAAACACAAATCTTATCTATAGTGACTGAGAGCAGACCGTGATTGCCTAGGGCTTTGATGTTGGGGGTGGGGGATAAGTGGGGGGAGACTAACTCAAAAAGGACGAAGGAAAGGAAATGTTCTCTATTCTGATTGCAGGGGTATATATACAGGTGGATTCATTTGTCAAAATTCACTGAGCCCTGCACTAAAAATGGGCACATTTCATTATATGTAAATTATATCTTACTGAAGCTGATCTTAAAAAATTAATCACTGGGAAAAAAGAGAGAAAGTAAAACAAGAGGGAGTGATTAGTTGCCCAAGGTGGCTAAGGAAGGTTATGACAAAGGAGGTGAATGATCCAACTGCATTTTGAAGGATGAATAGAACGTCACCAATGGGAGTGGAAAGGGAAAATGGACATAAACCAAGAAGCAAGAGGTTGGGAGCCTGGCCTCAGGCACTGTGAAAGGACCTGACGTGGTGAGGAGGAGTCATCTCTCAGTGGGGTCCTGGGAGGAATTCTGACTCAGTATGTGCCCTTGGGGAAGCCACAGTGCCTTTCTGGGCTTGGTTCTCTCTTTTCTAAAACTGAAACCAAATGAAAAAGTGAAGAGCTGGGCTAAACAATCTCTATGGTAGCATTTCCAAGCAAGTGTGCCAAGTAATATTAATGTGACAGGCATGGCATCCAGGCAAGCTGACAGTCATCTGGTTGCTCTTGTCTGGCCACACCAGCATTGAACCCCGCCACTCTTAGGGTATCTGGAGCCCCTGGGTCTGTCACTTCCAGCCACAAGCTTCCCTACCCATTTTTCTTGGTATATAGTACATACATTAATTTCTATGGAAAACCTTAAGATCCCTTTAAGAGCTAACATTTTGTGAATCCATGAGAGTAGCATTTGTATTTTCCAGAGGGAGAGATTCCAAAACCCTCAGGAAATATGTGTGGGAAGCCTTGAAAAAGACAAAGTTGGGGGGCTTTCTTGGGGAGTCTCAGAAAGGCAGGAAAGATGTTTACAGCAAAGGGAGAGAATTTGCTGGTAGTTGTAAGGAGAGTTGGCCTTTGGAGACACATTAATATTTCTTGCACCTGAATAATACAGTAATAAAAAGACAGTCCCTCACACAGATCTGGTAAAGGGTATATGCTGGGTAAAAGATGACTGAATATATGACCTTCACTAAGTGGCCACGGAGTACCAGGATTATACTTGTAACACCCCAGTTACACTTTTCCCTTGGTAAGTCTTGAGCTAGCCATTTATGTGTGTTTGTTGTCTCCAGCAGACGCTGAGGGCCTCTTGGGCAGGGACAATTTGTTTCACAACACTCAGCATAGTGCTTTGGATATAGTATACACTCAGTGCAAACCTGCTGATTTAATTTAGTTTAGAGATAACAGTTTGGTGCACTTCCTGCTTTAAAAAACTTTGTAGTTCATGAGGGTGAGGAACAAGGTTAATCATCTTTAATAATTATACACATTACATTTATTAACCTAATGAATTATGTGTATTAGTATGCAAATACTTATAAGAATGCTTATTAATATTAAACTCTAGAAGCAATTCAGTCTTACTTTCATTAAATGTGCCTTCTTCTTTACCTTTCATAGCTCTCCTCTGTGACCTGAAATTGACATAATCTATTTCTCCTGTATGATGGGAGAGTTCTACTCTCCTTTTCAAAACCACAGCCTTCCTCTTGCTGTCTGCATAGCTAGCTCCTTGCCAGGCACTGGTCTCAGCTGGGTTTCAGAATGAGATAAGGACTCATCATGGCATTCCTGGAAGCAGCAGTGAGGGAGTGGAGAAGAGTGAGTCAGGAAAGGAGGAAAATCCAATGAAGAACCCACATGGTGGCTTCTTATGGTCATGGGCAGCTGCGGCTCCCTCTCCTAGATGTCCAAACCATAGAGAAGATGCTAAAAGGATCAGAGGCCACGGCATTTATGCACCAACTTCTCTCCTCTTTTGGCCAAGGCTTGCCCCTTGTGCACACTTCCAGTTTGCCTTGTATGTGGGCAGAGTGAGCTCCCAGAGCTACCAAGAAAGCCCTGGGGCAGAAGTCGAGGTGGGATGCTGTCCACCAGCATGGGAACTGACCCCACAGGTGCAGTTAAATCAGAGACATTTCTAAAACAGGCAGCCCTTCAGTCATCTTGCAATACAACATTCATCTTGCAAAACAGCATTCATCATCCTTAACTTACTTATCAGGATAATTATTGTTTATATTTGCTCATGAATGCCATATATTTTTTTGCAGCTTCTTTCTTCTGGAAACAGTACAGCAGTTTTCCTCAGGGAAAGTTCTCTTCTCTATTCTCGGTCTGGGTGCCTCAAGGGAGATTCCTTTCCCAGTTCTAATTATGGCTAGGAGGCTCGGCAGGCCAATCTGAGCATCACATAGCCGATCAGCCAATGAGAAGCAATGAGATATATTCTGGGACTCACTTTGTCCACATACCTGCCTCAAGCATATTTGCTTCACTGAGGGGTGGACTTGCTTAAGCAAGTGGAGGTCACATGCGGAAAGCAGAACCTGAAGCATGAGAGAGAGAACTTGGGTTTGGTTATATTACCTGAAGTCCTAGGTGAAACTTCATAGGAAGCAAACTATTTCTGGACTTTAAAAATTTTTTTTAATGAAGCAGTAAATTCCCATTGCTGCATAAATTAGTTTAGATCCAGCTTTTCCATCCCTTGCAACTGAAAGAGTCTTGTTATATTTACATTGTCTTACTCCCCTAGTAAATTATATGTCCCATGAGGACAGAGAGCTTATCTTATCTATCTCATTTCACTACTGTGTAAGCAGATATCCGCACAGAGACTGGCACAGAGTGGATACTCAATAAATAGTTGTTGACTTAATTCAGCTCCAGCACTGAGTAATGTAAAATACAGTAAGGAAGAAAATTCTAATGTTGACTAATGTTGCTAAAGTGAGGTGTATTTGTTCAGGTCTTGGGAGGAAATTAGGCTCAGATGTTTCAACTGAAGAGGCCTTAATGAAGGGACTTTTTAAAGAGTCCCTTCATGCAAGGACCAAGCAAAACATGGGGCATCTAGAGTTGCAGTGGTGGCAATCATTGCTATGCCTAGGACTGGAAGGACAGGGGGAGGAAATAGTGTCAGCAGAGCTTAGGGAAAGCAGAGCTGAGGAGGAAGGAACATACTGCAAAGAGCTGGAACTATGGAAGGAAGCTTCCACTATCAAAACCACAGAGTCCCAGTAGGGAGGAAATGATAGAATTAATAGTTGACCTCTATCTCCTCCCCACAACCCTAGAGAAACCCAACCAGAAATCAGTCTACAAGGAAGCCTGGGTGACACATTTCCTAAAGGTCACCTCCAGGAACATGAAGAAAAGCAACGAAAGGCAAGAGAATGGATCTTGGGTGTCAAATGGAAAACAAGCACACACACACAAATACAAAGGAAGATTCTCTTAAGAGAATAAAGAAAATCGACACAGAAAAGAGAATGGAAGCCAAGGATGAATGAAATCTTTGAATAGAGTGTCAATGATGCCACATTTCACTCCCACAGCGTTTCTCCTTGCAACACATATATTCATCTTCATTTTTTCTGGCTGAGCCTTACTACTGCCCTCATCTGCCTCCTGTGGTCATTATGTATGAGTATTTTAACTATTATAGAAAATCTCAAGTATATGTAAAGGTAAAGAGCATAGTATAATAAACCGTTACATCACCCAGATTCAACAATTACATGTTCTTATGGTCATAAACTACACCTATTGTGGTGAGCATTTTGTAATGTAAATGTTGAATCGCTATGTTGTATATCTGAAACTAATATAATATTGTACGTCAACTATACTTCCATTTAAATATACATACAAACATATAAACTCATGGGCAAATTTGCCTTCTCTCTAATCCCAACCATTATCCCTACCTAAATTATTTTAAAGCAAGTCCCAGATATCATACACACATATTTCAGTATGTATCACTAAAGATGAAGATTCTCTAAAACATAAGTACAATATCACTATGACACCTAAAAAATTAACCTTTGTTATCACCTAAATACCAACAAATATACAATCAGATTTCACAGTTCTCTGATTGCCTTATAAAAATTTTTGACTCTGTTTTCTGAATCAGAAGCCCAATAAGGTTTGTCTTAGTTTGTTTGGGCTACTATAACAAATACACCAAAAACTGTACAGCTTAAAAAAGAAACATTTATTTCTCACAATTCTGGAGCCTGGGAAGTCCAAGATGGAGGCTCTGGCAGATTGAGTGTCTGGTGAAACCCACTTCCTGGTTCAGAGATGGCTGTTTCTCTCTGTGTCCTCACACTGTGGAAGGGGTAAGGATTCTCTCTGGGGTCTCTTTTATAAGGTCACTTATTCCACTCATGAGGGCCCCACCTAAGACCTAATCACCTCCCAAAGGACCACCGCCAAATACCGCAACATTGGGGGTTAGGTTTCAACATGTAATTTTATAGGGACACAATTGTTCAGTCAATTTATTGCAATTGGTTGATAAGTCTTAGGTCTCTTAATCTATGGGCTCCCCTCTTTTTTTATGCCTTATAACTTTTTGTTCAAGAAACAAGGTTGTTTGTTTCCCACAAGGCTAGGTATTCTGATTTCATCCCTAGGGTGTCATTTGACACATTACTCTGACCTCTACATAGATGCTTCAGTTTAGAGTCTGGATCACATTCAGGTTTAATTTTTTTTTTTTTTTTGGCAATACAATTTCACATATTCTTTCCTCAGGAGGCCCATGATGTCTAGCTGTCTTAGTGTGTGTGTATGTGTTAGCTGATGATGACAGTTGACTAGATGGATAATTTACTAGGAGTTGAAAAATGATGATACTCTATTTTTACCATTTTAATTTTAAATTCAATTGTATATTATAATTATGTAAAAGATTTGCATGGTTCCCAAATCAGATAGAGGAACAAGATATATCTGCTATATCTGAAGAAATCCAACTTCTCTCTCTGTTCTTTCTTTATCACCCTCCCTAAAAAATAAGTAGCCTATTTTTTAAATTTAATGATTTGTCCCTCCATTGCACTGTTAATTTTAAACCACCTAAGTAATTTTAAATAAAATAAATCATTTTTTGACAATGAGAGTAATTTAGTAATTAGAATAACAAAATTAGGCTAATTCTGTTTAATCTTACATTTGCCTAGATTTTCACAGTTTACAGAAGTCTTTTTTAATCCATGGTTGCATTGTGTAAAGGGGCTTCCAGATGTCTATTTATGGGCCACTGAGTCTCTTTATGGACCTATTCTCAAGTGAGATATTATTCTAAAAACCACATTCTCTTCTCCTGAAAATTATGAAAACTTAGGCAATTTGTCCTTTTGTATCCAAGCCATCACATAGGGTTATGAGTGCCAGTGTATGAGAGAGCCTTCCAAAAAATGAAGGAAGTGCCATAGGTTAAGTAATGCTTCTCCCCAACTATCTGGCTCAGGCCCTTCTTTCTTTCTTGGTTCCACTGCAATAGCAAAATTAAATGAATAAGAATTTGTAATTCACTTCCACAGTGCAACACTTACAATATGGAAAGTGGTTGCTAAAAATGAGCTAGGAATAAGATTTTTAAATATAATTTCATTAACGTCCCAGAAATTTTTGTTCATTGAAAATAGCCCTACTTCACATAGAATTTTTTATTTTCTGGGAAGCATCATCAAATGGAAGATTTTGAACCAGTTTCGGAGTAAATCAAAATGCTGCTGCTCTTTGCCTCCAGACTGATTACGGAAAAACTGCCTTCTGACTTCAGGATCATACCCATGCTTCTGTGAAACCACATCCTTGGTTCTTCAACATTTCTGTACAGGGTGATGGCAAGAAGTATCCCTTTGCCCCAGAATGTTCCCACTGTGAACAGAGCCTAGGGCAAAGCAAGCTAAACATGCTGTCAGGTAGACTTACATAATATTTCCATATGGCAACAGCTGTTTGTCTCTGAGGTTTTGAACCAGAATTTCCAGAAAATTGCCTCTATTACAAAGCTGGCTGAAACTGTTCCACAAAGGACCTATTAAAAAAACAAACTCATTACATATTTTTTTACTTCATATTTTATTTCTAAAACCTCATAAATAGGAAAGAAACTAAAGAAAAGGCAAAATGATTTTATTTTTTTCAATGTTGTCAACCATTTAGAAAGTTAAGGTTGCAAAGGTCTCTCATTGTAAAACGTGGGGTCTGTGGCTAGGAAGGTATTGTTTTGGTGTTTTTAAAGGAGGTCATTGCAAATATACAATTGAAATTATAAGTCCAAATCTCATGATTTTGTAAGTATTCACTTTTTAGTTGCCACAGACATAAAAGAAATAGGTGGTAATACTAATGCTATTACTATACTACTAAATGCATTTTGAATTTAATGAATACTTACCATGTACTAGACAAGGGTCAGCAAACTATGGCTTATAGGTTAGCTCTAGCCCACTATCTGGATTTAGGATCTCAAAAAGTACTATCCTCATACTATTTCAGGTCTTCAGAAATCTGCTAATTCTTTTTCTTTTTCGGCAATTTCAAGAGCTTAACTCTCAGGCTAGCTAACTGATATGTGGGAGTATATGTGGTCTGGAGTAAGTTTCAGATCCTGCCTAAGAGTGGTTTTACATTTTGAAATGGTCAGGGAAAAAAATCAAAGGAAGAGTAATATTTCATGGCACATGAAAATTACATATGAAATTTAAATGCAGCATCCATAAAGTTTAATTGGAATTTTACCATACCCATTAATTTGCATATTGTCTAAATCTGCTTTTGTGTTACAACAGCAGACTTGAATTATTGAAATATAAACCAGATAAGCTCAAAAAACTTGAAATGTTTTCTGTCTGTCTCTTTACAGAAAAACTTACTAATGCCTGTACCAGGCAGACCAGGATGATGAGTTATAAAAAACAAGATCCCTTGTGTCATGGAATTACTGTCAAGATACTGTCTCATTTAAATCTCACAAGTCTAAGGGAGGAGTACAATATGATTATGATCTCTATGAGATAACAGTGGCATGTTGTTATTATATCCAGACGGCATCTGAAGTGCAGAGGTTAAGAATCTTGTCAGGAGTTCACACGGGTCACTGAAGGAGGTAAGCTGTGCAGCTCCCTCCAGACCCCACGCACATGTATGCCTGCCCATCAGAGTGGCTGGTGAGTAAGGTATGGTCTTTAAATTGAAAAAAAAAACACAGCTGACTATGAAGACAGTGAAATAATAATGAAGAGATTATTTTATCAATAAACTTTATTTTTGGACAGTTTTAGGTTGACAGAAAAATTGAGCATGTAGGACAAAAAGGACCAAAATACTACCCCCCACCTCTGCACACAGTTGCCCCTATTACCAACATTGGACATTAGTGTGGAACATTTGTTATATATGATTAATGAGCCAATATTGACACATTATTATTAGCTACTGTCCACACTTCATTCAGACTTCCTTAGTTTCTCCCCAGTGTCCATTTTTTCCCAGGATCCCATCCAGGATGTCCCATTACTTCTAGTCATGCCTCCACAGGGTCCTCTTGGGTGTGACAGCTTCTCAAACCTTCCCTCTCTTTGATGACCTTGACAGTTTGAGGAGTACTGATGAAGTGTTTTGTAGAATGTCCCTCAATGTGAATTTACCTGATGTTTTTTCACAGTAATTAGAAATATGGGATGTGGGGAAGAAGGCCACAGAGGTAAAGTGTCATTTTCATCATATCAACAGTATAGACTATCATCACAATTGGTAACTGTTGATGGTGACTTTCATCATTTCCCTGAAGAAGTATTTGGCAAGTTTCTCCACTGTGAGGTTATTCTCTCCCCACATCCAACTTTTTCATACTGTAGCATTTGGAGGGGAGTCACAATGTCCAGTCCACATTTAAGGGACGAGGGGTCATGCTTTCCTCCTTTAAGATGGAGTATCTACATAAAGTATTTAGAATTCTTAATCGGAAATTGTCTCTTCTCTCCCATTTACTAATTGACTCAATCATTCATTTATATCAGTATGACCCCATGAACATTTATTTTAAACTTTGGGTCATAATCCAATACTACTTTATTTATTTCATTGCTCAAATTTGTCCAGCTTTGGCTATTGAGAGCTCTGTCAGTTGACTGCTGGGTCACTTTGAAATACTCCCATAAATGTATTTTTGTCGCTGTTGTTTTGAGAACTTCCTTACTTCCTGGTACTACAAGATGTGCCAGGCTCTTTTTGCATATTTTCTGCTCCAGTCCTAGAATTAGCCACTGCTCCCAGGAGCTCCCCTACTGGATAACAGCATTGGAAACCACAGTCTGGACAATACCAGGTTAAGGATCTTGTCAGAAGTCCACACAGATCACTGAAGGAGGTAAGCCGTGCTGCTCACTCCAGACCCCACGCACATGTATGTTACTACTAGGATGTTGTTTCTTATTGACCCTTTCAGCTGTCAGAGCAAAGAAATATGTGTATGTATACTAATCTACATATACTAATCCAAAACTACCTACCCACACCACCCAAAAAATACATCTAACACAAATCCCTAGAATCTGTGAATGTACATTTTTGAGAAAATGGTCTTTGTGATTGTGATTAAGTTAAGGAGCTTGAAATAAGGAGATAATCCTGGATTATCCAGGTAGGCCCTAAATGCTATCACATGTATCTTTATAAAAAGAGATACAGAAAGGAGAGACAAAGGGGAGGAAGCAATGGGACAACAGAGGCAGATATGAAAGTGATGCAGCCACAAGCCAGGGAGTGTGTGAAGCCACCAGAAGCTGGAAGAAGCAAGGAATGGACTCTTCCTGGAGTCTCCTGACATGTTGACTTTAGACTTTTTAGCCTCCAGAACTATGAGAGAATAGATTTCACTTGTTTTAAGCAATCTGGTTATGGTACTTTGTCACTGCATCTACAGCGAACTAAAACACCAGTGTGTATATGCACATACATAAGTGTTTCTCTATATAATCGTCTGTATCTCTGTCTTGTTAAACATGAGTACTCACTGATGTCTCCAACTCTGGCTCATTCCCATATGGGTTATTCTAGCCTCCTACACTGACCTGTAAATTCCCACTTTGGTAGTGAGAAACCTGGCTCCCACATCTGTTATCAAGTTACCTAACTGTTCAAATACAGTATACATGTATAATACTAGAATTCCCGGTCCACCAAAGGAAATAACTTTATCAGCTAGAGTACAGTATTATGAACACTTCATTTTGCCCTTAGTCTTACAGACTTCATTCATTTCCAAAGTTATTTAAGCCGGCAACCTCCCCTCCCTACCCACCTCCCTTCAGAGAGGTTGTTTCATGCATTTGTGATACAGTTAGATTCTCTTGTCAGAGTCTGCATTTTTTTCCTGATATCTAAAATTCATAAGAACTCTTTACATTTGACTGAGTTTTTCTGGAAGTATCTAGACATGTTTTCTGGTATCAGGCAAAAATGAGAACTTGAGATAGAAATTCAGTTCAGTTTTAGGGAAATAAAAAAGGTACATTTTTATGCATGTGACTTTATGACTTGAGCCAAACACACACCACTATTCTTTCAGTGTCCAGTTCAAATCTGCCCTCTTTCCGTATAGTCCCTTAGTCAGAATTAACTATTCTTGAGTACCCGTCTCCCATGTATTATAGACTGAATGTTGTGTACTCCAAGAATCCATACATTGAAGTCTAATCCCCAATGTGATGGTATTTGAAGGTGGAGCCTTTGGGAAATTATTAGGTCATGAGGGTGAAGTCCTTGCAAATGTGATTAGTGCCTTTATAAGAAGAGCCCAGAAAGCCAGTTCACTCGTTTTTCAGCCCTGTGAAGTTACAATAATAAGTCAGCCATCTGCAACCCAAAAGAGGATCCTCACCAGAATTCATCCATGCTGGCACCCTAAAGTAGGGCTTCCAACCTCCAGAACTAAGAGAAATAAATGTATGCTGTTGGAATGCCACCCAGTTTATGGTATTTTGTTAGAGCAGCCCCAGCTGACTAAGATCTTCATCATATTACTTTTAAAGCTGACTTTAGTATATTTTCTATGTATTTCATGCATCACAATTATTTACTGTAAAGACAGAGATGTGTTGTCTTCTCTCTTTCTCCAAGCACAGTGATTCATAGAAAAGTACTTGCTGATTATTCCTTGAATTGAAAATATTGATTTAAAATAGACTGGCAATAGAATGAGAATAGTATCTCAAAACTTAAGTACACCATAAAATTAAGCAGTTAGTTCAAAAGCATTTGAAAAGACAAAAATGAAGCAGTGACTGTTGGCTGGGAATATTCTCAAAGCAACAGAAGAAAATGTTCTCACAGTTTGGTGAATAAGGATGACTCAGCTAAAACAAGCGCAGAGTTCTTTAGGTAATTAAGTATTTAATCTTTAAGATGGCTAAAAGACTTTATCTTCAGTAAATCTAAAATTGCATTGTAAAAGTGTCAGCAAAGATGTGAAGAGAAGGGAACCCTTGTGCACTGTTGGTGGGAAAATAAATTGGTGCTGCCACTGTGGAAATTAGTATGGGGTTCCTCAAAAACTTAAAAATAGAACTACCGTACACAACAATTCCGCTTCTAGGTATATGTCCAAAGAAAACAAAATCTCTAACTTGAAAAGGGATCTGCACCTCCATACTCACTGCAGCATTATTTATAATAGCCCAGATATAGAAACAACCTAAGGGTCTATTGATGGATGACAGATAAAGAAAATGTGGTACGTATATACAATGGAATATTATTTGGCCATAAAAAAAGAAGGAAATCTTGCCATTTGCAACAACATGGGTGGACCTAGAGGGTATTAGCTTAAGTGAAATAGAGAGACAAATACAATATGATCTCACTTATATGTAGAACCTAAAACATAACAACAGCAATAAAGCTCATAGATACAGAGAAGAGACTGATGGTTGCCAGAGGTGGGGGTTGCAGGGGTGGGCAAAATGGATAAAAGTGGTCAGAAAGTACGCATTTCCAGTTATAAAATAAATTAGTCATGGGGATGTAATGTACAGCACGGTGACTATAGTTAATAATGCTGTATGGCATATTTGAAAGTTGCCAAGAGAGTAAATCTTAAAACTTCTTATCATAAGAAAAAAATTCCAGAACTATGCAAAGTGATGGATGTTAAATAGACTTACTGTTGTGATCATTTCACAAAATATATAAATGTTGAATCATTACAGTGTATACCTGAAAATAATATAATATTGCATGTCAGCTACACCTCAATTGAAAGAAAATTAAAAATAAAATGTATAGATTGTAAAGCTAATAATTATCACAAGCAAACTTTGAAAAATATAATCAAAATTAGCTTATACCTTACAGAAAGCTACCAAGCTTTAGTTTTATTTTGGTAATGGTATTTTTAAGAATTAGGTACAGTAGAATTTTTCATACATGCAAGTTAGGTTCATCATAAGACCAAAATTGAGTTTAGGCAAGATTCTACCTTAAAATCCCTTAAGACACCAATATAATACATGTATATTTTTGTAAACAATTTTCTTTTTGTCAAGTATTTGTAGTTGAATTCATATCATTTAAATCCAGGCACCATGATAGACTTCCATGTACAGCATTGGGAAAATTAGAATGTTAAAAATGTATTTCATTTATATCTACTCATAATTTGTTATGTTTTGTTCAATTAATAGTTAGCTGTTACTCAAAGAAGGAAAGATCTTGGTTAGAAAAAACATTCCTTCATTCCCTGAAATTAAGATCATGTGCATTTGGACATGAATCGGGTGGGCCCCGAAGGATCGTAGTTAGCAATAATATTGGCCATGTACACATGCACTCACATAGGAGAGGGGACAACATGAGTTTTTAAATAAATGATCGTTGAAAATCTGGAACCTATTGTGCTGACCATGAAATCCTGCCATAATGATTACATTCCTTATAAAAAGATGAAATATGCATTTAATGGTTTAATAGCCTTATCGAAGTCAAGAATGAAATTCTATTCTGCCTTTAGGATCTCATGCTGCCTACCAGTGAGCTCTTGGAAATGTTGCTCGGCCTGCAGTTGTTAGCGAACAGCTGCGTCTATTAAACCACAAATCTAGAAGCTGGAGAGAGCAATCCGATTTTGAGTGTTTAATAAAACCAGCTTTAATTCACTTAAAAGTACATGCAGGAGTACAACTGACATAAAACCGTCAGACCCATACCTTTGAGACACTGAGGTGATGAAATGAGGAATGGTCAGTCTTCTCCGTCAACAATGTTAGCTCCAACTTTTTCATAATACTCTCTGAGTCTTTCTAAAATTTCCCTGATTATATTCGAGACTGGTGGTTTTGTCTTATGTCCCCCTGACCCCAGGTCTTAAAATAGCTGTTTATTTCAGTAGTACTGAAAGTCTCTGAACACTGAAAACATCTGTACATTTTTTAAATTTCTGGCTTTCACCCCCAAAACTAAAAGTAGAAATAATTTCATCTTTGTTCTATAGAAAGTGCTTTATTACTGTTACTAGTTTTGCATTCCTGAGACAATTATGAGTCACCCACATACATACATACTTTCTTAGTGTTGAATGTTTTCAAATTTAATCCTTTCCAAACCAACTTTTGGAACCTATCACCAGTGATCTGCTAAAGTTATTTAAGCATGTATCTTATTTATTCAGTATTAGAATATAAGCAAACTAAGAGGTAAGGTCCTGTACTATGTCTTATAATACATGAATGAATGCTCTTTGCTTTCTTAGAAAAGAAATACAATCTAAAATATTATTTGGCAATATTTGGGACCCACCTTTAAAAAAATTGAAAGCATCCAACATAAAATATAAATTTGACCATCATTTGAAACAAATATGATGCATTACTTGGAAACAAGTATTATAAGAGAGATTTAAGTCAATGTCTTAACTTACTCAAGACTTCAAATATTCAATGTATATCCATATTAATTACATGTATATACTTATAAGAAGATTTCAGAACTGTCCATTTTAACATTATCTCCAGAGTATATTTTATCAAGTATAGTGTTAGGGTAGTCTAAACTGCTCTAATAAAGACACACCGAGATATACAATGGCTCATACTAGACTTCTAGTATGAGAACTAGAAGAACTAGACTTCTCAATCATGTATAACCCTGGTCAGTGGAACTCATGTACTTAAAGAAAGAAAACAAATTTGATCAATTTGATTGTGGGAGAGTGTTTGTGCTCTAGGAGATGGCTGATAAACCCAGACTCCTTCCATCCTGTGGCTCTAGTTAGGGTCTTGTTATCTGCAATCAGATGTTGGAGGTGGAAAAAAGGGACAGAGGGCATACATTTGATTCTGTAAAGTCACTTCCACTCATAAGGCATCAGCTAAATTCAGTCACATAATCACACCTAACTTCAAGGAAGGCTGGGAAATGTAGTCTAACTGTGCCGTGAAGGAGGGAAAATGCATTATCTATGAGTAGCTAGCAGCTCCTGTCACATCAGGTCAGACAGCCATGCATAATTACAGCTATTTGGGAACCATTTTCTAGATTTGAGAATGGTTCAGGTTCTGAATTTAGGTAAGCCTTTGTTTAGTAAAATTTCTTCTAGTAAAATTTCAGGTAGACTGAGTGTGCTTCCACTGTTGGTGAACTAGGATCTGTATAATGGAAAGACACCCAGACACAAAACCATAGCTGACAATGGCCTTTCTTCAGTAACAGGGACTGCTGCCCCCTGGGGGGATGAACGACCTAGTGCAAATCCGGATCATGGGAGGCTTGGAACATCCGCCTGAAAGCACTCTTATGTTTTAAAATCTTAACTGCAGGTGAACTGACACATAGGCACAATGCCTTTTCCTTCCTAAACTCTACCCAAGCAACCTGAAGCTGGTTCAGGATTAATCTCTGTTTCTTTGCCCCAGAAAAAATAGATATATTTCATAAAATACAAAAATGAGCCAAGTTAAGCTATGGGGAAAAACCTTGAGGGTTAATAGTTTTTTAGTCCTTCTGCCACTCTGACTTTTGATTGGTGCATTCAGTCCATTTACATTTAAGGTAATTACTGATAGGTATATGCTATGTTATTAAGACCTGGCTTTCCCACAATCAAATTGATCAAATTAGTTTTCTTTCTTTAAGTGTATGATGAAATAGGGAAAAACAACTTCAACAAATTTCTCATTTAAGAATTCCCTGAGTCAGAGACCTATATCTGGACAAGGATCCAGTACATCCTGGCTTGGCGTCTGTCTGATTCTTCATGCAGCTGCCATATCCATGGGCAAACATTTTTAGTATCACCCCTGCTAAGATCCTCACTCAAGGATCATTCTTCAGACTTAAGGGTAGGGACTCCTGACCTCAAAGGAGGGTTTCCTTAAAATCAGATTTTATAGGATGCTTCTACTTTGTGAATAAATGCTTTTCCCTACCTAAGTAACTAGTATGTTCCACCAGGTTGGTATGGCTATGCCACTGCTAGTAAAAGCCATGTGTTTCCTTGGAAACTATCTTTGAATAGGATAGAATGGTCCACCTGCATAGCAGAGTAGCAAATAAAATTGTAAAGTCTCATATTCAAAGGAGCTCCTCTTTTCATTGGTTTCTAGACACTACCAAGTACTTATGCAAATCTAAAATAAGGGGTGTCAGAGATTGCCGAGAAAAAAAAATAGAAGTCCAAACTCTCTAAATGGCGTCTGCAGGAGTGGGCTCGGAGTCTGGTTCCTGGAATGAAAGCCCCTGCTCCCTACTCAGCTGCCCCTGATACCACCTACAGGGCTCTTAGGACCTTGGTCTAGGCTTTCCACTTGGCCTTTGCTGACATGTGTGAGGATGAGACGTGGTTTTCTCTGCGGCATTTGACTGGAGTAGAGTGTTTATTGTCCAGAGATTTTCTGTTTTGCTTAGCTGCCCCTTTCCTGCTCCTTTGGCTAGGAAAAGCAGCCGTCCATTGGAGCTATTTTTGTCTGTGCCCATTGGCGTTTCCAGGCTACGGGCTTCTTCAACTTCAAGTCTGGTGTATATGAGGCCAAAAGAAGCCCAAGGGACTCACCACTGTGCTGTTCCCTGGATCCGGAGTCTTCTAGCTGCTCTGCCTTCTTCTCTCTGCCTCTCACTCTTCTTAAATTTGTTTCATACATAATGTCCAGGATTTGTCACTGTTCTTAGTGGGAGGAGTCAGGAAAAGTAGATCTACCACCCTGACTGAGAAGCACCAGTCTCTAGTGTGTGTTTTTTAACTGTGTATTCACATCAATACTTGTTAGCTATTTGAGGTCCTATGGTTCATGAATTTGAGGATTTTTTTTTCTGGGAAAAATGTTGCTGGACTTTTCATAGGGATTGCAGCTTTAAGAAAAAAATTACAGTTCATAATAGTGCCTATTCATTTGGGGAGCCCACACATGCCACTGTTTGCTGTGCATTTGGTCCCTTTCTTGTCTACGGGTTCAGGTTTTAGGGTACTGTCCCAGTTTGCTCCCAATAGTTCAGTATGGTCATTAATAGCACCCCCTTATACTCTCAGAACTATCCTAGTTTGGATGAGGAAGTACATGTTCACCTTATATATATAAAATACCTCCCACGTGCGTCATCTCCCAACTCTCTTTATTGGAAAGGTTCACAGTTTCCATGACATAAATGAAACACTATGGTTTGGAAGAATGGAACAGTACAATTTCCACCATAGAAAGTTTCACACTTTACTCAGAGACTGAGGACCAAACTGGCCTTTTTAGAACAAGGCAGCAATGCCTTACTACATGTAAAATCTGCTCGTTCCTGATGTGATGAGCATTAGGTCCATTGTCCTTTGGAATTTCATGGCTCTAGAAAAAAAATGCTTTTTTGTCCAAATAATATTTGTCAACAAAGGACGAGTGTGTGCTCTTATGGGCAAGGAATATATCAGTATTCTTGTGAATTAGAACTTGTCTAGGATTTGTGTAATCACATGAAAAAGGGAGTTGTCACACTGCAATAGTCTGGAGGATGGGACCCAGTTATATCGACTGATAGCTTTGGGGAAAATTTAAGGGTAATATTATAAAAGATATTATCAATATCATGAATTATGGTAAGCCTGTGTTTAGTGGTAATACTGACAAAATGCTGTATAGAGTGTAGTCTTAAGGGAATGCATTGAAAGCTTTCTTGGGTAAAGACTGAAAATACATGTTATGTATTTAAGAGAAAGTAAACCCGAAGTTCCATGATATTTTATACAGATTTAAATCTGGTAACAAAAACTGAGACTAGAGGAAAAGAATGTTTTAAGCATCTTATTTCACTGTTAGTGAGTATATGCTTGTTGGTCTTTCTCCATATGTACAAGTAAATTCACTATCTACAGGCTTTTTAAATGCTAATTAAGTCCTCATAATTAACTAAAAGTCTATTTAAAAATGAAAATGATGTACCATCTCCTCTGCAGCTATACATAGAGTATTTTTTATTTTGCATCATAAATCAGATTCAAAGAATCTTATTTGATGTGAGGTTGAAATTTTCACAATACCCATCTTGTTCTCTTTGTGAGTTGTGGAGTAAATCTGCATTAACATTATCTATGTGTCTTGTCCTCTATTAATGTAAAATCTTCCAGGAAGTATTATTTGAACAGAATACTTGTGAAACACCTACTAGAAATTATTGTCATATCCTTTGAAAATAACCTCCAAAATATTCTGTATTTTTTTATTATTTTTCATACTTGGTAAATTGTAGCTCTGGGCATACATAATGTTAAACTTGAAAATGCAATGTGGCCACTTCTTTTAAGAATGTCTCTATATTCCTAAAGTATATAAGTACTTGTCAGATTTCTTTACCAATCCAGAAAAGGATCATTGCCAACTTGACTCTGCTGGCATGTAATTTGAGAATCTGTTTTTCATTTAATTTAGCATAAAATTGGTGATTCAGAGAGACTTTCATTGGGAAGCTACATGCATTTTATTCAATAATAAGTTTTATATTTAGATTTTTTGTTATCTTTTAAATACAATTTTAGTGAATAAACCAAATAATATAAGGCTTTTTTTCCAAAATGCTAGTCTGTACACTGCTCCTTCCAAATAATCAAATTTTCACTGATCCATGATGAAAAGAGAAAAACAATAGGGTAATGAGCTTTGCATAAGACTGGTTTTACTGGTTTGAAGGACAATTTTTTGTGAGCTTATGTCTTTACTATCTTTGGCATTAAAATTCTCTTTCTTTTATGCCGTAATGGTGATGGTTGACATTAATTTTTATTATTTTTAATGTACTTAGCAAAACAAAAATGTCCAACTTTATTGAAATTGAATCTGAAAATTGAAATTAAAAGAATTTTCATGGTCTGAGAAATTAAGAAGCCCAGGTACCCTATTATCATCACAAAGCACACATTATTACAGTGTTATTATTCATGAAATGTTAAAAATAGTATATATTCATATAGCCTGTTGCTCTAGCAACCAACACTCTGCTCCAAGTTATAAATAGTGATCAAAAATATTGATTTTTATACAGAAGTGAAGATGCTCAGAGTATCTCTAGACTTAGAATTCCTCTTTGGCTTGATCAATACTCTCACTGAGGATGATCAGAAAAGCTGGACAAATTTAGAAAGGATCTACTTGAAATCATCAAAAGCAAATAAGATAGTGAAGAATTGCTGGAGAAGATGGGGATCTTGGCAGTTGGGGTTACTTCTCACTGGTACCTTTTTCAGCTGAAAGGCTGAATGGTGTTTTTGACAGCCTTGATATAAGAGGGGGACAAAAGTTGAAATTCAGGACCCACTAAGGGAAAGGTCCTAGTAAACCCCCCACTTTGGGACAGTTTCCTACAGGATGGTACCCTAGGAGTAAGGGTGAACAAAAGGCATAACAGCCCTTACTTAGACTGCAGTCCAGCTTCCAGGTATCTAGGTGGTTGATAAAAATCTTTGTCTTTGAAATTGGATTAAGGTGACCCATGATGGTAGTACTTAATAGGCCTCTGATCAAAGCAAATGGAAATCTTTTCTCGGGAAAGATAACATCTAAGGGCTCATTCATATAAAATGTCCAGCACACACTTATAGATAACAGGTACATGAAGAGACAAGACAACATGAATGAAGACCAGATGGAAATCAGAAGCAGTAAGACTAGATCCATAGAAGTTCTGGATATTGGAATTAATGGACATAGATATTAAAATAACTATGCTTACTATGTGCAAGTAAATAAAATTTAAGATAGAAAAATTCAGCAGAAAAACAAAAACTGTACAGAAATATCATAGAAGATTTTAAAAAAGAAGTATCCAGAAATTTTAGAACAAGAAACTATAATAACTGAAATCAAACATTTAGTGGGAAGGTTTAACACCAGATTTGACACAGCTGAAAAGAGAATTGCTATAAAATTGGACAGAAGAAAATATCCCCAGTAAAGCATGGAGAGACAAGTAGACTAAAATTATGGACAAGAGGATAAGAAACCCAGAGGACGTAGTTAAAAAAAAATTCTAACATGCATTTCACTGGAGTTCCAGAAGAAAAGACAGTGGGTCAGAGGAAGAATTTGAATGGACTATCGCTGAGAATTTTCCAAGCTGATTAAAGATATTGTCATCGCCCTGATCACCTAGTAAACCCAGCCTGCAGTCAATGCTTATTTGTTTAACACTTTATTCAGGAGTGCAATCCCACAGGAGCAAGAGGGAGTTAAAAGCTGCGAGACAAAGAAGGAGTAACTAATATAAGGCTTGTGTTTTACCAGCCAAGCCATAGTCTCATGACAAGCTCATTATTTAGTCTCTCAAGGCATCTTCAGAGAGGATATATCTAGTAATCTGGCTGGGAGGGGAAAGGGAGAGAAATTACTTGCCACTTCTCTCACATTGGGTAGTGTCCGCCCCATGCCTGGGGTGATGACTCCCGAACTTGAGGGTTGGGTTGGTGTGCGTGTCAAGTTAGTACCCCGGTACCTCAGGCCTCAGCCTCACTGGGAGAGCCCCCAGGGCAGAAGATGAAAGAACATAGTGAATGCATGAGGTGACACACTGGCAGGTTGCTCGAATGTGACAAAGGACGAGGAGAAGCCACCAGAGAGGGCACAGCAAAGCTAGTGCATGGGTCCAGAGTAGCACACAAAGTAACTCTCATACGGACATCAGTCCAACCAACTGAAGAGGCCCTACAAACCCTAAACATGGTAAGTAAAAGGACGCCCACCTATGCACATTGGAGTAAACCCGCCAAAACCCAAGAAAAAGAGAAAAATCTTAAAAGTAGCCCGAGAAAAAAGGTAGATCACCTTAAAAATGAACAATTAAAATGATAGTTTACTTCTCAGTGGGAATAGGAAGTCAGAAGACAATGAAATGCTGCAAGACAGTAACTACCATAGCTACTTGGCAAAATCTATAAACAGTGAAAACACTCCTTACAAATGAAATAGAAATAAAGACATTTTTAAGGAAAAAATAAAGTGAGCGTTCATCACCAGCAAGCCCATATTATAAGTATTAAAGGGTGTACTTGAGGCAAAATGAAAATGAATTCATGCAGAAAGTCAGAGATACAGAAAGGAATAAGGAATAATGAAAATAATGGTGGCAAACCTAAATGCATGTTTATTACATTAGACAAAAATAATTATACCTTATGCAAATATTTATAGAGATGACTATAAGACCACAGTGGTATATAATATGGGAGGGAGGAACATGGTGTTACAGTGGTCCAGACACTTCCCATTGTACTGGGAAAGGGTAAAAGCACCAGTTAACATTAAACTCTGACAAACCCCAAACTTCATGTTGTAACCTCTAAGGCAGCCACCAAAAGAAGAGTAAAATGTGAATAACTTCCTAGCAAATAGAGATTAAAAGTAGAATTGAAAAAAAGTAAATAAATCCAACAAGGCAAGAATGGAGAGGAAAAGGAAATGGAGCAAACAGAAAAAAATATAAATCACACAGTAATCACATAAACCAATACATCAATAATCACAGTAACTGTAAAGCAATTAAATGCTCCCACCAAAACAAAACAAAACAAAACAAAAAGTGATGGGCTAATTTAAAAAAACAGGCCCCAAGGAAGAGAATTTAGAGTTCATCTCCTCCAAGTTATCTCTAACATGAAACTATCAATATACAGCCACTCAGCTTCAGTGTGAACTTGTAAACTATAAAAACCTCCCTGTATCACTGTCCTAATCCAGATAATTCTTTCCTAATTCAAATCCTTTGCCTCCAAATGTTAGAGTCCTTTCATTATTGAGCCAAAAAATTCATCCTAGTGTTACTTTATGGAGACATAGACAATATGCCTATCTCTTAATTCCGTGTGACAAGAATCCTTCAAATACATGAGGATGGCTACCTACTTTCTCCTTTTACATAGTCCAAGTAGTTTTCAAGAATTTTTGCACAAGCTTCCTTTTTTAATATTATTTATGAAAACAGCAACCTCCTTTAGATTGGATTTATTGATCCAGCTTGTTGAGATATGTTCTGATTCTGCTTCAGTTAGCCATCTTATTGACACTTTCTTCAGTTTCATATCAGCAGGAAAGGATAGGAGAGCATGGTTTCTGTGTTTCCATCTTATTCAGTGAGAAAAATATTGAATAGAACAAACCTGATGATAGCGCTTTAAAGCAGACATTGGAGAAGTTTCCCTAAGTTGACCTTGATCTATTAATTAGCATTCTGAAAGTCCAATCATTTAAACATTAGTAAAAAATATAAATCAACATAGCAATAAGAAATAAAAATCAATAGCCAATTCACATGTCTCCAATTTGTCTGTGAAGTCAACATAAGATTGTTAGACATCTTACTGAAATTCAGACGCCTTAGGTCTACTTATCAGACTAGACCTAACAATCTTAGTAGTGACAGTAAATCTCATTTCCATTTGTTTATGGGGACAGAGATGCAGGTACAAAATGAAAGCCTGACACTTCAGATTGTTTTAGTACAATAATTTAGCTGCTACGCACATCTATCTATAAGCATTGAAACTGCAGGCCATTACTTTTCTAAGAAGATGACGCACTGGAATGTGCTGAATCTTAGAACCCCTGGAGAAACCCAGCTAGTCCCACAGCTTGAATAATAAATAGGTAAAACTAGTCAGAGCCTTCAGAGACTCATGGGCCACTGTAAAGCAAGTCAAACTAGATGAAGTTCTCTTATACTCCATAACTGCAAAGAGGTTCATCTAAGGCTCAGAAGATCTCAGAATCTCGGTGAAGATACTCCCTGGGGCATGTGGTTATAGTGATACCACAACTTTGAAGTCCTTCTTAGCGAATTGGAATCAGCTAATGGACTCCTTTCCTAGGGGGGATCTGCATGAGCCAGAATGCTTTCTACTGTATGTAACAAAAACCCCGATTCAAACTGGCTTGAACAGTAAAGAAATTCAATATTTCACCAAATCAAAGTCCAAAAGGCAGAGCATATTTCAGGGTTGGTGTATTTCTTAACACAGTTCTGTCATCAGCAACCCAAGAATTATGGCACCACTCTACTTGCAAGAAAAACAGAATCACCACAATTGACCTAAGATTATTTATTGGGTTGAACAGATGTGGGTGAATCAATTGGTGTCCATCACAGGCTTTTTGAACCTTGAATGTAGAATAGAATCCCTAGGTCTAAGCCAGGGTTTCCTTCCTGACTTTTAAGAGCAATGAAACTGAAGTTAAGGGTGTAAACTGGCTTACCTGAGCATATCTAACAGGATATAATTTTACCCCCAGCTACATACCTATATACAGTCCCACGGAGATTCTCCAAAACAGCAGTAACATAGCTCCTGAATTCTAAACAGAGGCCTGGGGTAGTTGTGGTGAGAGGGCACCAGTTCCACAGATACGATGTTGGAGAAAAGCCTTTCTTTTCTTTCAGAAGTTTGTGGTGGGAAATCTACCAGAGGGGAAGGACCTGATTTTAATAAACTAGCCTAATTTTAACCAATGGTAAAACATAAACCTTCAATTCTCTATTTCATTGGCCATTCAATGATGAATTGGGTAAAGAGAAGCCGGAACTAATTAATAAACTAAGGAATGGAGCACTGATCTCATCAAAGTGTGCTATCCTTACCTTTGATCATCAGTATGTAACACCAGCTACATAACATGGGCAATAATATTTTTCTTAATTTAGTTCTTACATATTGAGGTGTTTTTAAAAGCAGTCAGAGAAATATTTTTGACAACCGAATTTATCACATATACTGAAATTTACAATGTATGCTAAAAAGAGAGGCTATTAGACGAATTACTGAAAATGAAACATTGATTTTACCATGGAGTGATTTCAATGTTCTCAGACATGTACATTTGTCTCAGTCATGTGGACTGCTCTTTTAAAGATAAGAAAACTGGAAAGAAGAGAATTTCACATCAACAGTAAGATGAATGTGAAACTTCTGTTGACTAAGAGTAAAAACTGCCTTGAATTGAAGCAACTCCTATTCAAGTCACATATTCTCTGTCTAGTCCTATCTTTGGGTAGCATATAAATTTCTAAGAAACAGACAGGGAGAATGCTGGATTTACATACAAATGTTGGTGCTTTTTAGAAATTTAGCTATCCAATGCAGGAAAGCTTTCTCAGGGGCTGGCAAAACACATTTGAATAATGGACTCTTGGGGTTAGAAAAGCCAATGTTTCTGATGCTTGCATTGCATTCTATAAATAATTGCAAGTTAATTATTTTGCAAATTAATATTTTAATGCAAATATTTCAATGAAACTTTGAGACTCACTCAGCTTCCCATGTGTTAGCTGATTATCCTTTGACCCTTCATAATTAGTTAATTTGCTCAATAAATTTGGTATGTGACAGGCAGGTACTGCTCTAGCCATTGGGGACATAGCAGTGAGCAAAATGGGTACAGCCTTGTCCTTGGGGAGATTACATTCTTGGGGTAAAGCAGGAAATAACTACACAAAAGATCATTTCAAGTAGCAATAAGGCAATGGGGCAGGATGATGTGATAGAGAGTGATGTAGGGATGAAATATGAGCTGCCAGAGAAGGCCTTTGAGGAGTTGAGACAGAAGTGACGCAAGGGAGGCAGCCATATGCACAAAAATCTTCACTCACTCCAATATGAATAATACATACAAAAGAATCCTGTGGTGCTAGCATATCCCTTACTCCTTATAGCTGGTTGATGCTCAAAAACTTGTTTCAATGGAAACATTTGTATTCGTTGTCACATTCATAAGTGTAGGTATTAATTTGTCATACAAAATGTGGACAAGTTTAGCATCTGTCTCAAGATGCTACAGTCTGATGTCTGGATTGGGGGTTCTGAGGGCTAAAGGAAGAAGTAGAAATTGCTAACTTCTATTTTCAGTTTTACTAGTCAGTTTCACTTACTATAGCCTTGTTAACCTTAAAAATAAAACATGTTATTTTACCTCAAAAATTGGTTTATTTGGGAATAGCAGAGAATTGCAATTCAGGACAGGAGAAGCTAAGCCAAACCGTAGGCAAGCCTGGAAAACAAAGGAGAGGAATGATCTTTTATGGAGGAAAGTACCAATTGGGAGGGCTGTTCTAAGCAAAAACTTTGGAGTAAATGGGAGTCCCATGTAGTGTGGCTTCTCACTGGCTGAGTTATGACAGTCTCTCATTGGCTGGGCTGTTGCTGGGGGATGAGGAAACTCTTCCTGCTGGGTAATAAAGTAATAGCTAAAGCAATATGGACTTGCAAGGTCTTTCTCTTCTGGTTGTGTCTGCGATTGACAAGGCATGTTTTGGGCCCGAGAGCTCCCCCTGCTGGCCTTCCAACTCCATGTCAGTGAGGGTTCCCTTAATTAATTTTCATAGCCTCATCAAAGGCCCTGTGCAAATGTATCTTTGACTACTTTCTTGTTCTTTGATTATAAGTTGGGATACAAGTTATTTAACAACAGAAGCGGACAGTTTCTGGTCTTTCTCAAGCCTCAGACACATCTTCTTTAAATACTTCCATTTCTTCTCACTGTAACTGTGAAATTGTAGCCATCATGCAGTGATGCTGCTGTCCAAAATATGCCAGTTGGCAAACTTTCACAAAAATGTATATACCAGAACACATTCCTGCCGCTAAACATTTCTCTAATTTTAAAACAAAACTTTAAAGAAATATAATGATTCAGGAAATAGTACGATTTTATTAAAGTTTATAATGGTTCAAAAAGTATGAGATAGCTCATATTGAACACAGTGTTATTTACACTTCTCAGAAAATGAGCCCAAAAATTATTCTAAGAGGAGTTTTTCTTCTGAAAACTTATTATTTAACTCTAGAAATATCTGCAGATCGAGTTATTGGCAGAACTGGGATTTGAACCCAGGGAGTTTCAGACTGTGCTCTTAACCCCTACTCTTTACTCCTTTGATTCTATTCTACTATCCTACCTCTACTTTAAGCTATTCTCAATAAATAGATGTCTTTGTATACCTACAGAGCAACAGGCTTGGACCAGCCCTGTTTCAGGCCTAATTGTTCTGTGTAACATGCAGGCATTCATCAGGCCAAAAAAAAAATGTCCCATATCATTTAATGCATCAAAATGTAGAATATGGTCAAACTGTAGCTTTTCTAACCCCTTAAAGGAACTGGCTGGCTGAATGGCTGCTTTATATGCCCTGAAGCTTTGAATCCTAGGCTTTCCCTTCCATTACCCTACTCTCCAAAAGGACAAGGAACAGAAAGCCAGTTGCTGGTTCCTCCACAGAAACACAGACCTGTCAGTCCCTGGCCCTGTATCACCTTCCTTGGGCATTGTATGCCACTCTATTTTTTTTTCTTTTTTGTACACAAACTTAACTGCAACTGTGTAGTTTCATGATTCTGTGTTCATTCAGTTTATAGGCTTTGAATGTTATTGCTTTTTACATTATCTCTTTTTTATTGCTTTATCTTATTTGTAGTATATAACCAGTTTATTTTATTTTCCCTTTCACATTTTTTGTCTTTAAAATTCAAATTATGCTGGTCTTTTATCATGTCTTACTTTTTACATCTCTTCTGCCATTCTATCCTTTATTATGTATCTTTTTCTTGCTATTTCCATTTCACAGTATGTTGCTTAGTTTTGTAGAATTTTTTTATATTTATGTTTTACTCAACTTCTATAAATGGTAAACAGGAAACCCAGACCCAAAGGACATACTGTGAGGTCCTTCCTCATCCTAAACAAGGGAGGACAGGTGTCTCTTGAGTTAGGCCTGCAGTGACCAATTCAGCATCCACAACATATTTTAAATGTAGTTTAAATGGTTCTAAACTATCTGTAACTTTAGTGAAATTGTGAGAGCAAGAGAAACTCCATTTTTAAAAAAAGGCCATCTTAAGGAAGGGGCCTCCCCCTAGCAACAACCGGCCACCTGACCATTAAAGGCAAAGGTATGACCCCCACCCCAGACAGTTCCCCTAGACCTACATACCTTTACCATAAAAGGAGAAGCAAAGGTAACATACCTACATACCTTTCATGTTACATCAGCCTGTGGTCAGGCCAGCCAGACTCAGCCAATGAAAAACGTACAAATCATGCTTGCTTTTCAATCCCCCAACCAGCACATGCCAGGTACAAGTTGCTTTCTTCCTGCACCTTGTAATACATAGAAGCTTTGTCTGCCCTGGGCTCAGGGCTCACATTACTGACCCGCTGCGTCGGTGAAGGTTGTGGGTCAGAGATGGAGCTTGAAATAAATGACCCTTTTGTGTTTGCATTGGAATCGGCTCCTTGGTGGTCTCTCGGGACTTGCGACTTGGGCACAACATTTGGGGGCTCGTCCGGGATCCCCAAGACCCCCAGTACTCCCGACCCGAAGGGTCTGAACTGGCCGGTAAGAATTTTGTGTGTGTGAGTGATACAGGCTTTGTGTCTATTGTTCGTGTTGTGTTTTGCGCTGCACTCTTTCACTTTCTGAGAAGGGCCCAATCTGGATTTGAAGGGATCGGTATAGGACCTGAGCAGACACGCTAAGGAGGTCACCGATTGGGGGTCCTGGAAGATGTTCCAGGCCCCCGTCCGACGGAGGGGGTCTTACGGGGTTCATGGCCCCGTGGTCTCTGTTTCTGTCTCTGACGGAGGGGTCTTACAGGGTTCGTGGCCCCCGTCTCTGTTTGAAAGCTGGCACCAAGCTCGCTTGGAGGGGACAGAGTGTCCCTTATCCGTTTAAAACCTCTGGGGAACGAGGCGGGTTGCTACCGCCGAATGGCAGATTGCCGTCGTCCCACTTTCAATTTTGTTTTCGAATGCCCGCGGGCATCTTTTGTTTTGCTTTTTGTTTGTGATACTTAGTGGGCTGTCGATGGCTTTTTATTTTGAGAAAATGGGTCAGACCTCTTCTACTCCATTGTCTCTGATAACGGAACATTTTAAAGAAGTCAAAGAACGAGCAAACAACCTTAGCTTAGGAATTATTAGGAAGGGTAGACTAATCACTTTTTGTAGCTCTGAATGGCCAACTTTCGGTATCGGATGGCCTGCAGAGGGGATCTTCGACCTGGATGCCACCGTGAGAGTCTGGCAGATCATCCTTCGTCCCCGTACAGGCTACTCAGACCAGGTCCCCAATATCCTGGTCTGGGAAGACTTAGTCAAGAATCCCCTTCCGTGGCTTAAACCTTTTTTGCCCCCACAGAAACCTGAGTCAGTGTTGGCTGTTCAGACGAAGACTGGACCTGAAACCAAGCCAACAGCACCTCTTTACCCTGTTTTACAGGGAGGGACTGATGAGGAACTCATCTTCCCTCCCCCCTATCACCCCACGCCGGCGCAGGTTGTTACCGCTGGGGGACGTGGGCCAGCTCAGAGTACGAGGAGTTGAAGGGCCGCCTCTCCAGCTGGCCCGGCCGATTCTACCATCCTCCCGTTGTGGGCAACGGGACCCCCTGATGGGGCTGGGAACCAACCCCATCACTACTGGCCCTTTGCCACTAGTGATTTATATAACTGGAGGACTCAACATGCTAACTTTTCTGAGAATCCTAGAGAATTAATTAATCTTTTAGAAACTGTTCTGTTTACTCATCAGCCCACATGGGATGATTGCCAACAGCTCCTCCAGATCCTCTTCACGACAGAAGAGAGAGAGAGAGGATCCAGACTGAAGCCAGAAAGTTGGTTCCTGGGGACACTGGAGAACCAACCACCAATTAGGACACTATTAGTGCTTCTTTTCCTTTATCGTGCCCTAATTGGGATTTCAACACGGCAGAAGGTAAGGAGAGACTCTGGGTCTACTGCCAGACTCTGTTGGGGGGGTCTCAAAGCGGCTGCTCGAAAGCCCACTAATTTGGCTAAAGTAGGGGATATTCAACAGGGCAAAGATGAAAGCCCGGCCGCCTTTCTAGAGCGGATCATAGAGGCCTTCTGCCAATTTACCCCTATGGACCCTAAGGCAATAGAAACAAAGGCAGCCATTATAATGGCTTTTGTTAACCAAGCTGTCCCAGACATTAGAAAGAAATTGCAGAAGGTAGACATGTTAGGAGAAAAAACTATTCAAGACTTAGTAGCAGTGACAGAAAGAGTATAAAACACCAGAGAAAGCCCTGAAGACAAGCTAAAGCAGCAGACCATCAGACCAAACACGTGGCTCGTATCCTCTTGGCGGCCACTGCAACTGAACCCAGAGAGAGAGAGAGGCGACTCTGGAAAATAGCTGAAGAAGACTTCCAAGGTAAGAGAAACCGCCCCAGATGTAGGTGGGAGAGGAACCAGTGTGCGTGCTATAAAGAAGAAGGACATTGGGCAAGGGATTGGCCCAAAACAAAGAGGAACCAGTGTGCATGCTGTAAAGAGGAAGGACATTGCGCAAGGGATTGTTCCAAAAACAAAAGACAATCTAAGACCCCTGTCCTGACTGTTGAACTCAGTGCCTCGGGGGGATGGGGTTCGGACCCCCTCCCCAAACCCAGGGTAACCCTAAAAGTGGAGGGGACCCCCCCCCACTGACTTCCTGGTAGACACTGGAGCCCAACACTCAGTACTCCTTGCTCCTCAAGGGCCACTTTCAGCCAAGTCATCTTGGGTCCAAGGGGCCACTGGTATGAAAAAATACTCATGGACTACCCGAAGAACAGTGGATCTTGGTGTGGGCCGGGTATCCCACTCGTTCGTGGTTATTCCAGACTGTCCCTGTCCCCTCCTGGGTCGTGATCTATTGACCAAGATAGGAGCTCACATCCACTTTCACCAAGGGGACAGCAGGGTCTTAGACCCCAGGGGACACCCAATTCAAGTGCTAAACATAAGTCTAGAAGATGAATATTGCCTCCATCAACAGCCCCCGGAAGGCCCGGCAGATATAGACTCGTGGCTCCAACGGCTCCCGAGAGCGTGCGCAGAAATGGGGGGAATGGGGCTAGCTGAACACTGGCCACCGGTTTTCATTGAGCTCAAGGCAGGAGCGGACCCTGTCAAGGTATGGCAATACCCCATGCCTTTAGCAGCAAGAAGGGGAATTACTCCCCACATCCGCCGGCTGCTGGAGCAGGGGATCTTGAGGCCGTGCCAGTCGGCCTGGAACACTCCCCTCCTACCTGTTAAGAAGCCAGGGTCTGAGGACTACTGTCCGGTACAGGACCTCTGAGAAGTTAACAAGAGGGTCACGGATATTCACCCGACCGTACCTAACCCTTACACCCTACTGAGCTCTCTGCCCCCTCATCATGTGTGATATTCAGCATTGGATTTGAAAGATGCATTCTTTAGTCTACCTTTAGCCCCTAAGAGCCAAGAAATCTTTGCCTTCGAGTGGTCTGATCCTGAGAAAGGCATCAATGGCCAGCTGACCTGGACCCGCCTACCACAAGGATTTAAGAATTCTCCAACCATCTTTGATGAAGCCCTGCATGAGGACTTTGGTGAGTTTAGAACTAACTACCCCCAGTTAATTCTCTTACAGTATGTAGACGATCTGCTTATAGCGGCGGAAGACTATCAGACCTGCTTAAAGGGAACTCAAGCCTTGTTGCAGACACTGGGTGACTTAGGATATCGAGCCTCTGCAAAGAAAGTGCAGATTTGTAAACCTCAAGTTACTTACTTGGATACATTCTTGAAGGTGGTAAGCGCTGGCTTTCAGAAGCCCGCAAAGAAACTGTGTTGAAGATCCCCCCACCTGACATGCCACGGACAGTAAGAGAATTCCTGGGGTCAGCTGGGTTTTGTCGTCTATGGATTCCTGGGTTTGCAGAGATGGCCAAGCCCCTCTATGAGGCCACGAAAGAACAGTCCCCCTTTGATTGGACTGAGGAAAGACAGCTGGCCTTTGAGAACCTAAAAAGGGCCCTCCTGTCTGCCCCAGCCCTGGGATTGCCAGATGTGACCAAGCCTTTTTACCTTTACATCGATGAAAACAAAGGCATTGCCAAAGGAGTCCTAACCCAATATCTGGGACCCTGGCGCCGCCCAGTGGTGTATCTGTCCAAACGACTGGACCCTGTGGCCTCAGGATGGCCTCCATGCCTTAGCATAATTGCCGCTGTTGCCCTGATGGTTAAAGATGCTGACAAATTAACTCTGGGACAAGAATTGTATGTAATCACCCCTCATGCTATTGAAGGGGTCCTGAAACAACCTCCTGACCGATGGCTCAGTGACGCCTGCATGACACACTACCAGAGCCTTTTACTCAACCCTGACAGGAGTACCTTCCAGGCTCCTGCTGCCCTCAACCCAGCTTCACTGCTGCCTGGTCCGGCCCTGGAAGCACCTCTACATGATTGTGCAGGGATATTAGCACATGTGCATGGGGTGCGAGAGGACTTGACAGACCGGCCCCTTCCAGATGCGGAAGTCACTTGGTTCACCGATGGAAACAGTTTCATCCAGGATGGGCAGAAGTATGCAGGGGCCGTGGTGGTATCAGAAACTGAGGTTATTTGGGCGGAGCCTTTGCCAGCTGGAACTTCAGCCCAGAAGGCAGAACTAATAGCCCTCGTCAAAGCCCTGACTCTGGGAAAAGACACCAAACTAAATTTGTACACGGACAGTCGCTGTGCTTTTGCAACTGCCCATATTCATGGGGCTATATATTGGGAAAGAGGTCTATTAACAGCAGAAGGAAAAACAATTAAAAATAAAGAAGAGATACTAGCCCTCCTACAAGCCCTGTGGCTACCTAAAAAGCTCGCCATCATCCACTGCCCAGGGCATCAGAAAGCCGACACCCCGGTGGCAAGGGGCAACAATCTGGCCGACGCCACTGCCCAAAAAGTGGCCATAGAAGCAGTGATTACTCTGCCAGCACACTGACCTGACCCTGGGGATCCCAGCCTACCAGCATCACCAGAATATACTGAAGAAGATGTCAGATGGGCCAGCCAGATACTGATGTCCCATTGCCCCAAAGGATGGTGGTTGACGGCTGAGGGTAAAGTTATACTCCCGGAAAAACTGGGAGATCAGGTTCTTTTCAAAATACATCGAGCTACTCACATGGGAACCAGGAAGATGCAGGACTTAATAAGACATTCAGGAATAATGTTCAAAAATGCCCACCTTAAAGTCGAACAGGTAGTAGCTAACGGCAAGGCTTGTCAGTTAACTATGCAACCAAGACTGACAAAAATCCCTGGAAACCGACTGAGAGGAGATCGGCCCGGAGCCTACTGGGAAGTCAATTTTGCTGAGGTGAAACCTGGTAAATATGGATACAAATACTTGCTAGTGTTTGTAGATACTTTTTCAGGATGGACAGAAGCCTTCCCCACCAAACATGAAACTGCACAGGTGGTAGTGAAGAAAATACTCAAAGACATCCTGCCCAGGTATGGCTTCCCAGTCTTACTAGGATCTGATAACGGGCCAGCCTTCATCTCCAAGGTAAGCCAGGGTTTAGCTGCCATTTTAGGGACTGATTGGAAATTACACTGTGCATATAGGCCCCAAAGCTCGGGTCAAGTAGAAAGGATGAATAGAACTCTAAAAGAGACCTTGACCAAATTAACCCAGGAGACTGGCAGGGACTGGGTGGCTCTCCTTCCCTTTGCCCTTTTTAGAGTACGCAACTCACCCTATAAATTAGGTCTTTCTCCCTTTGAAACCATGTTTGGAATCCCCCCTCCTATCACACCTAATCTTCAGTCTGAAATGCTAACTGAATTTGAAGATACTAATTTGCTAAATTCCTTGAAGGCATTACAAGCAACACACTGGAGTATCTGGCCTAAGCTGAAAACCCTCTATGAGTCTGGACTTCCGCCTGCCCCCACCGTTTCCGGCCAGGAGACTGGGTCTATGTAAAAAGACACCAACAAGAAAACCTTCAACCTCGCTGGAAGGGTCCATACATCATGGTCCTGACAACACCCACTGCTCTCAAAGTCGACAGAATCGCAACTTGGATCCATTACACTCATGTGAGACCAGCAGATCCCTTCACATTCACAGAAGACTTCTTGCCACAATGGAAAGTTCGGACTCCAGACGCCAGGAACCCTCTCAAACTCAAGCTCAAGCACTCCTGATGTTATTTCAGTTAGCTGTATGTATTACTTCAAACCCGCATTAGCCCTATAACCTGACATGGCAGATCATAGACACCATCTTGGGGACCATACTTAATCAGACTTCTTAATCTCACCCCAAGGACACTTGGTTCCCGGATCTCTACATAGACTTCCAGACTCTTTTTCCCTACAAACTCCCCATGACAATAGCACCATTCATGGACAAGGGAAACCTACACTTTTATGTTTGCCCCGGACACTGCAGACTCGAACTCGAGTACGAGACCCATGTGGGGGAGCAGAAGATTACTTCTGCGCCTCCTGGTCGTGCGTCTCAACCGGACACATCTGGTGGGGCCGCCCCCCCAAAACAGGTGACCTAATAACAGTGAAGCAGCCAATTGCTGGTGGTCGGGGAGACAAAGGTCAACATGATCCTGTACGTATATCCTTTACGGACCGAGGAAAGAAAGCAACTCTGGAAAGACATGGGGAGTCCGACTTTATGACAAAGTTAGGACAAGATATAGGAATGTTGTTCACCCTTCGACAGGTAGCAGCTCCGTTGCCCCACACTGGGGTAGGGCCCAACCAAGTACTAGCTCCCAGGCCCGTACCTACTAAACCCCCTCTAAAGGTTGTTACAACCACAGGACACACTCAGCTGCTCATCCCCAGTCGCTCCCCAGTCAGGGCCCCTGGGCCCTCCTGCAAGCCCAGTAACAATCTCTCTGCTGAGGATGGCTCCCTCTGGGGCCTCATGGTTCACACCTTTAAAGTCTTAAATGCTTCCAGACCTGACCTTACACAATCCTGTTGGTTATGCTATAATACCAAGCCCCCTTATTATGAAGGAATTGCTCTTGATGCCAATTATACCAAGTCAGACAGCCTCACTTCTTGTAGATGGCAGCAAAAAAGTGCCAAACTAACTTTGCAATCTGTTACAGGACAAGGTCTTTGCCTGGGCCACGTACCAGACACCCACCAACACTTATGTAACCGCACTGTCACTGTTACAGTGGGTACTGAGTACAACCTACCTCCCCCAGAATGTTGGTAGGCATACTCAACTGGCCTCACCAGTTGTCCCCACAGCACTGCCCTTAATCAGTCCCAAGATTTCTGTATACTAGTACAGCTAGTACCCAAGTTGTTACATCATTCAGAGGAAGATCTGTTCTGCCAGTTAACTGGAGTCCCTGCCCAGGTCCAAAGAGAACGCATCACTGCTATCACCTTGACTGTACTGCTAGGCTTAGGAGTGCCGGGAGCAGGCACAGGTATTTCTTACCTCATCTTACAGAACAAGCATTACGGCGACCTGAGAGCGGCCATTGACGTAAACATAGAGAGATTAGAAACCTCCATCTCTCGTCTACAAGAGTCACTCACCTCATTAGCTGAAGTTGTCCTCCAGAACAAAAGAGGTTTAGACTTAATCTTTTTACAACAGGGAGGCCTATGTGCAGCTTTAGGTGAAGAATGTTGTTTTTATATAAATCATTCTGGAGTGATCAAAGAATCCATGGCTAAAGTTAGAGAAGGGCTGGCCAAAAGAAAGCACGAGAGAGAGCAATCTCAAGAATGGTTCGAATCTTGCTTCAATAGCTCCCCCTGGCTAACTACCCTAATCTCTACCTTGCTTGGTCCTCTAATAGTTTTATTACTCTTTCACATTTGGACCCTGTATTCTTAATAAGTTAGTTACCTTTGTTAAAGAGCAAGTGAACACAGTGCAGCTTATGGTATTATGTGTGCAATACCAACAACTGAACCCTGATTTGGGCCCATGATTGGACCCAATGTACAAGAAAAGGGGGGAATGTGAGAGCAAGAGAAACTCCATTTTTAAAAAAAGGCCATCTTAAGGAAGGGGCCTCCCCCTAGCAACAACCAGCTACCTGACCATTAAAGGCAAAGGTATGACCCCCACCCCAGACAGTTCCCCTAGACCTACATACCTTTACCATAAAAGGAGAAGCAAAGGTAACATACCTACATACCTTTCATGTTACATCAGCCTGTGGTCAGGCCAGCCAGACTCAGCCAATGAAAAACGTACAAATCATGCTTGCTTTTGAATCCCCCAACCAGCACATGCCAGGTGCAAGTTCCTTTCTTCCTGCATCTTGTAATACATAAAAGCTTTGTCTGCCCTGGGCTCAGGGCTCACATTCATGACCCGCCGCGTCGGTGAAGGTTGTGGGTCAGAGCTCGAGCTTGAAATAAAAGACCCTTTTGTGTTTGTATCGCAATCGGCTCCTTGGTGGTCTCTCGGGACTTGCAACTTGGGCACAACAAAATCATTTCTGTTTGTTGTTTTTACTGTAAAGTGGCCAAAGTGTTTCTCCTCTCTGAAATCTTCAACCTTAAATTCAATTTGTGACTTCATTCTGAAGTTATTTGCAGGAAGAGATGGGAAAGTGATATTTCCAGTTTCCTGGTAACTTTTTATTTGGATAAAATTTCTAAGTTGCATAGAGGTTCCAAGACTATTACAAGAACACCATAATCCTTTAACCCAATTCACCAATTGCTTATATTTTGACTCATTTGCTTTATAATTTTTTCACACACACACACATTTTTCTTAGAATCATTTGAGCATGAACTGAAGACATCCTGCTTCTTTATTCCTAAAAACAAGTGTTTATGTGTTATAAACTAGGGTATTCTCATAGACATACTGGTTTGTTTCCCCTGTTATCCAAAAGTTGAGCTATTTCCATGAAACTGATCATCAGCACAAAATGGCATAAAGCAAGGAAGCAATTACCATTAATCTATAGAGAAATTTTTTGCAGTGTTCTTAGACCACCCCCTCCCCACAAACAACTTCTCTTAGGCTTCTCTGATACCTTAGGTTACAGCTAGCTAGCGGATGCACAACACTCAAAGACAGTTTGAAGCTCTGATGGCTTGATGCTGAGATGCTGAATGTAGTTCCCAGGGAGGGAGCTTGGTGGCGCCACTCTCCCTGCTTGGGAAGCCTGCCACCGTGTAAGGGCTGGCTGCAAAACCAATGTAGCCACGTGTGAAAAGCAGTATGGAGGTTCCTCAAGAAACTAAAAATAGAAATACCATCTGACCCAGTAATTCCCAAATAATTTACCCAAAGAAAACAAAATCCCTGATTCAAAAAGATATATTCATCCCTGTGTTTATTGCCACATTATTTACAAAAGCCAAGATATGGCAGCAACTAAAGTGTCCATCAACGGATGAATGAAGAAGTAGTATATACACACAATGGAGTATTATTCAGCCATTAAAAAGAAAGAAATCTTGCCATTTGCGACAACATGGATGGACCTAGAGGGTATTACCTTAAGTGAAATACAAATATGATTTCATTTATTTCTGGAATATAAAAGCAAAATGAAACAAAATAGCGGTAGACTCATAGACACCGAGAACTGATGGGTAGTTACCAGGGGGAGGGATTGGGGTGGGTGGGTGGAGTGGGTGAAGGGGATAAAGAGGCACAAAATTCTCTATCATAGTGTAGGTTGGTCACAGGGATATAGTAATGTAGCATGGATAATATAGTAAGTGATTTGGTAACATCTTCCTATGTTGATAGATAGTAACCACACTAGTTGGGGTGAAGATTTAATAATGAGTGGAACTATTGAGTCATGGTGTTGTATATCTGAAACCAATACAATATTGTATATCAACTATACTTCAATTAAAAAAACACTTAAATGTTTTGGAAATTTAAAAAATTGCTTAGAGTTATTATCACCACCTTTTCCCTTAAACGTGAAAATCCTTTTTGGATTTCTTGCGGTTAGTGAAAATGGGTTCTAATGCAGGTTTTCATAAAAGTTAAGTGGCAACTCAAACTTCTGAAAAGTGGGGAATACCTTTCATTATAATAAAATAATCAAAATCATGAACATTAACATTGATGCAATAATATTATTTAATCCGAAGTCCATATTCAACTTTTAACCGTTGTCCTAATTATAACCTTTGTATCAGTTCTACCCGTCACCCTCAACCCTGGATCCAGTCTATGATCACACTTAGTTGCTGTGTCTCCTTTAATCTAGAACAATTCCTCAGTCTTCCCTTTGGTTTTCATGATTTTGATATCTTTCAAGAGTATGAGCCTTTTTTTTCTTTTGTAATGTGCTTCAGTTTGGGCTTGTGTGATGTTTTCTTGTTAATGAAGTTTAAGTTATGTGTTTTTGGCAAGAACACTAGAAAAATGATCCTATAGTCTTCTCAGTGCCTCATTTCGGGAAGCACATAAGGTTGGTTTGTTAATTGTGATCAGTCGGTTAAGGTCATCCTGTATTTTGAATACAGAGGACAAATATCTTGACGTGGGCGACGAGCTTCAAAACTGTCACTGCATATTATAAACTATTTAAAACTTGCTTTTAACTAGAATAAGTCACTCCAAAACCTAGAAAACGTGAACCAAAATGATTGGCATGGTTACTACCATGAATTTCTCTCGATACTCCAGATTCCATTTTCTTTTTTTTTTTGAAAAGGTAAAATACCTTAAGGCATTTAATATCTAAACAAATCAATCTGTTAATAGTAGTAGTAACAAAACATGCTTAATATAGAAACCCACATTTATGTCTTTTAAGAAAAAGTGTGAATTGTATTTCAGCTCAAAACATAAATTAACCCACCTAAAGAATCTGCAGTGGTCAAAATCATGGTAAATTTACAACCTCAGAATAAAATAAACTTGAGTACTTTATACTGCTTTACATCTAAAAAATGCTTCCAATTTCTCATACAAATAGTCTGAGGCAACAATTTTCTTTTATACTTTAACAAACACCTTCAACATTATGAGCAACATTCTTAAGACCTTAAGATTCACAGACTTTCTTTAACTACTATGGTCCCCATTTCTTTGATGTGATTTACTCAGCTAGGAGGAAAAAAAAAACATAGTAGACAACTTACTAAATTTAAAAAATTCATTTTGGTATAATTAATCTACAATTACATGTGCAATATTATGGTTATTAAACTACCCCCTTCATCAGGTCCCCCCACTGACCCCATTACAGTCACTGTCCATCAGCGTAGTGAGATGCTATAGAATCATTACTTGTCTTCTCTGAGTTTTACAGCCCTCTCCGTGCCCCCCAACATTACATCTGCTAATCATAATGCCCCTTTTTCCCCCTTATCCCTCCCTTACCACCCATACTCCCCAGTCCCTTTCCCTTTGGTAACTATTAGTCCCTTCTTGGGTTGTGTGAGTCTCCTGCTGTTTTGTTCCTTCAGTTTTTTTCTTTGTTCTTATACTCCACATATGAGTGAAATCATTTGATACTTGTCTTTTTCGGCTTGGCTTATTTCACTGAGCATAATACCCTCTAGCTCCATCCACGTTCTTGCAAATGGTAGGATTTGTTTTCTTCTTATGGCTGAATAATATTCCATTGTGTATATGTACCACTTATTCTTTATCCATTCATCTACTGATGGACACTTAGGTTGCTTCCATTTCTTGGCTATTGTAAATAGTGCTGCGATAAACATAGGGGTGCATATGTCTTTTTCAAACTGCACTGCTGCATTCTTAGGGTAAATTCCTAGGAGTGGAATTCCTGGGTCAAATGGTATTTCTATTTTGAGTTTTTTTAAGGAACCTCCATACTGCTTTCCACAATGGTTGAACAAATTTACATTCTCACCGGCAGTGTAGGAGGGTTCCCTTGTCTCTGCATCCTCGTCAGCACTTGTTGTTGTTTGTGTTTTGGATGTTGGCCATCCTCACTGGTGTAAGGTGATATCTCATTGCGGTTTTAATTTGCATTTCTCTGATGATTAGCGATGTGGACTACTGTCTAACCCCATACCAAAGGTAAACTCAAGGTGGATCAAAGACTTGAATGTAAGTCATGAAACCATAAAACTCTTAGAAAAAAACATAGGCAAAAATGTCTTGGACATAAACATGAGTGACTTCTTCATGAACATATCTTCTCGGGCAGGGGAAACAAAAGCAAAAATGAACAAGTGGGACTATATTCAAGCTGAAAAGCTTCTGTACAGCAAAGGACACCATCAGTAGAACAAAAAGACATCCTACAGTATGGGAGAATATATTCATAAATGATGTATCCGATAAGTGGTTGACATCCAAAATATATAAAGAACTCATGCACCTGAAGAAACAAAAAGCAAATAGTCCAATTAAGAAATGGGCAGAGTACATGTAGCTGTCCAGTTTTTCGAACACCAGCTGCTGAAGAGGCTGTCATGTCCCCACTATATATCCAAGGCTCCTTTATCAAATATTAATTGACTGTATATGTTTGGGTTAATGGTTGGATTTTCCATTCTGTTCCGCTGGTCTGTGGGTCTGTTTTTGTGCCAATACCAAATTGTCTTGATTACTGTGGCTTTGTAGTAGAGCTTGAAGTCAGGGAGCATAATTCCCCGTTTTATTCCTCCTTATCAGGATTGCTTTGACTATTCGGGGACTTTTGTGGTTCCATATGAATTTTAGAATTATTTGTTCCAGTTCATTGAAGAAAGCTGTTGGTAGCTTGATAGGGATTGCTTTGACTCTGTAGATTGCTTTAGGTAGTATAGCCATTTTGACAATATTGATTCTTCCTAGCCAAGAGCATGGGATGCATTTCCATTTGTTAGTGTCCTCTTTAATTTCTCTTAGGAGTGTCTTGTAGTTTTCAGAGTACAGGTCTTTCACTTCCTTCGTTAGGTTTATTCCTAGGTATTTTATTCTTTTTGATGCAATTGTGAATGGAATAGTTTTCCTGATTTCTCTTTCTGTTAGTTCATCGTTAGTGTATAGGAAAGCAACAGATTTCTGTGTGTTAATTTTATATCCTGCAACTTTGCTGAATTCAGGTATTAGTTCTAGTAGTTTTGGAATGGAGTCTTTAGGGTTTTTTATGTACAATAGCATGTCATCTGCAAATAGTGAGAATTTGACTTCTTCTTTACCAGTCTGGATGTCTTGTATGTGTTTGTTTTGTATGATTGCCATGGCTGGGACCTCCAGTACTATGTTGAATAACAGTGGAGAGAGTGGGCACCCCTGTCTTGTTCCTGATCTTAGATGAAAAGCTTTCAGCTTCTCGCTGTTATGATGTTAGCTGTGTGTTTGCTATATATGGCCTTTATGATGTTGAGGTACTTGCCCTCTATACCCATTTTGTTAAGAGTTTTAATCATGAATGGATGCTGAATTTTGTCAAATGCTTTTTCAGCATCTATGGAGATGATCATGTGGTTTTTGTTCTTCTTTTTGTTGATGTGGTGATGTTGATGGATTTTCAAATGTTGTACCATCCTTGCATCCCTGGGATGAATCCCAGTTGATCATGGTGTATGATCCTCTTGATGTATTTTTGAATTTGGTTCATTAATATTTTGCATTTACATTCATCAGGGATATTGGTCTGTAATTTTCTGTTTTGGTGAGGTCTTTGCCCGGTTTTGGTATTAGAGTGATGCTGGCTTCATAGAATGAGTTTGGAAGTATTCCCTCCTCTTCTATTTTTTGGAAAACTTTAAGGAGAATGGGTGTTATTTCTTCTCTATATGTCTGGTAGAATTCAGAGGTGAATCCATGTGGTCTTGGGGTTTTGTTCTTGGGTAGTTTTTTGATTACTGATTCAATTTCATTGCTGGTGATTGGTCTGTTTATGTTTTCTGTTTCTTGCTTGGTCAGTCTTGGAAGGTTGTATTTTTCTAAGTAGTTGTCCATTTCTTCTAGGTTTTCCAGCTTGTTAGCATATAGAGTCTCATAATATTCTCTTATAATTCTTTGTATTTCTGTGGGGTTCGTCGTGATTTTTCCTTTCTCATTTCTGATTGTGTTTATGTGTGTAGATTCTCTTTTTCTCTTAATGAGTCTGGCTAGGGGTTTATCTATTTTGTTTATTTTTTCAAAGAACCAGCTCTTGGTTTCATAGATTTTTTTCTATTGTTTTATTCTTCTCAATTTTATTTATTTCTTCTCTGATCTTTATTATGTCCCTCCTTCTGGTGACTTTGGGCCTCATTTGTTCTTCTTTTTCCAATTTCAGTAATTGTGTCTTTAGACTGTTCGTTTGGGAATGTTCTTCCTTCTTAAAATAGGCCTGGATTGCAATGTACTTTCCTCTTAGAACTGCCTTTGCTGCGTCCCACAGAAGTTGTGGCTTTGTGTTATTGTTGTCATTAGTCTCCATATATTCTTTGATTTCTGTTTTGATTTGGTCATTAACCCATTGATTAATTAGGAGAATGTTGTTAAGTCTCTATGTATTTGTGAGCCTTTTTGTTTTCTTTCTAAAATTTATCTCTAGTTTTATACCGTTGTGATCTGAGAAGTTGGTTGGTAGGACTTCAGTATTTTTGAATTTACTGAGGTTCTTTTTGTGGCCTAGTATGTTGTCTATTCTGGAAAATGTTCCATGTGCACGTGAGAAGAATGTGTATCCTGTTGCTTTTGGATATAGAGTTCTGTAGATATCTGTTAGGTCCATCTGTTCTAGTGTATTGTTTAGTGCCTCTGTGTCTTTACTTATTTTCTGTCTGGTTGATCTGTCCTGTGGAGTGAGTGGTGTGTTGAAGTCTCGTAAAATGAATGCATTGCTTTCTATTTCCTCCTTTAATTCTGTTAGTATTTGTTTCACATATGTCGGCGCTCCTGTGTTGGGTGCATATATATTTATAATGGTTATATCCTCTTGTTGGATTGACCCCTTTATCATTATGTAATGTCCTTCTTTATCTCTTGCTACTTTCTTCCTTTTGAAATCTATTTTGTCTGATACAAGTACTGCGACACCTGCTTTTTTCTCCTTGTTGTTTGCATGAAATATATTTTTCCATCCCTCCAGTTTTAGTCTGGGGATATCTTTGGGTTTGAGGTGAGTCTCTTGTAGGCAGCATATAGATGGGTCTGGCTTTTTTATCCATTCTTTTACTCTGTGTCTTTTGATTGGTGCATTCAGCCCATTTACATTTAGGGTGATTATCGATAGGTATGTACTTATTGCCATTGCTGGCTTTAGATTCATGGTTACCAAAGGTTCAAGAGTTGCTTCTTTACTATCTAACAATCTAACTTAACTTTCTTGTTAAGTTATTGTAAACACCGTCTGGTGTTTCTTTATTTCTCTCCCTTCTTATTCTTCCTCCTCCATTCTTTATATACTAAGTGTTGTATTCTTTGCCTTTAGTTAGTATTTGGATGGTCTGCTTTCTTTGCTATGATTTTATTTTCTCTGGTGACATCTTTTTAGCCTTAGGAATGCTTCCCTCTAGAGCAGTCCGTTTACGATATTCTGTAGAGGTGGTTTATGGAAGGCAAACCCTTTCAGCTTTTTCTTGTCTGGAAATTGTTTAATCCCTCCATCATATTTAAATGATTATCGTGCTGGATACAATATTCGTTGTCCAAGGCCCTTCTGTTTCATTATGTTAAATACATCATACCATTCTCTTCTGGCCTGTAAGGTTTCTGTGGAGAAGTCTGATGATAGTCTGATGGGTTTTCCTTTGTAGGTGATCTTTTTTCTCTGTCTAGCTGCCTTTAATACTCTGTCATTATCTTTGATCTTTGCCATTTTAATTATTATGTGTCTTGGTGTTGTCTTCCTTGAGTCCCTTGTGTTGGGAGATCTGTGGGCTTCCGTGGACTGTGAGACTATTTCCTTCCCCAACATGGGGATGTTTTCAGCAATTATTTCTTCAAAGACACTTTCTATCCCTTTTTCTCTCTCTTCTTCCTCTGGTACTCCTATAATGCGAATATTGGTCCGTTTGGATTGGTCGCACAGTTCTCTTAATATTCTTTCATTCCTAGAGATCCTTTTATCTCTGTCTACCTCAGCTTCTCTGTATTCCTGTTCTCTGATTTCTCTTCCATTGACAGTCTCTTGCATGTCGTCCAGTCTGCTGCTAAGCCCGTCAATCGCTTGTCTCATTTCTGCATTGTCTTTCCTCACTTCCCTCTCTTCCTCCCTCAGCGCTTGCATATTTCTCTGTAGATCCATCAGTATGGTTATGACTTTTATTCTGAATTCTTTTTCAGGAAGATTGTGCATTTCCATCCATTCATACTCCCTCTCTGATGTCTGAGTCTGGATAAGCTTTTTTGTACCATATTCCTCTGTCTTTTCATGGCGATAGAAGTGGTTGCTGGTAGGTGCCACATATGTCAGCTGGGCTCTTTAAGACTTAAAAAAAAAAAGAAAGAAGAGAAAGAGAAGAGAAAGAAAGAAAAGAAAAGAGGAAAAAAAAAACCCAAACAAAGAGCTGTCTGCCGGGAGCAGATTCTGTCAGGATGCTCTAGGTGATGCTGTTGTTCCACCATTCTGCAGCCGCGGCTGCCCCACTCCGCAGGGCCCTTTGTAGCTCTGCCGGGTGGGAACGAATGGGAGGCTGTTGATCTCTGAGAACTGCTCTTAGAAGGCAGTTGGAACACACCTGCTAACGAAGTGCTTTTGGAAAGTAGAGACCCACTGGTCTGCGAACCGCTCTTGGAAGCTAACAGTGACATGGCTACCTGTGAAGTGCAGTTGAAAGTTAGCACTGGCGCATCTGAGGTGCTGCTCTGGGGCATTAGTTAGGATGCGCCTGATGAAGAGCTATTTTTAGGAACCAATGATGAAACACTCGCCTCTGAACTAGTTTTGGAAGGTAACCCACCTGAAGCTGTCTCTGAACTAGGTTTAGAAAACAACAGTGGCAACTCTCCTGCGTTTCCGGAGGTGCCCAACAAGAGCACCTCAACCTCTGAGCTGCTCTGAGAGGCTGCGACTGAGGAGCCTTCCAAAGCACTCTTTTTAGGTGATCCACTTGGCTGTCTGGAATCAGTGGACTGGGCCGCAGGACTATTCACACCAGATTTCAACAAGGAAACAAATGCTGCTGCACCATGTCTATCTGGACCTTCCGACTCAGACCTCGCTGTTGGTATCTGAGAGGAAACGCCGCTGCTGCTTTCGCTGGAAACAGATCGATCTCCATCACTTGTAGAGCTATTCTGACCCCACGAGCCAGAGCTCCTAGTGGAGTTCCCACTACTCTCTGATTCGGTAGACAACTTAGTACATGTTGAGCTGTTTTCCTGCTGAGCAGACACACGTTCTGTTTGGCAGAAGTTTTTGCATGAACTTGCTCAACTGCAGAATTGTTTTTTCCGTCTATGAGTCGCTTCTTCACTGGCTATTCTACCTCTTCTTGGCAACCAGTTCGTCTCTTGTTGCGTGGACCGGAGCATCTGTCACTTTGATGCCTTCAGCCATACCAAGTATTTTATCCATAACTTTTTGAGGGTACCGACCCCCGAGGGAAGACGTGGTTTGTCCAGGCCATGGAAAAGGAGACGAGCTGCTGCAGCTCGCGATTGCGGCTCCGCCCTCAGCGTCCGCAGCTTCTCTCGCGTCCGCCGAGGCAGCGCCGCCGGCGGGCGCCAGATCCCCGGTGTTGCGGAGCAGGAGCTCCCGGCGGTGGCGCCAGTGTTTGCCGGTCTCGCATTCGCAGCGCAGCGCCTCCACCCAGGCGGCCACCCGCGGGTTCTGGCTCAGGTGCTCCGACACCTCCTGCGCCCCGAGGGCGCTGCACCGGGGAAGAGGCGGGGGCGCGGGGCCCTGTCACTGAGGTCTGCGCCGGCTGCCGGCGAGAACGCCCCTCGCGAGGCCCCAAGGCCAAACAACAGCGCCCGGGGCTGCTGAACCGCCCACTCAAGGCTGTGCGTTTTCTTTCATTGCTTTCAAGTATCAGATACTTGAAACACTTAAATTCTAAGTCATTAAACAGAGGAATCCTGTATTTCTACAGGCCAGAATTCTGTTCTCCAACGTCCCCCACTCTCTGGGGAAAATCTCTGTATTGGCCATTTTCAGTATTTCAAACGTGCCCAGGTAGTGACTTTTTGTACGTGTTGCCTATGGACTTCAGAATTACTACAAACTCTTGTCCACTTCCTACCTCCTCATTTACCCACAGTCCACTGATTCCATCTCATCTGGCATGTCCCTCAGTTCCATAGGATTGGTACTGCCAGAATCCAAGCCAAAGTGCCTCTTCATTGCAAACTTGTTTGTTGAGGGGAGTGTGGGAGGCAGAGAGCTGGAGAGTGAAAAACAACCATTTCTTCATTCAAGTAACATGCCCAAGGACTCACAGCTAATTAGTGTCAGACTCAAAACCAGTTCCCTTGACACTGTTTACCCCGACGTTACCATTGCTCCCCAGCCTTGGCTGAGTAGCTGAGCTATGGGCACATCACAAGAACTGGGTCCAGCTTTGAAACACAGTCAGGGACAGAGTCCTTTTTTTCTTTCCTACTCCCGCCAGTTGCAAATGGGGTGGGGCATCAAGTCATTATCAGCTAGAAGGGGACTTAAATCTCACCAGCTTCAAAACAGCCCAGTTTGAAAATCTTGGCTGTAATGTTTTCTTCCCATCAGCCACATGCACCCATCCAGCCAGCCTTTCAAAGGTAGTACAAGGATAGAGCTGGTGACAAAGGGAGGCTGATAATTTGTCTTTTCTCTCCTTTCCTAGGGTCTTTCAGTTAAGATACCTTTTTGGAGGCCCCTGGATGTGTGTGGTCAAGGAGGAAATGGACCCTTGCTCATACAAGCAGCAAAGTATTATTAAATCTCTGAATAAGATTTCTTCAAAGGAGGCATAGTTGTATTGCTCAGTGAAATGCTAGGATCCAGTGTTAGCCCTACTCTAATATAATTTTCACTAAACTGGTTCACCTCCCACCAACTCTGTTTTTGAGAGGTGTCTCTCCGTGGCAGCCCTCTCAGCTTTCCCCACAGAGAGTCATGGTAAAAGTGGAGCCCCAGCTGACTCATCCCTCCAAGAGAGTTTTATCATGGTGGTAGCTGCTTCTGTAGATTTCTCCTTCAAATAGTATACAGATAAATCATTAACGAAACACAATCTCTCTGGGTGCCAAAAAATCCAATAGGAATCCCTCTTTCCATGGATTTTTTTAAAAACACCCTTTATCCAGTCCAATAAATCCTTTGATTCCTTTTGGATTTACCGAAGGAAAAAGTGGCAGAGATGAGGGTTCGGCAGTCATGCTAATGTCACTGAACATGACAATTGATATCTAAGCTTTTGTGATTATATAATCATAATGTGTTTCTTCTGACCTTCATTCATCTTGCCTGTGAATGGAAATAGTGTGTCTCAGTATTTATATGCCTTCTGCCAAATTGAAAACAGATTCTTTAAACATTAAATCTTGATTTAAGAATCTTCTAAACTCTGTATATTTTATAGGAGGAGACCTGGTGTGTGTAAAAATAACTGCATGAGAAATCAGAATGCGTGGTTTAAAATTCCTGCTCTCACTTTGGGGCCCGTTACTTAATCCCTATAAAATGGAGATAGTAACACCTAATTCACAAATCTGTAAATCTTAAATAAGTGTATGTAAAGTCTCTGGCCTTCAATAAAGTTTAGTTTTTTGGAACTTTTTCAATCCTAAACTCAAAGGTATATTTGCTTTGATGAAGCTATTGCCAAAACTGCACTGTCCAAAATTCTAAATTATGAGAAGTATTTCCCCAGAAGTCATCTTTACATAATAGCTAGATGAATCAATGAAGAAATTACCTAGCCAACCCCTCATAACCTTCATATTGACTCCACATGCCTTCAACCAACCATCCCATTTCTTTGCTCCCTTTATAGAAAAATTCCTCAAAGGACTGTCTCTACTCATCACCACCTATTCTTCCTCGACGTCTTTCATCAGTTTGGGGACATTCTGGGCCATGAGCTACTTAAACATTCCTTTCCCTGCTTCTCTCTCTCCTGCATCTGGACCATGTGTAAGGGATTCTGATATGACAATCTTTCTCTGTACTGAGTTTTCCTGAGCTGTAGACTGGAATGGAAAACACTCTCAAACTTGCAGGGCTTCTAAAAACAAATTGTTGGGCCCCATAACCTTGTTTCTGATCCAGGAGATCTGGAATGGAGCCCAAGAATTTGCATTTCTAACAAGTTTCCAGATAAAGCCAATGATCCTGGTCCAAGGACCACATTCTGAGAGCCACTGGATTAAAAACTTCAGGATCTTATAACTCTCACATAAGCTAAATTCTCCAACCTAGCTTATTTCATCTTCTGACTCTATTGTTTTATTTTGAAATGATTCAAATCCAGGAAGGAAAGACAGATGCCATTTACTGAACCCCTCAAAATCCCAACAGCTGACATTTATTATTTATCATGTGCTATTCATATCCTAAGTGCTTTACATATTTTACCTCATTAAATCCTCACCAAAGCCCTACCATCACCTCACTTTTCAATGAAGAAATTAAGACATCAAAACATTAAGTAATTTGCCTACGTCACTCAATTCTAGAGATAGGAGAACCAAAGAAGTAAGATTTCAAAAACCAAAACCAAAGAAGTATAATTTCAGAGCTGTGGTTTCAACTACTAGATTAGTTTGCCTCTGTATGGAAATATGAAGGTCATCTGAATTTTGATCTATGTTAAGTAGAGCCACCCATCTTCCAGAGCAATTCTTCAAGACCTATGTCAGGAGGGTGGCCATCACAGAAGCAGTTACAGATAATGTTAGTGACAATCTAAACTCTTCTAAAGATATTATACTGTTGAGCAAACAAATTCAGAACAAATATCGGAAAAGCAATTTGTATTTTTAGATTTCTAAGATGTTAAAGTTCTCATTCTATAAACATTTTTGAACACTATTACTTACTAGATAATTGAGGGATTTTAGGGCACCTAATATATAGCATACTTTTTTCTTTCCAGAGTCTGAGTCAATTGAGAAACAGAAAGGCAGTGGATTAGTTTGCAAAGGCTGCTGTAATTATAACTAACAGAAAGAAGCAGGGAAATTTGACTTCAGTAGAGGCAGACTTACAGATGGGCAGGATGTTAGAATTAGCAGATTAGCAGACAAGGACTTTAAAACAACACTAGTGTATATGTTAAAGGATTGCGCAGAGAAGATGGACATCACACAGGTAGGGAATTTCATTTCAGAAACTGAAACTATAGAAAAGATGCAAATGGAAATGCTAGGACTAAAAAAATACAATACTAGAGTGAAGATTTTCATTAGTTGGGCTTAATAGTAGACTTGACAGGAAGAGGAAAGATCAGTTAATATGAATACAAATAATTTAAACTGAAATGTAATCAGAGAAGTAAGTAGAAAAACTGAGCAAAGCCTCTGTGACCTGTGGGTCATAAATCATCTAACATATGTGTAACTAGAGTCCAAGAGGAAGAGAAACAGAATGGGGCAGAATATACTTGAAGAGATAATGGCCAAGAATTTTCCAAATTAGATGAGAAAAAAACAAGAGCAATTCACAGATCCAGAATCCTAAACAGAGGGATAATGGCAAGAATTTTGGCTGACTCATCAGAAGGAATGGAAGCAAAAGACAATGGAACAGTATTTTCAAAATGCCTGAACTAAAAAAAAAAAAATCTGTGAACCTAGGATTATCAGTGAAAATGTCCCTTAAACCTTAAAGTAGATACCTGTACAAACAAAACGTTAAAGAATTTACCCCCAACCAATACTATAAGAAAGACTAGAAGAAGTTCTTTAGGTTTGCAGAGAAATGATACCAAATGGAAGCTCAAATCTGCAGGAAGGAATGAAGACTATCAGAAAGTAAATATGTACATAAACATTTAAAAAATCTTTAATACTTAAAAAATACTTAATGCATCACACATTTGTGAATTCCTAGAAAGATTTTTTTTAAAGCAAGACTAGTAACAATGTATCAATATATTGTGGGGCTTATAACATACGATGTAATGTAGGGTTTATAGTATGTGACAGTACAAAGATAAAGGGTGAGAGGAAGGTAAATTGAATTATTCAGTTATAAGTTTCTCACATTGTGAAGTAGTTTGATATTATTGACGGTGGACATGAAATTTCTAAAACAAATATAGAAATAACTCAGAGAATTATATAATGACAGTGTAGATAAAAAGGAATACTAAACAATAACAGCAGCAAAACCAGACTTGACTAACCCAAGAGGCAGGAAAAAACAAACAAACAGAGGAGCAAAGAACACATGGGACAAACAGAAAACAAATAGCAATGGTAGACTCAAATGCAACCACAATAATTAATTAGAAAGCTAAATGGTCCAATTAAAAGATAAAGAGGAATATACTGGATTTTCAAAAATGCACCAAAACTATTAGTAGACTATAGTTTCATAAACACACCAATCCCATTCTCAGGTATTTACTTAAGAGAAATGAACGTGCATTTCCACAAACATATACAGTAATATTTGTAGCAGACTTATTCATAACAGACCAAAACTGGAAACTGATCTGGATGATAAATAATGTAGTCGCTCGTATAAGGGAGAAATCTAACTTAAGAGATTTTTTTGGTCTTACAGCTTCATCAATAGGCAGAAGATATAAATACTCTGTCTTAAGCCTAGAAATAACCATTTCTTAGAGAAACTGGACACTATGTCACTACAGTCAGTACTGGAACCCTCAGGGGAAATGGATATTAAGAAGTTTGAAAATGTTTGGTGGGAAAGAAAGAAATGCACTTCAAATAAGACCTGGGAATTAGGACTGCTATTATTGAAGATGTTTAACTTTGCAAAAAGGAAAGGGTCTCAAACATATTGTACAAAGGAAAAAGAATCCATTGGCAGATTATACCCATGGATTTTTTTTCAAATTTTTCATTATTGCAACCAACGATGACTCACTAAAATGAGTCAACATCTCAGTGACTTGCCTCATATTTTAGAAAAGGAATTTTTCTTCTAATTTAGTGAGTTTGCATTGCTGAAAGAATTCAGACTCAAGGGTAGGAGGCTTTTACAAAAAATCAAAGAAAATGATCTTATCTTTGGAGAAGATGCCTTTGATCATGGGTGGTGGTGGTGATGGTGGGCAATTGCTGTGGTATATCATAGATCTTCTACTTGCAGTTACTCGGACCAAATTTTCCTTAGAATAATAATACTTATTGAGGCATTCTGGGGAGAGGACAATGATAGTGTAATTTTTTAACGTCCCTAAATCTTATCCTTAAAACAGGCAGAATAACTTGGATAGCAAAACAAAAAACATCTGTAACAACAAAACTAGGTGACAAGATATCCAAAATATGGATGGATGGGTAAATCTGTCCATAGACAAATCAACTACATGGTATCCACGTCTGTGTAGGAGGCAGCAGAGTAAGGCCACCAGACTTCTGATGGCTCTGAGAACAGAAAAAATCCCCCAAATCACCATAAGGGACTCACTGGAAAGTAAAATGGGCTGCTGTTATTGTTTAGTCACCATTGCTGAACAGGCTGGGCCCTTTAATTCTTAAAATTAATAAAATAAAGCTCTTTTCAAAGACAAATACCAGCAATGAAAACAATCATCTGAGAATAGAATCCAAGTAGAAAGGAGAGGGTAGGGGCATGTGGTAGGCTGGACAATGTTCCCCAAAGTTATTCAGGTCCTAATGCCTGGAAAGGAATCTGTAAATCTTTTATAGGCCAAAGGGAACTTTGTGGATGTGAGAGATTATCCTGAATTATCCAGTGGTCCCTAAATGCAATCTTGAGTGTCTTTATAAGAGGGAGCAGAGGAAGATTGTACCATGTGAGAAGAAGGCCTTGTGAGGGAAGCAGAGTCAGAGAGGAGATGCTCTGCCTCTGGCCTTGAAGATGAAGGTGTCATGAGTCTGCAAACATCACTTATAGTCCCTAAAAAGTATGTCTAAAGGACAAACAGAAAAATTTGTAAGATCATGTCTCATCCAAGCATCTATATTTTTAGTTCAATTTAGTTTAGAATAAAAGTGGTTTTATATTTTATCTTAGGGCTGATAATTAAAGGCTTATTGTAAAACTTCAAGCATGTGAGAGGCTGGTTTTTAAGCAAATGAAATGGTTTTCTTTTCATCTACACTGAGCACTTACAAAGTACAGAAGCTAAAGCAAGAGTGCCTTAATAGTTTTATAAGCTCAAGTCACTGGATTGTGAAGAGATGAGAATAGAAAAATAAAGATCCTTTTCCTCAAAGATGTTTAAAAATGGGATAAGCAACCATGAGCATGGGTGTGACAAAAGCAAAATACTGGAACTTCACTTCTAGTACTAAATATAAAAAAGCCTTCTAGACAGTCAGGTGGTACTGAATAATCAAAATATCAGAAAATTGGGACAAAGAATTACATTATATAATTTTACAATTGACTAAATTCTCTGATTCTCACAACCCTGTAAAGTGATATAAATTCATTGTTTTATGAATGGGGACACTGGAACCTAGCATGTTTGGGAGACTTGCTCAAGATCCCGTAGCCAGACTTCCTGTTAAATATGGAAGACTGGACAGAGGTATTAAGCTCCACAAAATGGAAGTGAAAAGACACAAGCTCACAAGGACAAAAAGAATGGGTGAAGGAAAAAACAGTATCTCTGAAGGTATGAAGCAGATGGAGTTACTGAATAGGCATACCTAAGAAAGATGGTTGTTCAACTGGCAGATTTGGGGAACAAAGTTGCTAAATCACACAGCTCTGGGAAGCCTTTCATACACACAGTTTATGTGAAAGACACCACTGGATACATGAAGGTCCTGGATCAGAAATACCTTTTCTGAGAAATCAGATAGCCCAAGTCACAAGACCTAAAGACAATGAGGCCAGAGACTGACCAACTGAATGGACCAGCTAGGTCTCCTACTCATAAAGGCAACATTTGATGAGTCCCTACTGGAGCTCAGAGCCTTAAATCTACTCTTTGAAATCCTATGCTTTAATATGAACTTTTAGCCAAAAATCACCAGATGAAAGAAGTCTTTAATGTGAAACACAGAGACTGAAGTAATTAGTAAAAATTGGAGGAAATAAAATATGCAGGCAGAAATAGTTTTCTCATATCTGATAACATTAATGATAACCCATATGTGGAAAACAGTATTCTATTATGGTAAATCCTTAGGGAACAAAAAGACTTCTTGGAAATTAATGGAAATAGGAAAAAACCCATAGGAGGAAACTTTATCATCTTAAATGTGCTCATTATTAAATGTAAACAACAAACATTAAAGGAACCAACTACTCATCTTATGAAATTAGGAAAGGATTACCAAAAGAGCCTGAGGAGGCATTAACAAGGATAAAATAAGAAATTAATTAGGAAACATACATAAAGGACAAAAAAGCTGCCTTTTGAAAAACACAAATGGAGAAAGTTATGTTAGATACACTTCTTACAAATCCGATGAGAAAAAAAATCAACAAGTTCTGCAATCACAAAGGAGACATAACCACAGATAAGAGCAAGATTTGAAAGAATTGTAAGTGAATAAAAAAATACTTGTGTCTGAGTGTTCCAAAATAATTTTATTAATGTGAAAGATATTTATAATCCATTTTGAAGTTAAAAAATAGGATAGAAAACTATGTACACTGAGAACTCTTTTAACAAAATAAAATGGAAAAATGAGTGAACAGTGTGAACAAAGGTCATCTCTCAGCCTGGGATTATTGGTGATTTTTATATTTTAGCTTACTTGCATGTGTCACTTTTTATATTGGTTTTACAAAAGAAACATACCTAATGGTTACTTCAGTTGGGAGAACAATCTTAAATTTCCCAATTTACTTTGCAGTTTCCAACCATGTTTTATTTTGTAGCAACATGCTTGTAGCAATGTTTCCAGTTACTCATATTGATGGGATTATGGTAATACAGTGAGATAAAGCCATTAGGGACACAATTTGGCTATTAATTTCTATCTTAAAGAAGACATTATGAAGAATATATATACCAGAGAGAATAATATAATGAATTATTATATGCATCACCATATTCCACAATTATCAACATATCTTACTCAATGTATTTACCTGCAACCCCACTGGATGATTTTGAAGCACATACCAGGCATTGTATCTTTTCACTTATACATATTTTATGGCTCTCTTAAAACAATTATTGTTTTTAAAAAAGGTTACTACAATACCTCTATAATACTGTAAGTCTGGGGAGAGGAAATCCCACCTAAACTGCGGTCCAGAGCCATCTCTCCCCTCTGCTCCTGAAGAAGCAAAACCGGCCCTCCCCCTCACCTCTCAGGTACAGGTAAACCCTCTGTTGCCCAGGTAATTACCCACTGATGTGGAGATGAACTTCTCTCCACCCCTAAGGAATGATGCAAATGCACTAAAGCCAGGCAAGATATTCTGGAAATATTATTACAATTTTACCCACAGACACCTAAAAGAAAATTTAATTTCTTAAAATCAATATCTCATTGTGGTTTTAATTTGCATTTCCCTGATGATTAAGAAAAAAAAAAGACAAAGAAAGAATTAGAAAAAAAGTAGAAGAAAAAAAAGAGTAAAAAAAATCAAATGTCAAGTGTTCAAATTGTTTACAGTGTATTTCAGTTAGGATCTAAAGTTTATCTAATTCATAAGTTTTTTTCAGTATTTTTCAACTTTTCTAATTCATTGATTTCATATTTTATCTGCAATTGGTTGCTATGTCTGCTATGTTCACATCCTATTGATAGAAGTTTAAGAGTTTAATATCTCTGCATTAGACAACTCATTAATGGGAGGTAAGAAATCTACAAATATAAGCTTTTCTTTGGCAAAAAATTCACCTGATAGGTCCCAGGAAATTGCTGGAAGGCATTCGTTCAAAAGAGGAATTTTGAAAAGACTTTTTTACAAAGAGAACAATATTTATAAGGTTATAAACATTACATTATTTATATGTGTTGATTTTAAAGGGATAATTGAGAGTTAACATCTCTGTCTGATTTAGTGAACCATTCTCCTGGTTTTGATCCTCCTTCAGTCTTTATTCCCAGAGTCCTTCACTTTGACTGGTAGCTCTGCTTTTATCAAACCCATGTTGCACTGGTTCCTGGTGTTAGTACAGTGGAAGGGCATCAGGCTAAATTTCCTCTCAACACAGTGCTTAGGATTTTAAGAGTCATAGTTCATAGTCATAGGGATTAGTTTCCAGCTACTCTGTATCTATAGGCATGTGTAGGTAGACCAACTATTTGTCAGTCAGTTCCTTTGCATCCATTTTTGTGTAGTCTAATGTTTAAATGTCCATCATTTTTCAACACTGTGAAGCATATAGGATGTTATCATAAGTCAAACCTCTCTTTCTCAGGGAAAGTGGTTTCTAAAGCAGAGAGGTATTCAGAACTTGTGAAAATAAACTTGAATTTCAAATAAATTATAATTTTAGTGAAGAAATTAAGAAAATCCCTTTTCACTTGGCTTTCTTGTTCTAGTGATTAAGTTCTGAAGCACTAATTTCCCAAAATTCTGAGGTGTTGTGTTTTGTTTTTTTCTGTATCAGTTTTAGTCACAATCTATAATACTGAATAACTCAGATGCAGTCAGTTCTTCCTTTTCTAGACTTTTTATGGTTTCTGCAAAAGATCATCAAACGGCTTGGGAGAAACGCTATGAACTGTAATTCTTTTCTACATTCTTACCCTCAATGTATTTAGTGAGTACCTATTATATGCCAACCACTGCCCTAAATGCTTGGGATACAGCTTTGATCAAAATAGGCAAAGCTTTTGCTCTTAGAAAACCTTCTGTAAGAGTCATAAAGATGTATTTTTCATTTAAAAAAGATCAACTTTATCAACATTTGATTCACAAATGCTTACATTGTAAGTGTATATCTCAATGAATTTTTCCAAATGTATTAACCCATATAACCACCCCAGTAATACAGAACATCTCCATCACTTCAAAACACCTAGCACTATTATAGTTAATCCTTTCTTGACAGCCCCCCCAGGCAGTCACTGCTCTTTTTGTCACTATAGATTAGATTTGTCTTTTTAAAGAGTTTCATATAAATGGAATCATACTTTTTTGCTCGTATTCTGATTTCCTTTCCTCAATGTATTTTTTGAGATTCATATTTTTATATATTAAGTAGTTCATCTCTGTTTATAATTACTATTTATTACATTGCATGGATTTGCCATGTTTGTCCATTCACCAATTGATTAATATTTGTGTTGTTTTGAGTTATTAAAGTATATATATAAGTTCTTTTGTATAGACACAAACTTTCATTCCCAAGTAAATACCTAGGAGTGGGATTGCTGGATCATATTGTAAGACCCAGAAAACAGGCCCTGCTCAGCCCCGGGATGGACGGCGACCCAAATACTCACAAGAGACCGGTCTTGATGCAAACAGCAAGAGGCTTATTGATTCCACCAGCGCGCTGGGGTCAAGACTCATAACTCACACAGGAGCAGAGGAGTCTGACCTTGAGCAGAAATTACAGGAGGTTTTAAAGAAAAAAAGGGACCATAACCAGGGGGAGGCGAGGGGGAGGTCTGCTGATGATTCGATAGCAAAAAATATTTCAATTAGGGTCTCACAGGGCTTTATCTTCACAGTAGGGTCTCACAGGGCTTTATCTTCACAGTAGGGTCTCACAGGGCTTTATCTTTAAGGTCTATCAGTTTGGGAAAGATTACCTAGGCACGGGTTTACAAGCTATTGTGTCATTGTGTTTAGGCCGGTTTTTATGACTCAGGCCAAGGATCAGAGCCTACTTAAAATTTTCCTATTCTTTCAGGTGGTTTCGGGGAAACTGAAACTCAGGCCCTCTGATTTCTGAGGCTTTCTGGGGCCTGTCATGGCATTAGTTTGGTCCTTTCATTCCCCACTTCTTATGTATAGTTCTAATCATAGAACTAGAGTTCTATATTGTTAAAAAATTCTTTCTCAGAATTAGGTATGGACTGGTAATGCTGTCTTAACATTAAAATTTGTACTGCACTAATCCGTTCTCTAATAAAAGTTACTAATTTGTTCAGGATGCAAGGGCCAATAGTGAGTAACAAAAGCAAAATTAGAATAGGTCCTAAAAGGGAAGATATTAGAGTAGTAAACCAAGGAGATTTACTAAACCAACTTTCAAACCATCCTTGCTGAGACTCTCGGTCTTGCAGGCATTTATCTAGCATTTCCCTCAACTTAGACATGGAGTCTTTTATGATTCCAGAATGATCTACATAGAAGCAGCATTCTTCCCTCAATGCAGCACACAGTCCACCATCCTTCAAAAACAACAAATCTAGCCCTCTCCTATTCTGCAATACTACTTCAGGCAAAGAAGTCAGGGATTCCTCTAGTTTGGAGATAGATTGTTCTAAGGCTTGTAAGTCCTCATCCATTGCGGCTCTCAACATCTGGAAGTGCTGAGGCCCTTGTATCAAAGCTGCAGTTCCAGTACTTACTCCAGCTGCTACTCCGAGACGGTGTAAGCGAAGCTTAAGAGGATTATCAGTCTTTTCCACGTGCCAGGACTCATCTTCTTCTGCCTTTGGTGCAGCTTTTAGGTGGGAGGCATGGATCCAGGCGGCTATTCCTTCGACCTTCACTGCAGTGGGCAGTGGAAAAATACAGTGCAAAGCCAATCTTTGGCCCCTTTAAAAAACACTGGATACGAACTGAAAAAAAGCAAATGCTTCCAGTTCTCACAAGAGAAGCTTTGCCTGTTAAGAAAGCTTATTGCCAAAGTATACAAGAAGCTGCCTAGTTTATTAAATCAACTGTCCAGCCCAAGCTGAAGGAGCAGACATTTTGTAATCCAATTTCAAAAAGTTAACAATAACAACAGACCTCTCCCCATACTCTGAAATGAGATTCTTCCATCTAGAAAAATCTCCCTGTAAATGAATACAGGCAGGCCTGAATTTCTGAGGCCAGGATCGCTTGGATTCCTCCCTCCCACCCCCATCTTCTGTAGCTGTAACACCTCTGCCATCTTCTGCTGCAGGGGCTGCCCAGGGATGGCAGGGATACAAGTCCAAACCCTCTACTGCTCAGTTGTTCACTTTAATACTCAGAGAAGAGAGGAAGACAGCTTTTGTTATGAGAAATTACTTTTACACAATATGGACAAAGAAGTACATGATGAAAGGAAACAATCAAAACAGCAGTTTTCCTTATTGGTTACATGATGTAGGGTTGGTGGTCAGGGTGAGAATCGGGTCTTGGCTGAAAAACAAGATTCTTAACTGCAAAAATTAATTCTCTGTTAAAAGTACCCTCAGGAGGCCAACCTACATTGAAGGCCGGCCATTCAGTCGAGCAGAGGGTCTGCCATTGTCTTTTTCTAACTTCTACAGACAAGTCATGGGCCCTATTCTTGACGTCCGTCCAGCGGTCCAAAGTCAGAGACAAAGGGGTTGTCACAGTCTGTCCCATTTTGGTCGTTTCTAAATACACAAAAACAGCAAGCCACAAAACGACAAAAGACGCCAACAAACACTTTCCTCCTCTCGTTTTCCACAGACACGAGAGGTATTCAGACGGCGGAGGGTCCCTCCGTTGAATCCGCTCAAACCGGACCCTTTCCCCTTCCAACAGACGGGCGGAAAAATCCCCGTTTCACACCCAGGGGCATCCCCCAGGGTTGCAGCTTGTGGCCCCTGGCACGTCTGCCTTACCACAGCTTTCCCTTCCCTTACAGGAGCGGCAAGCGGCTGCCAAACCGAAAGCGCTTTTCACAGACCCAGATACCTGACAGAACAAACAGTCGCCGGCGCCCACAGACACTTAAGGATCCTTTGCTTACCTCCAAGTGGGTCTCTGGAGAATAGGGTGGCTGCGGATCCCGGATGAGCCCCCAAATGTAAGGCCCAGAAAACAGGCCCTGCTCAGCCCTGGGATGGACGGCGACCCAAATACTCACAAGAGACCGGTCTTGATGCAAACAGCAAGAGGTTTATTGATTCCACCAGCGCGCTGGGGTCAAGACTCATAACTCACGCAGGAGCAGAGGAGTCCGACCTCGAGCAGAAATTACAGGAGGTTTTAAAGAAAAAAAGGGACCATAACCAGGGGGAGGCGAGGGGGAGGTCTGCTGATGATTCGATAGCAAAAAATATTTCAATTAGGGTCTCACAGGGCTTTATCTTTAAGGTCTATCAGTTTGGGAAAGATTACCTAGGCACGGGTTTACAAGCTATTGTGTCATTGTGTTTAGGCCGGTTTTTATGACTCAGGCCAAGGGTCAGAGCCTACTTAAAATTTTCCTATTCTTTCAGGTGGTTTCGGGGAAACTGAAACTCAGGCCCTCTGATTTCTGAGGCTTTCTGGGGCCTGTCATGGCATTAGTTTGGTCCTTTCAATATAATTAACTGTATGATAACAGTAAAAGACAAACTCTTTACCAAAGTGTACCACTTTGCATTCCCAACAGCAACATGAAAAGTCCAGTTACTCTGCATCCTTGTCAACATTTGGTATCATCTTTTAAATTTTGGCCATTTTAATGGGTACGTGTCTTCCCAGTGGGATTCAGTGAGACCCAGGAATGATAATGGAACGTTCTTAGGGTAAAAGGGTTTATTACTTGGCTTCTTCTTCCGGTGATAGGTGGAGCAGTACAATTACATCTGCTTCCAACAGTCTGGGGGTCTGTAATCCTTCCTCTCTACCTCTGCCCAGAGCACTGGGAAGAGCTTTTTATATAGTGACTCAGTGTGGGTAAAATCACAGAATTTCCAGAATCTCCCCTTGAGACAGGGACTGTGGGTGTAGTCAGAGTAGGGAGAGGGTCTCCGGAAAAAGCAAGGCAGATTAGCAGTCAGAGCAATGTAACTACATGCAAGGAAACCCCCTACCAAAACTCTGTGTTAAACATTAAGCTAGGGTCATTCTTCTGTAAGATCAGTTAATGTTTCCCAGATAAAGAAGAGTAGCACATGTTTTTATTATGCTAATCATTTGTAATCATGTGTAAGATTGACTTTAGCATGCTAAAAGGCCCAGACCTATGTGCTGTCTTTCCACTTTCAGATCTGATGGGGTGGTTTTGCAAACTTGGCAACTAATTTAGCATGCAGACCCAGCTGTAAACAACATAATAAAAGGCAAGAAAGATTCCACCTTAAAGATAAGATTGCACTTAACTTACTCTTTAGCAAACAATGCCTCAGCCCACCTTGGGGTCATGACGGCTGTGCAGGTGGCCTTGTTTCATATGCCCCCAGACCAAGATGCTGGTATCTCGGGGAGAAATTAACAGAGCAGGAGGTTACTTGTATCAAGTTACTTGTAAATATTCTAGGACCGCTTAATAAGTCCACACCCCTAAGCTTTTTTCATGTTTTCGAAAAATCCTCATCTGCCTATAAAACCCCTAGACAACGCACCGCCGGGCTCTCTTGTCCCCTCCTGGCGTGAACTGGGAGCTCTGTCCTTTCACTTTATTTCTAAATAAAAGCCTGTACCTTGCTCTCCTACCTTGACTGTTTGCTAAGCTCATTCTTAGGCTCGTGAACAAGAACCCTGGCATCACCCTGGCTTTAGTGCATCTCCACATCAAAAGGCCTTCCTAAGGGGTGGAGATAAGTAGTTTTCCGTATCAATGGGTAATTACCTAGGCGAGTGAGGAGGGCTTAATCTGAACCTGAGAGGTTGGGTGTGTCGGGGGGATTCGCTTGCTTCTGCTACAGCAGGAGAGGGACGGCCCGAGGACCTGTTTGTAACCAATAAACGGTTTTTAAACTTCATTTCTCCCTTTGACTGATTTCGGTTTCAGATAGGTATTTTGCCCCAGGATTTCCTCTCCCCGGAGTTACACTCAGTCAATAATAGCTTATTGCCTACCAGTGTGGAAGCAGTAGCCTAGCAGTAGCCCAATTACATTATCAAATAGTTTAGGTCCAGAGGAGGATCCTGGCCATAGGAACTTTTTCCCCACAGTATGCAATAGTAAAATTGCATTTTTACCCTTTCCAGTCCACTCAGGCAACCCTACTTTAAAACCGGTCAAAATGAATTTTAAGAAAAATCTACAATATGAGTCTAAAAGAAAGTGGCTGGCTTGACTCTGCAGACATTTTGTTTCTATTTTTTCTCAAGAAATCCCCAGGCTCTGTAGAGAACAAATCCAGTCAACCAGCACTAGGTCCAATCAGGTCGGGACTCCACAGTCCCATCCGCTACAATTCACGTTCGGCGCGACTTGCACCGCTTCCTTCCGCCTGCCCCTCACCTTTCTAAGAACTTCCCAGAGAGCCCCGCGGGGCGGGGCGGGCTTTGAGGCCCAGGCTCCGCCCCCTTCCGGACCCTCCCTCTACCTCGGACTAGGCTTGAGGCTGGAGAAAGGGGGTAGCTTCCGGTCTCGCGATATTCTCTAATCCCGCGATAAGACAAGTGCGCCTCTGTCGGCAACGGTGGCGGCTGCGAGTTGAGGGGGTGTGGCCGGGGAGCGCGAAGTCCCCAGGAGTGAGGGAGAGGAGGCGGGGTCGCGCGCACCGGGCGTACGCATGCGCGCACGCGGCCGGCGGGCTGGGCTGAGAGGGGAGGGGAGGGGGAGGGGGCGGCGTCGGCAGAGGCAGAGTCGGCGTCGTTATTTCCGCGGTCCGGGCGGTGCGTGGCGGCGCGGGTGTCCAAGGGAGAAGTAGGTAGGGACCGCCTGTGCACAGCCATTGAAACTCCCTCCCTCCCGTGTCCTAGCGCTGTAGCCCCCTGCGCGTGCGGCGGACTCTTGGGACGCCAGGTCACCCTGCGGCCCCGGCCCTCCCGCAGTGCTTCAGGTAGGAGCTGCGTGCTCCCCGTGCCGGCGGAAGCCCTGGCCTTGCCCGGTGTTACCGGGGCGACGACCAGGCACTGGGCTTATCTGCCCTCCCGCGCGACGACAGCCCTGTCCTTGCTTCCGCGCCCTGTGGGGCCGGGGCCGGGCCGCGCTGACCAGGGTGGGGCGGACGCGGGGCGGGTCCCCGCCTCAGGTGCATCCCCGCTCTGGGCCGGCGGTGCCACCCGACTGGGTGCTCCCCACGCCGTGCGCCTCGGCCAGGCTGTGCCGGGGTCCTGCCCGGCCGGGGGAGAGGTTGGCCCAGCTTGCCCTGGGCAAGTGTGGGACCACCTTGCCTTGAGTAGTTGCCGTTTGGGGTCCTGGGCTGAGAGAGGGGGACCCTGCAGAGTGCCTTGGTCATTTGTGGCTACTGTTGAAAGTTGGAAGCTCTAGAGTTGGTTGTGTTTGGGCCAGTGGTGGGATGGTTGTCGATTTTTCTTAAGTAGTGGGGGAAAGCAAACTCTTTATGAGCCCTGGTACGTGCTGGGCTATTAGTAAATGAGCAGCAGTAGTGTTAATGAATGTGAGATTTAGTTGCATTAAGGAATTTTTTTGAGTACCATTCTCAAACCCAGATGAGGTTTGCTTAAACAGTTTAGTGAGACTTTCATCTAGTACTTAAACAAACGCATATGGTTTGCAGTACTCACGCCCGGAAAACTACAATCTCTCTTTTACATCAGTGTTAATTTTATAGGCATAATGGTTATGAAAGCTTCCGTAGAGGAGGATGATTCAGGATGGGAGCTCAGTATACCAGAAAAGATGGAAAAAAGCAATACAAGCTGGGTGGACATAACTCAAGATTTTGAAGAAGCTTGTCGAGGTGAGTTTGAATGTTTGGCTTAGTTGAAAATCTGGGGAATGGTGAAGTAAAATCTGGATTGTGATTTCTAAACTAGCTCAGTAAAAAATAAACAGATAAATGTGGTTTATCAAGTTTTTTAAGTCACACTTATTCATTCTCTACTCTCTAATTTTAACTTTGAGAGCCAATAAATATTTGATATTGCATTAAATACAGATTTTGAACTAATTCAGTTTTTCCAACTTTGATAGTTTAAAGTACATATAGCAATAATTTCAAACGGTGGAAACATGGTTTCTGTTGGTTTAAAGATGGTAGCATTATTGTATATTTGAGTTTGGAAAATGGTCACATCACATCATTCCCTGGTAAGGGCCTCCAGTGAATTAACTCTTCAATGGAGAATAAAATCCAGACTTTTTACTCATGGCCTTTATGATCTGGTGCCTCCCTACCACTCAGGCTTCATTTTTGTACCACTGTCCCACTAGGTACATTATGTTAGTCACAAGGTCCTTTTTATCTCATTAAACACATCAGAGTGGTTCTCCCTTGGGCCTTTACATATTTTCTTTTCTCCAAAATTGTTTTGCCCCTTTAGGTCTTCATGGAGCTGGCTCCTTCCTGACCACTTAAACGTTCCTCCCCAGTGAGGACTTCTCAAAACAACCAGCCTAAGCAGATTCAATCCCCTCTTCTCTTCTATCCAGCTCCACCTCAGTTGAGTCACCCTGTTTTATTTTCATGATAGCACTTACCTACCTGTCAGAAACCATCATTTTCAGTTATTTCTTGTTTATTGTCAGCCCCATCCTCTAGAATGTAAGCTTTGTGAGTACAGAGATCTTGTCTGTAACTCTAGCACACAGAACATTGCCTGGCACATAGTAAGTTCAATAAATGTTTGGATATAAATGGAAAAATGAGCATTTAAAGGGAGAAATGAAGTTAAGTGAAAGGAACAGAGTGATAGCTTTTGCTTTAAGAGAGGATGGATGGGATCAAGAACATGGCAGAGAAATTGACTTGGGGGAAAAGAGTGAAGATATACTGACACAGGAGGAACTGAGGTTAGGGTGGTGAAGATACACATATATTTCTAAGTAGCTGGAGAGGAATGGTGGAGGGATTAATACCTTGATGGTTTCTGTTTTCTTAGCAAGAAGGTTATGCTTTGACAGTTAGATGGAGTTTGTTTAGAATAGTGCTCTGAAGGAGAGGAGTAAGGACTTGGAGCAGCTGCAAGGGGAAAGGGAGCCAGTTGAGTATAAGCAGAATGATAAATCATGTGCCTACCCTTTGACTGCTTTGAAATGCATGTCCAGCCAAAGTATGCCTAAGTGAGATAGTGGAAAGAACATCAGGCTGGGAATTGGCTGACGGCCCATATATGTGTATCTAAGGGAGAGAAAGAGAAGAGAATGAGTTACAGTGTAGTTTCTGTGCCCAGATATCTTAGACTATTAAGTGGGTCATATCTATCATTTGCACTGATTTTAAGTCATCTGTATTAAAGGGCTGTTATTATGAACCTAAAAGGGGAAAGTTTTATGAAGTATATATGGTTTGAGTTGGGCCTTAGAAGGAGTGGTTGAGTTTCTCTAAGGGAATGTGAAGGCATTACTCTAGATTGAGATGAACCATTAGAGCCAGAGTTCAGTAAGAGTTGTATGTTTGGAATAATTCTGTTTCTTTGTGAAAGGAGCCTTGAGTAGGAGATAGGGTTCTAATCCCTGCTTTAGTGTGGATTGAGAGGGGGTGGCATGTCATTTTGTTGCCAGCATCAGGCCATGCTATTAACTCTTCTATAATTAGCTCTTACACTGTCTCAAGCGGCACAAATGTGAGGTGTACTTCTTGAATAAAAATTTTATATAGAATTAATCTTCCTTTACATATAGTTTAAGGACTAACAGCTGTTGACAGCTCTTGAGCCTGTGGTATTAATAATTTGTTTTCCCTTTTTGAAATAATCAGATTTGTAGTCTCAGTCATAGACTTCTTTTCTAGCAGCTTTCTTTTTTTTAGTTGTTAAAAATTTATGTTGAGTTACAAAGAAGTAAACTATACAAACTTAGTATACAGCTTGATGTATTTTGACATGTGTATACACTGTTGTAACCAATGCCCAGATCAAGATATCAAACATTCTCACTCATTATTTTTCTCCCTTCACCTATCCTATCCATTCCCCCACCCCTTCCAGCACCTTTCTGAAGACTAAATTTACAACAGGTATCATTACATCCTTTACCTTAGCTGAAACAGTGGTCTCTCCTCATTGGTAACAGTGTGATGGCATGTACTAGACTTTGGTGATTTTTTGGGGGGGTACTGTAAAACAATCTGCATACTGATTACAGTTTTTTTTTTTTTTCATTTTAAAATTGAGTTGTTTTTTTATTATTGAGTTTTAAGACATGTATATGTTCTAGATACACATCTTTTATCAGATACATGATTTGCAAAAATTTTTTCCCATTCTCTGGGTTGTCTTTTCACTTTTAAAGGATGGTTTGAAACACAAAAGTTTTCGATTTTGAAAAAGTCCGAAGTATTTTTTCTTTTGTTACTTGTGCTTTGGTGTGCTTGGAAAACTTCACATTGAAGTATATAGCATACAGAAAAGTACACACATCATAGTTGTACAACTTGACACATTTTCTCAAACTGAACACTGTGACCAGCACTGAGATCAAGAAATAAAACATTGCTAGCACTTCAGAAGTCTTATTTATGACTGTGCCAATAATTTTTGCCCTCTAAGAGTAACCACTGTCCTGATTTTTAACACCATGATTGGTTTTGCCTGTTTTTTTTTTATTAAGGTATCAGTGATAGACACTCTTATGAAGGTTTCACATGAGAAACAATGTAGTTACTACATTCACCCATATTATCAAGTCCCCCCACATACCCCATTGAAGTCACTGTCCATCAGTGTAGTAAGATGCCACAGAATCACTACTTGTCTTCTCTGCTACACTGTCTTCCCCATGACCTCCCCCACACCATGTGTACTTGATTAGTATTTTTAAGGCACATTTCTACTTATTCTTTTAGTGGCTCTTCAAAGTACTCTAGATCAAATTCTAACTTTTATCACTATTTTCTACTAAGCAGATGGCACACATAACTGTCACTGAGGCTCTTTTTCAAATTATTTTGATATATGGTGTTATCAGTTATTTTGCCTAATGCATAACACATCATTCATCTAAATAACACCTCTGAGCTTTGCTTCTCTAGGAAACTACCTAATTCTAGCCATCTCATTTTGCTACCTATAGAAAGTCTTTGACCTTCATTTTTCATTTGGTTGTCTTACATGGGTGCTTTCTGAATTACAACTTAGAAATTTAAACATGAATGATCGTAAAATATACACTGCTCCTTCTTCTGCCTACCAGATTCTGTTCTTCCATATGCCCTTTGGATAGCCAACAACCTCTCCTAGTATGACACTGTCATCAGGTATAACCCAGAGGTAATTCGAAGTCGGCTATCATTATTTTCTTTTTAAACGAATCTAGGAGGATATGGGTCCATCTTCTCACTCCATTTCCTTCTCTTCCTAAGGGCTTAGCTCATTCTTCTATAGTCTTTCCCACAGGTATCATGGTTTAAGGCCCCTTCCCTATCCAGTTTTTCGGCTCTTTCCCAGTTCTTTTGGAACACTACTTTTATTGCTTTCGCTTCCTTCATTCAAGAGCTAAGATGCTTAAGCTTTTTGTGTTTCTCTCTTTCTGTACTAGCTTCTCTCACCCAGAATATTTATAGGTGCTCAATATGTATTTGTTTTAATAATGACTGTATATTGTAAGGTGATGTTTCTTCAAACCATAGAATATCTGGGTTTTGGACTTTAGAAGTTTGAGGACTACTGCATTACATTAAATGCTGTTATCTTGGGTGGTTGCCTGGAACCATTATAATAATGAATACAAGCTTGGGCACTGAAATTGTAGTAATACTTGATCATAATGTCATTTTCCAGTTGGCATGGAATATGTTTCTGCAATCTTTTGAAAAGATTATCAAACTGATAATGTAGCATTTAACAATTATCTTAGAAAAAGTATAGACTCATGGTAAAACTTTCATGGACTCCTTCTAAACCCCACCCCCAATTTAAGAATCATTGTTCTAGGAATTTCTGTTTGGTAGCACTTTATTCCAGGAGGGAAAAGATATACAGAAATACCCTGGTGAACGATCTTGGCAACCTGTAAAATATTTTTTTAAGTGATTTTGGTTTTGGAAATGAAAATTGTTTTCCTTGTTCCATACTAATCAAGAATATCTTCAGTGATAAGGTGAGGGGTTGCATTGGTAGTGGTAGATCACTGGTTCTCTACAAGCAGTGATTTTGCCCCTTAAGGGACATTTGCCAGTGTTTTGAAACATTTTTGGTTGTCACACTGGGGAAGGGAAGGAAGGGGCTTTGCTACTGGCATCAGTTGAGTATACAGCAAGAATGCTGCTAACCTAACCATCTGATACATAGAGTAGCCTTTCCACCACCAAGAAAAAATTATTCTGCCCAAAATGTAAGTAGTATTGTTTAATTCACTGTGGATCACTTTCAAGAATGTTCAGCTATCGTTTAACATCTCTGACTCTGGATTCTTTAGGATAGGGACATAGAGACACTGGCTGTCTTAACACGTCTTAAGAACTAGGGTTAACATACGGCTATATCAAGTGGCGGGAAGGGTTTGGACCTCTGATGTACTTTATCAACTTTTCTGTGTTCTTGAATGCACCATATCTGGTTTTCCCCTTAATCATGTATTGTGTATCCTGCTTTATGTTAAGAGTTATGGTCAACAGCAAAGGTGTCCTCAGAATCACCATTTTCCTTCTTTTAGCTGGTTACTCTGGTAGTCATGACTCTAGGTAGCATGCTTTTATTACTACGTCTTGATTCCTCTCACTCCCAATTTAGGTGTTCGTCTGTGAACTTCCACCCATATAGTTGTAGCTGCACTACGGATACACAAATATCCATACCTGAGCCAAAGAGTAAAACTATTGATACTTTTCTCTTCCTGCACAGTTCTGTTATACACACAAAAAAATTACCCAGAATGTATGTACTTATATTATCATAATCCTTAGATTTTTTTTTTACCAGTTATCTAAATCTCCTTAAAATATTCAGACTTATCAGACATCCTGTTGTTTTCATCTCCCTAAATAAATTTCTTCTCAGCCTCTTGCTTCCTTCAGTCTGGACTAATTATCTTTTGTACATAGTGTCATCCTGAGATCTTCCTTCATCTTCGGCCTGGGGTTTCTTACTTGTCCCCATTATATTCCCCCTTAAATTGTTTTGATTGGCCATCTTTATTATCTTCCTGAGTAAAGTACATGGGAGATACAATCTTTGGAGGCTCTAGATGTCTGAAAATGTCTTAATTCTGCCCTCCCACTTTATTGATAATATTGGGTACCTTTGAGAATTTTGAGGGCATTTATACATTGATTTTTTTTTTTTTTTTTTTTTTTGCTCTGATGTTGCTATTAGAAAGTCTGTTTACTTTCTCATACCTGAGCTTTCCTAAGTAACCTTTTAGGATCTGTTAACTGACTCCATGTCCAGAACTTTTGTAGTGGTTTGCCTTGATGATTATGGGGCCCTTTCACTTTCTCCCATCCTTCAGCTCTGGGAAACTTTCTTGAGTTACTCTGTTTTTTTTTTTTCTGTATTCTCAGGGAGTGTCTGTTTTTGGATATTGAACTTCTTAGTTTGATCCTCTGCTTTTTTCTTATTCTTTCTTGCCTGTGTTCATGTTTTTGTCTTTTTCCTCAGTGCTGTAGACTGAATGTTTGTGTTCCCCCAAATCATATATGGAAACTTAATGCCCACTGTGATTGTATTGAGAGGTGGGGCCTTTGGGTGGTGCTTGGGTCGTGAGAGTGGAGCCCACATGAATGGCATTAGTGCCCCTATTAAAGAGACCCCACAGAGCTCCCTAGTTCCTTTTACCATTTGAGGTTACAGCAAAAAAGATGGCTGTTTAGAAAGTGAGCGCTCACTGGACACAGAATCTGCCAGTGCCTTGATCTTGGACTTTACAGCCTTCAGAACTGTGAGAAATAAAAGTTTGCTGTGTATAGGCCACCCAGTTTATGGTATTTTTTGTTATAGAAGCACAAATGGATGGAGACGCTCAACTTTGTCTTCCAAACCTAGTAAATTTTATTTTCTGCTGTAATGTTTTTAATTTCTAAGATTATTTTTCTCTGTATGTTCCTCCTTTTTTTGAAGCAAAGTGTCCTGTTTTTGTTTTGGGATTGCACTATTTTATCACTGTAAGGATAATAACAGTTCTTTTGAATTCTTATTTCCCAACATAGTATATCTTTTTTCCAGCTTGCCTTTTTAAATTTGTTTCCTTTGGTTTCTATCTTTCATATGTAAAAGAATCCTTTGTTGCCTGTCTAAGGGTGGGGGACCAAAAAACCAATTGGAAACTGAATTTTTGAGTGGAACTTGCTGACTCTGAATGTCAGGTGATACAACTTGGCTTTGGTGTTGGAAAACCTTTTATGGTAATTATTTAGCTCTTTCTTCTTGGAAAGAATATATTCTGTAGAGAAAATTTGTCTAATTTCCTGCTTTGAGGTTGAAACTCTGACTTGACTGCTTGTGATTTTTAACAGTAAAGTGGGGTAAGAGGTGTGGAGTTTTCACATTATCTACTTAATGTCCTTTCTTCCCAGTGCTGTGCCCTGGCCTTCAGATAACTTTATATCCTCGGAGACTTTTTGGTCTACTCTGTTCAAAGAAAATCTTCAGTGTTTTTCAGGATGTGGGAGAGGCAGTTATTCTGCTCAGTAAATTAGGGCAGGGCCCTGGGGCTGCCTCCATATTTTGGTCTCCTTTTATTCTTAATTTTAGAGGCAAGTGGTAAATCAAGTTGGTTTAGAACTCAGTTTTCTTGGGTTTGCTAAGAAACTACTTGTTTTTCTGTTTCCAAGTTTCTCCAATTTTGTTGTATTTTTTTCTGCACCTGTTTTTCTTCTCTGGTGTATACCTTTCTTTAAAAAAAAAATTCCTCTAGTTGTATTAACAAGGTCTCACGAGGGAATTAAAGGTAGTTTGTTGCATGTGTTCAGTTGGTCATCTTTACCCGGAGTTAAACTTAAATTGATCTGTTTAAATATCACTACTACAATGGTATTGGATTTCTCTTATATCATGTATTCTATATGGCATTCACAGGGACCCTAACTGGGAACATAGCCATCATTTATAATGTCATGTGTAGAAATATATTCAAAGATCTGTAACAGCAGTTTACCCATGATCTCATTATAAGATGGTAAGTATCTTTGCATTGTCCCATAATTGCATGTTTTTCTCTGTCCTGTTACTTTTCTTCAGGTAAATGATTATGTATATATTATGTGCTCAGCACTGCTGTTTCCTGACCTCCAGCCATAAGTTTTGATTCATCATTCATTTACACGGCAAAAGGAAGGAGATCCTCAAGATGTCATGAAATTCTATAACCCACAAAGTTAAAGTTAACTTTTCTGTCACAGCACATCTAATCATTGCCTTATTTGAGAGTGAGGATAAAATTAAAAAGCAGTTTATTGTCGAGATTGTCAAAAAATTTTTCAATCATCAACTTTTCCTCATATTTTTTTCCCTCTCTTCTGAGCGGTTTCAGCTATATTCTCTTGGCACCTACTTAAGTCTTTAACTTAAAAGTAGAAGTTAACTTTTTTTTATATGCTAACTTAGCTTAGTGGTTTGGTGTGTTTCCTGATCCCTGGGATCCCCAAGGCCATTTCACAAGGTATGCAAGGTCAAAATTATTTTCATGGTAATACTAAGACATTGACTTGCTTTTTTGACTTCCATTCTCTTATTAGTATACAGTGGAATTTTCCAGAAAGTATGATGTGTGATGATGTCATTGCTGACTGCTAATGATAAATGTAAAACATTACCATTCTCACTAACTTTTTGAGAACTGCTGTGCAGTTGGATAAGACCCAGATTATGTCTGTAGTGCTATTGCAGATCATGACTTTGTCCACTTACTGATCATGCAGTGAGAGTGCTTGCCTGTACTATGCTTAATGAGTGAGTTTTAAACTTTGCTGCCTGTAGTTTACTAGTGAGTGATCTGATTACTAGAGATCTGGGGAATTTATGAGAGTCATCTTGTTTAACTCTTCATTTTACAGTTGAGGAAACCAAGGCTTAGAGGGATTGACTTGCATCTAGGTCTATGGAATGTTTTATTTTTAAACTTGGTGAAGTTACTTGGTACCCAGATCTACCTTAAGTATATGATAAAGTATTACAGCATTTCTCAAATTTTTTGATTTCAAGACACCATTATACTCTTAAAAATTACTGTTATTGTGTATTACATACATACATTGATGTTTACAATATTAAAATTTAAACTCAGAAATATAAAAGATACTTAAGAACAATTATAAACCCATTATGTGTTAACAGAACAATTTTAAATGAAGAATAAGTAATTTTTCAAAACAAAATAACAGAGTTGTATACTTTTGAAAAACCTCTTTAATTAAAGTCAGCATACTAGAGGGTACCTGAATTCCAACTATAATTCTGTATTCAGTCTGTTGCCACATGTTGTTTTAGCTGAAGTATATGAAGTAAATATAGCCTCACCAATATGTAATTGGTAGTTTCTTAAAGATTAGCTGCAGTGTGGAATCTGAAGCCATATCAATGCATTTTCCATGTTCTATTATATTAAACTTCACTGCTCTGTCTTGAACTATGAATGGGTCTTTTATCCATTCAAAATATTTGAAGAAGATTGAATATTCTTCAAAATATTTGAAGAAAATCCATTTGCAGAATATTGCTTCATTGAGTTAAGCAGATCTTCCAAGAGTTGACACACTCCATTATACAACATTAAAAAGCACATTTGTTAATATCACCACCAATATCATCAGAAAAGTCTTTTTTAAGTATTGGGAAACTGTCAAGTCCATAGGGGCCATATGTTTTCCAAAATTTTAATTTTTGCGTGAATGGTCAAATTTTATTGACAACAAACATTGTCAATTTTTTGTAAAGTGACAAAGTAATTTTAAAGAGAAAGCTGTATTTTCAACTCTGAATAACTAGTTTGTCAGTTCTTTCAAGTAAAAATTGTGTTCCATGATAATTGTGCAAGTGCTTTTTCCTTGAAACAGCCTCTTTGGTATGCAGTAGAAACATTTATATATACTTCCCATTTTGTCAAGTAGAATATTTAAGGACATGGTCTCAAAGGTTGAGATTAAATGAGGTCAATCAGAGCCGGCACTTGGATGAAGTGAGTGAGGCAGTAGGGTGCCCAGTTTAAGAAGGGAGTGCCTGAAAGTGAATGCCTCCTTACATTTTGCTCTGGAGTTGACTCTTGCTATACTGTGGTCACTGCCCTGAGATGAATAATTTTTACTGCTTCAAGGACAAGTGAAATTTTTTTAGAAATTGTCTTTTTTAACCACAAGTGCATGGAGGTAAAAAATTCACCCTTTAGCTTTAGGGCTACTGTCTTGATTTGTGTTAGAGTTACAGCAGTTTTGGCCATCATTACGTTTGCATCATAAGTGCAAATAACAACACAATGAAAAATACAAAGAGCATTTGAATAATATTACAAAACTAATTATAACATCACAGACTCTTGGATTCCCAGGCCATCTTTAAGCACAGCTGTGTGTTCTGTTATGCTTCCTGCAGTGTTTTGCTATATGCTTTTCATTGATTTATTTGTTTTGGTACATGGGACTGCTAAATATGAATGTTAATTTGTGATTGCCTAGGAAGATGGGAAAATGGGAAAAGTTCTGAAACTACTTCTTTATACCTTTCACAGGATTTGCCCATCGATATGTAAGCAACTTAAAATGTTAACAGCAACAGTTCTTGCCTTACTTGCGCATTGAAATCGCCTGGATTGCTTTAAAACCACTAGGGCTCACCCCTAGAATTTAATTCGTTTGGGGTGCTGCTTGGACACAGATTTTTCAAAAGCTTCCCAGTTGATGATAATATGCACCTAGTGTTGAACACTACTGCTTTATAGAGGATGAACACTGTTCTGTTGTTTACTCAAGTGTTTTCTACATTATTTAAATAAAGTTACAATTAAAAAATAGTGTTGACATTGTTTTGGAACAGAAAGATTCAATAATGATACCAACTGATTTAAAAACTTGAGAAATAGCGATCAGTTCTATGAAAAAATTAACTTAGGGAGAAATTTACTAGTGTTTTTTTTAAATGAGGTTGGTAATTCTGACAGGATTATTATGGCCTGTGGTGGGTCTCTTAATTCTCACAAGTTCAATTTATAGTAAGTGTTTATTCACTGTATAGAGGGCATTATATTAGTAATTGAGTAAAAATAATATAACCATTTCTTAGAAAATGAAATTTAGAGTAATGTAAACACATTTTTCAGGTGCTAATATTTTGTTTTATTTTCTTCTTAGCATAATATGTAAATATAAATACATTCAAAGCATTTTTCTCTTTTGTTTCTTTTAGAATTAAAGTTGGGAGAACTACTTCATGATAAGCTGTAAGTATTTGTGGCCTTTGAAATAGTAGAGTGTAATATTTCCATCTATTTTTTCTCATATGCAGCAGTATTCCTTGAGGTCTGAGTAATTTTACATTTCAAAGCTGTAAAAATAAAACTAATTATAAATCTATTCTTAACCCTGGTGAGCTATTTGGGACAGCTGACTCTGGTTGTTGTATGAGATGGTTATACCTAGTGAAACTGACTTATGTGTCCTTCCCTTGAGGGTAGATGAACAGGATACAGAATTTCTTGAAGAAAAGGCATTGGTTTTATGTTATATGTGATAGGCTGACCTGAGATAGGTGACTCAATGTCTGGAGGAAAGGAGATTGAGAATCCTGGGAAAGGTAAAATAAAGGGAAGTGCTTGCTTATATTTATACTCACTGCTGTAGATAGCCTCAGTCCTTATACTGATACAGAAATGCTCAATTTCCAAGGTTAGGAATATGAAATTTTATATTAGTAAGTAGACAAGAGTGGACATTTGGGAAGGAGGGGTAGACCCTGAAATTTAGTTCTCAAACGTTAGTGTGCATCAGAGTTACCTGAAGGGCTTTTTAAAACACACTGCTGCGCCCTAGCCCCCCAGAGTTCCTTATTTAGTAGACCTGGTGTGGGAATGCGGAGGCGACAGTGCTCACAAGTTCCCAGGCGAAGTTGCTGCTGCTGATCAAGGGACCACACTTGGAGAACTGCTCGAGGTCACCCTGCAGGCGGTTACAGGAAGGATGTGATGAAAGCGAACCACAAGCTAATGTAAGAAGGAATGTAGCTCCTGGTTGTGGAGTGAATTTAGAGGGGACAGCTGAGGGACCCAAGGTTTTAGGCTCAGCCCAGGGAACATCATTGCCAGCAGCCTGCCCTGAACATCTTTTAAAAGTTTTGTCCTCCTAGACCTTATCTGTTAGCTGTCTCTTCCTTTCTGCCTAGCATGTGCAGTCTTCTAACCTATGTAATTTTATTTATTATCTATTTCGTCCCACTAGAATGTAAGTTCCATGAGGCAAGCAAATTTGTTTGTATCCCCGGTCCCTAGACCAGTGTCTAGCACATAATAGGTGCTCAGTAAGTGTTGAATGAAGTAACTAACTTAATGCTGCTTTGGTTTCTGTAGCAGTTTTACTAATTAGTTAGATAACCTCACTGGTTTAGGATTTTAATTGTGCCATTAAAACTTTCTTAGTTCACATGTAAGAAACAGATCATTTGTTTTTAACAAATTCAAACCTCAGAGGTAAAGCAAAAATTTCCCACAACACTATTCCCCCACACACAATCCCTTCTCGTTGCCCAGACATAATCAAATTGTTGTTTGTCCTTCTGGACCTATAAAAAAATGCATTTACATACATGAATAAAATCTATAAAAGTAGTTAAGTTATAAATGGGAATATACAGTCTGTATTATTTTGAAAATTCCTTTCCCGTTCAGTATATTTTAGAGATCTTTCCAGGTTAGTATATAATAGCTCTACTGAGCACATTTTAACTGTTGGTATGCATTTTATGAAATGTCTGTACCATGATTGATTTATTCTGTGTTATTGCAATTGATGGAAATTTTAATTGCAACATATTTTGGTAACATGGGAAAATGGAAGACATTTAATTTATACAGGCCTTTTTGTATATACACATGTGCAAATAAGTTTCAGTATAGGAGCCCAGAAATCAAATGACTGGATTTTAATGGATTCAGCCAAATTTCTCTCAAAGCCTATCAATTTACATTCCCACCAACAGTGTACAATATTACAAGTATATTTTTAAAAGTTTCCTTATGGCCAAAAAACCTCTTGTTTAGTTTTGTGTTACCTGATTACATTTGAATTTGAGGAACTTTTCCCTTTTTTACTAGTAGTTTGTATGTTCTATGAATTCTTTGTACATTTCTTGGCCTATTTTTCTTTGTATTATTTGCTTCTTTTAATTTATTTGTATGAGTTATATATTCTGGATATTCACTTTTTGGAAATTATATTAAAAATATTTCCCCCAGATAATTACGAGTTTTAACTGACTATAGTTTTTTATCATTGCATATAAATTTAAGATATTTACACAGGTGGATTTATCAACTTTTGCCTTTATAGCAGTTTTGAAGAGTTTTTAGTTTGTTTTAGGTTTAGAACTTAAATCTGCTTGGGTTTAATTTTTAAAACGGTGAATCAAAGGTTTCACTTTTCCAATGGTTAGCCCTTGTCTCAACAGTATTTATTGACCAATTCACTGTTTTCCCAACTAATTTAAAATTTTTCCTTTATCATACATAATTCCTACAGAAATAAGGGTTTGGACTGTTTTCTTTTGATCTCTGTATTCTAGAATGCTTTTAATAATAGCTTTGTAGTCCCTTTGATATTTGGTGAATCCCTATTTTTATTGAAAAAATTCTCTTCTGTTTTTGCATATTTTCTGGTTTGGCTTGAGAGCTCTTTGAAAAATACCTTTTGGGTTTTGATCAGCATTACATCAAATTTTGTAGATGAGAGTTGTTTTCAATAATACTGTGCTTATATCGTCAGAGTATTTTGATGCTGCATCTTTTTTTTTTTTTTTTTTTTACTTTTGCCTTCTTAAAGCATGTGCTGAGCTGATGGATGAAGTCGTCAGAGTATTTTGAATTGAAACATTCAAATATATAGTCAGTAGCTTGATAGTCTGTCAAACTTTTCTTTTAGGCTTTCTTCCTCTCTGATTTCTTGATGTATATCTCAGTTAATGATATACTTACTAACCTGTCCACAGTGCATCACAACTATCTGCTTTTATGGCTAACGAACCACAAATACCAGGCACAAATACTGAGGTTTCTGAGTTATTTTTCATATATTTCATATTTCATTATTTTCATAATTGCCAGAACATTGGGCATTATAGACTATAATGTGTCACATTACAGGACTTTCAAGACATAAAAGGAAAAAATTCTAAAAGTTACATTTGATAATGGTTATTCCAAACATGACTTCCTAAATATTAGAGAAAATTATTTAAAGAAGGCAAAGTGAAATCCATTATAAATCAGTTGCTCTTTTTTCCTAAAAATGTCTAACTTGTAACGTTTTTGAAGGAGGCACAAAAAACATCTTTTGCTTTAATATTTTCCCCACAGTGCATGTAAAATAATCTTTAGTAACAAGTACAAGGAAGAATTTTTATGTTAATGTAAGATGATTTAATTGAAATAGAAGAAGTTAGCAAGTTGGGAAGACTGAATACTTAGAAAACTGTAGTTATTTGAAGGACTATAATAATTTTTTACCACTTGGGAATCTGGGTAAGCTTACTGGTTCAAAAACAATTTGTGGGGTCAATTTTTTTATTTCCAGATTTGGTCTTTTTGAAGCCATGTCTGCCATTGAAATGATGGATCCCAAGATGGATGCTGGCATGATTGGAAACCAAGTTAATCGAAAAGTTCTTAATTTTGAACAAGCTATCAAGGTAGTCACCACTGTGTGCTCTTTTATGTTTTCTTTTATTGTTTGTTATTTCATATGTTAAAACATTCTGGTTAATAAAAATCAAACAGTAAACTTATAACTTAAAAGTGTAATTTTCTTAAGAGCATCTCGGGTATATAAATAAAAGTTATAACCTGTAGTTCTTTTGAAATCTGGGAATTGTTTAAGGTCTTCATTAAAAGCTTGCTCTAAATTTGTGTATGTTTATTAATTTTTTTAAACATTTGAGTATGTATTCAAATTGAGGGTAATTGGCTTAGGGATTACATTCTTTATATTAACAGATGAATTGATTTAGAAATTCATAGTTGCTACAGTTTAAAAATGTTTTATTCTTGTTTAAGTAGTTTAAATTCAGTAAAATGATTCACACTTATTAATGCTTTAATTTAAATTGTGCTTCCAAAATACTTGTTGCTTTAACTTTCCTTTATAAAAGCCTATATCCTGTTTCAAATTAGAGGCACTTTGATTTTTCTTATTGTATACTATTTTTAAGAATACTGAGTTAATTTGCATTTTAGTTTTATTAGATGTTTCCTAGAATTGTTCTTTTTAAATGTTTAATTTTTGAAAGCCAAAATGCTTCTATATATAGTAACCATAAATTTAAAAAAATATCCTGTTTATATGTCATATTTTCTCTCCTTTTTAGGATGGCACCATTAAAATTAAAGACCTCACCTTGCCTGAATTGATAGGAATAATGGATACATGTTTTTGTTGTTTGGTAAGAGTTAAAATGATACTATTAATTTATTTTAAAACTATGGCTTTCCTAACTATGTCCATTTAAAAGTATATACACCAATCTTGAGTATGAAATGTATGTATTGCTTGACATAGTAAGATGCACATAAGATTAGCAGGCCAAATTATACAATAGGAAACAATTTTATCTTCACATGTGGGTGATCTTAGGTTCTCATTTTCTAGGTGAAGGAATATTATCTTTTGTGAAGATAATAATATAGCCATTACCCAAAGTACCTTTTTTTTCTCAAGGTACCCAGGGAAACAAATTTGTAATTGGAAGTTTCCATAAATAAGCATGGAATTGACACAGAGAATTTTGGATTGCTTGGGAGAAATTTTTTTCCTAATGGTAGTAAACTGGCTATCTTTTTGAAGAATATCTTTTAGTGATTTATTTGTGCTGAATAGGTTGTCTTCCCTGGACAGTGTCATTTAATTGTGGGAAAATTCTCATTTGTGCTGCCTTTTTTTTTCCTATGCTGTCCTGTCCTTTCCTGTCCTGCCCTTCCCTTCCCCTCCCCTTCCTATCCCTTTCCTTTCCTTCCTACACTCTGACCATCTCTTTCTTTTTAAACTTGATGTTAAATCATTTTCCTTAGATATATGTAAAGTTTATTCATTCTCCTAAAATATATTCAGTGATTGCCTGTAGTGTGTGAAGTACCTATTAGGTGTTTTATGTATATATTTTTCACTTAAGTCTTACATCAGCTCTGTTAAGATATCTGGTATCATCTTACTTGCCTAGGGTTACATTGCTAGGAAGGGGCGTAACCAGAATCCTAATCCTGATTCTTCTTCTTCCAAAGCTGTCTCTTTCCCACAAAGATGTCTTTATTACCCTGTAGCTGTTTATAGTCCTAGTGGAATAAACAGAGGCAAGAGGGATGGTTTTTGCCAAAGCTGAGGAACCATTGTATGAGACTGAACCTGTGAGGTGGACCTTTAGTAGGCAGATGGTTTTTAGGCTGAAAAGTTTCCTTTTGCACACTGGTAATACAAAATACACACCTTAATTATCATTTTCATATGCATGTCTCATTTTGTAATGTAGTTTGCCTGTGTCCTGTTGGGCCAGTGTAAAATATAACTATAAACTTGAACAAATTATTTATACTCTCTGACTCTCTTTATAGGAGAAAAATATCACTTTCCTCAAAGTGTTAGGAAAAATAGGAGAAGATATATGAAAATATCTGGCATAGTACTTGGACATAGTAGTTACTAATTTTTGGCTGTCATTTTTACTCTCAGCTTTTAGCACATGGTACCTGGCCCTTTAGCCACTCAGTAAAATAGTGTTGTATGATTATTTTTGTGCTTAAGAAAGATCACTCTGTTTGGGCATATGAATTAGGGATGGGAGGCAGGAAAAACCATTGCATAGCTCCTTGCAGTAATCTAGGTGAGATACCATGCTTACTGTTAATAGTAGTGAGGGTGAAAAGAGTTAAATGAGTGGTTAGAGACCTCGTTAGTTCTAAACTTGTAAGTTCCCTAGTTTATGGATTTTTTTTTTTACTACACTGTGGACTTGATTGCTTTTGAATGCTATGTAGGGAGGCATTCTGATTTCATTAGTTTCCGGATATATTGCAAACTGAATTATATAGAATGCTTCCCATAGATAGCTAATCATATTATGTTATATGATTCTTGAAAGAGTTGAGTCATTGAAAGTGAATTCTAACTCTTGTCTTTTCTGACTTTCCCTTTATCATCTTATAAATCTTGGATCAGTTTAGACTGCAGACAACTTCTGTGCCATCTTAAACTCATACATTCTTTTGTTTATAGATAACATGGTTAGAAGGCCATTCCTTGGCACAGACAGTGTTTACGTGCCTTTACATTCATAATCCAGACTTTATAGAAGATCCTGCCATGAAAGCTTTTGCTCTCGGAATCTTGAAAATTTGTGACATTGCAAGGGAAAAAGTAAATAAAGCTGCTGTGTTTGAAGAGGTAAGATTTTGCAATGTAAGAATATCTGAAGCTCATTGACCACCTTACTCACTCTGATGTATTTAAATGATTGTATAATACATAAGTTTGTCAACATGTATAGGTGAAGTCAGGTTTTCACTGTAAGGCTCAATACATTTTTATGGGTTTGTAAATTTGTACTTTTTCAAAGAACAGTTTGATAATACCTGTCATAATTTAAAATGCACATGAGTTATCTTAGAAGTTTTACTTTTAGGAATTTATCCTACAAATAGGTTTGTGCTTGTACACAAAGACCTGTGTACAAGGACATTAACTGTGGTATTATTTGTAGCAAATAAAATCTGGAAACTACGTTAATGTCTATCAATAGGAGACTCATTAAATGATGATATATTCATACAGTTGAATTTTGTGCACGCTTTACAAAAAGACATAGGTGTACATGTACAAATAAGATTAGATCCCCAAAATAAAGTAAAACAAGTCAGGTGTAGAAATGCATGTATCTCTTGCTACCGTTTCTGTTTTCTTTTTTTTTTAAAAGGGAGATAGTTAAATCTTCATACACAAGATAACTGCGTTATTGAGTGTCAGGGTATATACCTGTTTGTACTATTGGAATTTTCATTACGTGCCTTTTTTATAATAGAAATCCTTATAATTGAAACATGTAAGAAGGACTTACTAACAAATGAGAGAAAAATCCTAAAGGAAAGGATGAATAGGAAAAGCTGATAGAAAAAATTTTTAGAAAAATATAGATAACAAAGATAATCAGTTTTTTGTATTAATAGCTCATTCAAAAAGAGCATAACACTAAAGCCAAAGTGAATGACAGCACAATAAAATAAACTACTTATTCATGGAGGTTATAAATGGCCATAATATTAAAAAATTTAGCCTCAGTATAATCCAAGAAGTAAAATTAAAATAGTAATTGATTTACTTTTCTTCTGAAGAATTTTTAAAACTAGAATACTCAGTATTGGTAAGGATGCAGTAAGAAGGTACTTTGGTTTTTTTTTAAATTATTTGTTTTATTAAGGTATTATTGATATACACTCTTATGAAGATTTCACATGAAAAAAACAATGTGGTCACTACATTTACCCATATTATCAAGTCCCCACCGATACCCCAGTGCAGTCACTGTCCATCAGTGTAGTAAGATGCAACAGATTCACTATTTGCCTTCTCTGTGCTGCACTGTTTTCCGCGTGATCCCTCACACCATGTGTACTAAACAAAATACCCCTCAATCCCCTTCTCCTGCTCTCCCCACCCACCCTCCCACCTGCCCTCCCCTTTGGTAACCACTAGTTCCTGTTGGAGTCTCTGAGTATGCTGCTATTTTGTTCCCTCAGTTTTGCTTTATTGTTATGCTCCACAAATGAGGGAAATCATTTGGCACTTGTCTTTCTCCGCCTGGCTTATTTCACTGAGCATAATATCCTCTATCTCCATCCATGTTGTTGCAAATGGTAGGATTTGTTTCTTTCTTATGGCTGAATATATTCCATTGTGTATATGTACCACATCTTCTCTATCCATTCACCTACTGGTGGACACTTAGGTTGCTTCCATATCTTGGCTGTTGTAAATAGTGCTGCGATAAACATAGGGGTGCATATGTCTTTTTGAATCTGAGAAGTTGTATCCTTTGGGTAAATTCCAAGGAGTGGGATTCCTGGGTCGAATGGTATTTCTATTTTTAGTTTTTTTTTTTTTTTTTTTTTTTTTTTGCTTTTTTTTATTATCATTAATTTACAATTACATGTACAATATTACGATTATTAAACTACCCCTTCATCAGGTCCCCCCCACCAACCCCATTACAGTCACTGTCCATCAGCGTAGTGAGATGCTATAGAATCACTACTTGTCTTCTCTGAGCTGTACTGCCTATTTTTAGTTTTTTGAGGAACCTCCATATTGCTTTCCACAATGGTTGAACTAGCTTACATTCCCACCAGCAGTGTAGGAGGTTTCCCCTATCTCCACATCCTCATCAGTATTTGTAGTTCTTAGTCTTTAGATGCTAGCCATCCTTACTGGTGTGAGGTGATATCTCATTGTGGCTTTAATTTGCTTTTCCCTGATGATAAGTGATGTGGAGCATCTTTTCATGTGGCTGTTGGCTGTCTAAATTTCTTCTTTGGAGAACTGTCTCTTCATATCCTTTTCACATTTTATAATCGGGTTATTTGCTTTTTGGGTGTTGAGGCATTTAAGTTCTTTATATATTTTGGATGTTAACCCCTTGTCAGATACGTCATTTACAAATATATTCTCCCATACTGTAGGATGTCTTTTTGTTCTATTGATGGTGTCCTTTGCTGTACAGAAACTTTTTAGTTTGATTTAGTCCCATGAGTTCATTTTTACTTTTGTTTCCCTTGCTCAAGGAGATGCGTTCAGGAAGAAGTTGCTCATGTTTATGTCCAAGAGATTTTTGCCTATATATTTTTCTAAGAGTTTTATGGTTTCATGACTTACATTCAGGTCCTTGATCCATTTCGAGTTTACTTTTGTGTATGGGGTTAAACAATAATCCAGTTTCATTCTCTTGCATGTAGCTGTCCAGTTTTGCCAACACCAGCTGTTGAAGAGGCTGTGATTTCCCCATTGTATGTCCATGGCACCTTTGTCATATATTCATTGACCATATATATGGTTGGGTTTATATCAGGGCTCTCTAGTCTGTTCCATTGTTCTATGGGTCTGTTCTTGTGCGAGTACCAAATTGTCTTGAGTACTGTGGCTTTGTAGTAGAGCTTGAAGTTGGGGAGCATAATCGCCCCAGGTTTATTCTTCCTTCTCAGGATTGCTTTGGCCATTTGGGGTCTTTTTGGTTCCATATGAATTTTAGAACGATTTTCTCTAGTTCATTGAAGGATGCTGTTGGTATTTTGATAGGGATTGCATTGAATCTAGATTGCTTTAGGCAGATGGCCAATTTGACAATATTAGTTCTTCCTATCCATGAGCATGGGATGTGTTTCCATTTATAGGTATCTAATTTCTCTCATGAGTGTCTTGTAGTTTTCAGAGTATAGATCCTTCACTTCCTTGGTTAGGTTTACTCCTAGGTATTTTATTCTTTTTGATGCAACTGTGAATGGAATTGTTTTCCTGATTTCTCTTTCTGCTAGGTCATTGTTAGTGTATAGGAATGCCACAGATTTCTGTGTATTAATTTTGTATCCTGCAGCTTTGCTGAATTCAGATATTAGATCTAGTGGTTTTGGAGTGGATTCTTTAGGGTTTTTTATGTAGAATATCATGTCATCTGCAGACAAGGACAGTTTAACTCCTTCCTTGCCAATCTGGATGCCTTTTATTTCTTTGTGTTGTCTAATTGCCGTGGCTAGGACCTCCAGTACTATGTTGAATAGGTGGGGAGAGTGGGCATCCTGGTCTTGTTCCTGACTTTAAAGGAAAAGCCTTCAGCTTCTCACTGTTAAGTATAATGTTGGCTGTGGGTTTGTCATATATGGCCTTTATTATGTTGAGGTACTTGCCCTCTATAACCATTTTGTTGAGAGTTTTTATCATGAATGGATGTTGAAATTTGTCATATGCTTTTTCAGCATCTATGGAGATGATGATGTGGTTTTTGTCCTTCTTTTTGTTGATGTGGTGGATGATGTTGATGGATTTTCGAATGTATCATCCTTGCATCCCTGGAATAAATTCTGTTTGGTCATGATGGATGATCTTTTTGATGTATTTTTGAATTTGGTTTCCTAATATTTTGTTGAGTATTTTTGCATCTATGTTCATCAGGGATATTGGTCTGTAATTTTCTTTTTTTGTAGTGTCTTTGTCCGGTTTGGTATTAGAGTGATGCTGGCCTCATAGAATGAGTTTGGAAGTATTCCCTCTTCTACTGTTTCGAAAAATATAAAGAGGATGGTATTAGGTCTTCACTAAATGTTTGATAAATTTCAGCAGTGAAGCCATATGGTCCAGGCATTTTGTTCTTAGATAGGATTTTGATTACCAGTTCAATTTCGTTGCTGGTAATTGGTCTGTTCAGATTTTCTGCTTCTTTCTGGGTCAGCCTTGGAAAGGTTATCCAGTTTGTTAGCATATAATTTTTCATAGTATTCTCTAATAGTTCTTTGTATTTCTGTGGTGTCTGTAGTGATTTTTCCTTTCTCATTTCTGATTCTGTTTATGTGGGTAGACTCTCTTTTTTTCTTGATAAGTCTGCCTAAAGGTTTATCTATTTTGTTTATTTTCTCGAAGAACCAGCTCCTGCTTTCATTGATTCTTTCTATTGTTTTATTCTTTTGGATTTTATTTATTTCTCTAATCTTTATGATGTCCCTCCTTTTATTGACTTTGGGCCTCATTTGTTCTTGTTTTTCTTGTTTCGTCAGTTGTGAGTTTAGACTGTTCATATGGGATTGTTCTTCTCCCCTAAGGTAGGCCTGTATTGCAATATACCTTCCTCTTAACATGGCCTTCGCTGCGTCCCACAGATTTTGCGGTGTTGAATTATTGTCATTTGTCTCCATATGTTGCTTGATCTCTGTTTTTATTTGGTCATCGATCCATTGGTTATTTAGGAGCATGTTGTGAAGCGAAGCCTCCATGTGTTTGTGGGGTTTTTCGCTTTCTTTGCGTAATTCATTTCTGGTTTCATACCTTTGTGGTCCGAGAAACTGGTTGGTACAATTTCAATCTGTTTGAATTTACCAACGCTCTTTTTGTGGCCTAGTATATGATCTATTCTTGAAAATGTTCCATATTCACTTGAGAAGAATGTGTATTCTGCTGCTTTTGGGTGGAGAGTTCTGTAGATGTCTGTTCGGTCCATCTGTTCTATTGGTTGTTCGGTGCCTCTGTCTCCTTACTTATTTTCTGTCTTGTTGATCTGTCCTTCAGAGTAAATGAAGTGTTGAAGTCTCCTAGATGAATGCATTGCATTCTATTTCTCCTTTAATTCTGTTAATATTTGTTTCACATATGTAGGGGCTTCTGTGTTGGGCGCATAGATATTTATAATGGTTATATCTTGTTGGATTGACCCTTTTATCATTATGTAATGTCCTTTGTCTCTAGTGACTTTCTTTGTTTTGAAGTCTATTTTATCTGCTACACATAGTGCAACTCCTGCTTTTTTCTCCCTATTTTTGTGTGAAATATCTTTTTCCATCCTGTTCACTTTTAGTCTTTGTCTTTGGGTTTAAAGTGAATCTTGTGTAGGCAACTTATAGATGCGTCCTGTTTTTTTATGCATTCAGTGACACTGTGTCTTTTTATTGGTTCATTCCGTCCATTTACATTTAGGGTGATTATCTATAGGTATGTACTTATTGGCATTGCAGGCTTTAGATTCGTGGTTACCAAAGGTTCAAGGTTAACTTCCTTACTATCTAAGTGTCTAACTTAACTCGCTTAATATGCTATTACAAACATAATCTAAAGGTTCTTTTTTTTTTTCTTCCTCCTCCATTCTTTATATATTAGGTATCATATTCTGTACTCTTTATCCCTTGATTGACTTTGGAGATAGTTATTTAAATTTTTGCATTTCCATAGTAATTAGCTGTTCTACTTTCTTTACTGTGGTTTTATTATTGCTGGTTACAACTATTAAAACTTAGGAACACTTCCATGTGTAGTAGTCCCTCCAAAATACACTGTAGAGATGATTTGTGGGAGGTTAAATTCTCTTAGCTTTTGCTTATCTGGAAATTGTTTAATCCCTCCTTCAAATTTAAATGATAATCTTTCCAGATAAAGTATTCTTGGTTCAAGGCCCTTCTGCTTCATTGAATTAAATACATCATGCCACTCCCTTCTGGCCTGTAAGGTTTCTGTTGAGAAGTCTGATGATAGCCTGATGGGCTTTCCTTTGTATGTGATCTTATTTCTCTCTCTGTCTGCTTTTAATAGTCTGTCCTTATCCTTGATCTTTGCCATTTTAATAACTGTATGTCTTGGTTTTGTCTTCCTTGGGTCCCTTGTGTTGGGAGATCTGTGAACCTCCATGGCCTGAGAGACTATCTCCTCCCCCAGATTGGGGAAGTTTTCAGCAATTACCTCCTCAAGACACTTTCTGTCCCTTTTTCTCTGTCTTCTTCTTCTGGTACCTCTATAATGCAAATATTGTTCTGTTTGTATTGGTCACACAGTTTTCTCAATATTCTTTCATTCTTAGAGATCCTTTTTTCTCTCTGTGCCTCAGCTTCTTTGTGTTCCTCTTCTCTAGTTTCTATTTCATTTATCGTCTCCTCCACTGTATCCAGTCTTCTTTTAATACCGTCCATTGTGCTCTTCAACCATTGATCTCCGACTGGAATTCTTTCCTGAGTTCTTGACTATCTCTCTGTACGTCCATGAGCATGTTAATTATTTTTATTTTGAATTCCGTTCAGGAAGAGTTATGACGTCGATGTAATTTAAATCTTTCTCAGGAGTTGTATTCATAATTTTACTCTAAACTAGATTCCTTTGGCTTTTGGTATTTGTATATTGCGCCCTCTAGTGCCCAGAAGCTCTACTCCCTGGAGCTGTTCAGCCTCTGAAGTAATGTCGGGGGTCCCAGAGGAGTGGTATTGGTGCCTGGGGGGAGGAAAGAGCTGTTTCCTGATACCCAGCATCTATACCTGTGTCCACTGTCTGAACCAGTGGGCTGAGCACACACATATGAGCCTCTATGCTTTGCGTTTGTAGTTGCTGTAGACAGATCTTCCCTCTGTCTGGCCTAACACCAGGGTAGGGTTTGCCGGTTTGTGAGCCAGGTGAGGTTGTCCTGAAGAAAGGCGCAGTAGCCTCAGTATCATCGAGGGTGTCCTTGGAGCTGTGTAGCCAGCCAGGGAGCTGGAGCACCTGAAGATCGTCTTAAGGAGGAAGATTTCTTTTTTCTCCTTAAATATGAGAGTCTATATGGCAAAGCTCCCAACCTGCTGGGCAGAGTGCCCCTGACAATTTTGTCTACCTGTCCTCTCTCCTGAGCAGTAAGCTGTCTGCAATCCTTGCCCCTTTAGCAGCCCTCTTGCTAAGGACTTCTTTGTTAGCAAGTCTCTCAGACTACCCACCTGTCTTTTGTCCCAGAGCAGCCGGATATGGATCCCTGCTTTCCATGAGCGGCTGGAATCTCACCAAGTCTCTCCAGGAATTCTGCCTGTCTTAGCTTTCCAACCCCGTAATCACGAGAGTATCATGCAAGCACCATGAATTGTAGGTTTGTGCTCCCAGAGAAGATCTCTGGAGTTAGGTATTCAGCAGTCCTAGGCCTCCACTCCATCCCTGCTCGGTTTCTCTTCCTCCAGCCAGAGAGCTGGGGTGGGGGAAGGGCTTGGGTCCCGCCGGCCACAGCTTTGATACATTACCCTGTTCTGTGAGGTCTGCTCTTTTCTCTAGGTGTATGCAGTCTGGTGCAGTCCTCTTTCCTGTTGCTTTTTCAGGATTAGTTGTATTAATTATATTTTTGTATTATATGCGGTTTTAGGAGGAAGCCTGTGTCTCACCTCTCACGCTGCCACCTTTAATCCTTCTCTCGTACTTTGGTTTTTATCAGTAATGGTGTCCATTAGCATAGCTGTTTTGGGAAACAGTTTAGCAATATATGTATCTGTATATTTATACACCCACATATATACAGATACAGATATAGATACATAGATATATCAAGAGTCTAGTATCACATTAGTTGGTTTGCTTCTAGAAGTCAGTCTTAAAAAAAATGATTAAAAATGTGGACACTTAATGCTAAATACATTAATCAGAGTTCTTTTTAGTGAAAGTTGGTATCAACCAAAATGCCATCATTAGGGTTGGTTGAAATAAATTATGCATAATTTATTATACATGAATATGTAGTGATAACAATGTTTCATATATGGGGACAATGCCTGGTTTAAAAGGTTAAAGAAGCAGCGTGCAGTGTAATCAGTTATAAAAAAATAAAACTGGAAATATGTATGAATAAAACTTAGCTTCTCAGCTAGCAAGACTGTATTTTTCCTGTTTCCCTAAACTTTCAGGTTTTCCTGATAAATTTATTTCAGATTTATTGAATAAAGAAATTGATTGCCTAGTGAAAGCCCTTGAGAGACCTGGTAGTGAGTTGATACCGGTGACCTGTAGTAAACAAATCATTTCTTTCTTTGAAATGGCTGCTTCTGAAGTTTCTAAGTGCTGGTATATTTTCTCAGGTAGGTTTCTGGTATGTCTTTACTCCTAAATTAGAGACATTTTCAGCTTAATACCTTTCTTACGTGTGCAAAATAGGAACCACAATTCCCCCATAAAACCACTTCTCCTCTCATGTTCATATTTTGCAAAATGACTTCTATTGTTATCTTTGATTACTTTTTTTTAAAAGCCCCCTACATCCAGTTTCTTTGATGTTTATCTTCCAAGTGTCTTGGGTCCGGGCACTGTTTTTCTTCTCTCTTTGTTCCTGTTTTAGTTCACACCTGTGTCAGCTTTAGACTTACACTCCTATGAGAGTTTCTGAATTCTGCTTTCTGTCCCAGTCTTTCCCTCCATCCATTTTCCACTTGACCACTTGTTATCTTTTCAGAAGAGGTAGTCTGGTCATGTTCAGTTTGTTAATTTGAAAATTTTCCTTCGGATGTGTGTTTTAATAAGTACCAATACTTACATATAGTATACACAAAGGCACCTGTAAGATACGAAATGAAAAATTGTTTCCTGCTCTTTCCTAATCCATTCCATAATAATATTAAATTTACTTAGTTTTTTCTTACTTTTTATTTCCATATTTCTGGACAATGTGCTTATGTCCTAATTTCTGGATTTAACAGTTTCTGTCTATGGTATATCAGCAAAATTTTAGCGTATTTGGTATTCATGCAGTCCCATCCCCCTCCCCAAATATTAATTCAATTTTTGGTTAAATTGTTATTCATTGTTGACATTATTGTCATTTATTACACAAATTTTTGTTTTTCTTCAAAGTAATAATGCCTCTTTTTTTGACTTGATTTTTTTCTGTGTACTTCTCTTTAATTCTTCCCCTCCCATTATTATAAAACACATCAGTAATCTATCAGTTGTTCTCCTCTTGAACATCTTTGTTCTCTAATAATAATTGGAGCTTCAGGCTGGATCAGCTGCCTTCCAAGACCACCACAGCTGTCATCCCAGCTTTATCTTCACCATTCTCCTGGAAATTCCATTTTTCTCTTTTTTGTTAGATCCCTAGTTACCTGGATCTCACACCTTTATCGTTCTTAGTTTATTACTTTGTGTGGTGCAGCATCTCTAGTTTCATGGGGAGATAGGGAAACTTTTTGAGATCTCGTATGTCTGAAAATATTTTCCCTGCTCTCACAATTGATTGATAGTTTGAGTGTAATAGATTTCTAGGTTGGAAAATAATTTTCCTCTGAATTTTGTGTGCATTGCTCCACTGATGACTTATTCCAGTGTTGTCATCCTGACACCTTATATGTGACCCATGTTTTCTCTTTAGAAGCTTTTAGAATTTCTCTTTTTAATGACCATACCTGAGACTTGGTCACTGCAACCACTTAATGATCTCAGTGTGAAGCATTTGATTTTCAGACCACCACCTCTGTTTCTGTATTAACTTGTATTCTGACTTCCACAGTTCACTTCTAGTTGGACTTTAGTTCATTCATCATGTCACCTTTTAACTGTTACCATCCTCTTGATCCTCTTTTCTAAATGTAAATACCATCTTCTTGCAATACAGTCACTCCCTTCCTTGTACTTTCAGCTCCCTTTCCTTTCTTGCCTTGTTGTACCTCTATATTCTGGTTAAATCTAACCCTTTGCCTACTCTGCTCTTAAACCTGCACATGTCAGTGTGACTGGAAAAAGATACATTCACACTGACCGTTCCTACCTCCAAATAATCAACTACTAACTTCAAGTGGGCCCTGAGTGCTCCCTAGTAATCATTAACTTCCCTAGTTTGTTCACTCCCACTCTACTTAGATTTCCAAACTTTTCCATCCTGTCTTGAAGCAAACCTACTTTCCTGTTGCACTAAATAAATAGAAATAACTTCACACACCTACCTGGGTATGTAGGTCCTGTGTTCTGTGGACCTTCAGCACGTAGGTGGGCCTTCTTTCCTCCTGTCTAAGGCTGATCCCTTCTACTTGTGCATTAGTTCCCATACCTTGTCTTATATTCAAAGATACTGCTTTAGAGATTCTTCCCATTCTGTCCCTTGCATAATGAATTTGCCCCTCTTTTGGGTCATTCCCATCAGCATGCAAACATGCCTTATTTTCTTCTATCTTAAAAATACCACTTGGCATAATTATAAAATTATCACATTGTCCTTCAGCTACTGCCCCACATTCTCAATTCTTCTTTTCAGCCAGAATCCTTAAGCGGGATCCATACCCACTGTATCTGGATCTCTCCACTTTTCCCTGATGAAATCTACTGTCAGAATTTGAACCCATGTTTTACCAAAACTTCATCATGGCCATGAAAGACCTCAGTGTTGCTAAACCCAGTGGTTAATGTTTGGTCTTAAGCTTGATCTGTCAGATTTTGACAGTCAATCACTCCATCCTTGAAACAAATTATTTTCTTGGCTTTTCAGGTGCCCTTCTTCCCTGGTTTCCTATCTCACCGTTTGGTCTTACTTTTCGTCTCATTATCTAATTCATCACTATCTAATAGAAATCTAATACAAGCCACATATATAACTTAAAATGTTTTAGTAGCCATGGGTGAAATTAATTTTAATAATTTTATTTAGCACAATTTAAAATGATATTTCAATATATAATTAGTTTAAAAATATTAATGAGATATTTTGCATTTCTTTTTTGTACTAAGTATTGTAAATCTGGTGTGTATTTTACACTTATAGTATATCTCAGTTTGAGCCAGCCACATGTCGAGTGCTCTGTAGCTATGTAGCTGAGTGGTAGCTACAGTGGACAACACAGCTGTAAACATTCGTTTGGCTCAGGCTTAGTCTTTACACCTCTTCTCTCTATATACTCACTCTCTTGGTGATCCGATGCAGTTTCATTGTCCCTGGTAAGGAATTTTGTCTCTAGTAGTGAAGCCCAAATTCATATTCTCAACCTAGACTTGTTCCCTAAATCTCATACTCATATATGTTACTGCTTTTTCTACATTTTCCTCTTGAAGAATGTAACATTTTCAAAATAGAGCTGTTGCTTTTTCCCTTGCCTCCAACTTAATCCTTCTGTAGTCTTCTCAGTCCCAGCAAATGGGACTCCAGTCTACTAGTTGTGCAGAACGAAAACTCTGGAGTTATCCATGACTTTTCTTTTTCTTTCATACCCCACATCTAAACCCTCAGGAAGTCCTACAAACCAAATTTTGGTAAACTGCAACCTACAGGCCAACCCAGCCTGTTGCTTCTGTTTTTTATGGCTCTGGAGCTAAGAATGGTTTTTGCATTTTAAGGGGTTAATTTTAATAGTTATATATAAGTATCTACATAATATTCTCCATTTTGCCACTTGGCTTGAAAATATGAAATAGTATTATTTGTCCCTATAAAAAAATTTGCCTGTCCTTGACCTATACTGTCCGTTTGTGTAATTAGCATGTGCCAGGCATTGTGGCAGGTGCTGGGCATCCCACACCTATGGTGATGCACTTTGCTGTGCAGGGTGAGGGTGAAAGGGGACGTAAGAGCTCCTGATTTAGACATCTGGTTGCTTAACACCCCCACCCTCAGCTCTCAAAGGTAGCTGATGCCTCTAATTCCTGAATGTTTTCTTCATCCTTGTGTTTCATGGCATCAGTTTAGCTTTTTTCACTCACATAAGTCAATTATCTTTTGTCCATTTATTCTACATCTTTCAAAATTTGCCTTATTTATCTTGTCTGTTATCTTCTGTTTTCTTTGTCCTTAGGATTTCAAACTTTTAATTGTTAGTCTGATCTTAAGAGGTGTAGGTAGAAATGCCATGTTTAACCAGAAGTCCATTCTACTGCCTACATGATAAAATTTGGAACCCTTAGAGTAACTCTGTCTGTGAGCTGGCCCAACTGTATTACTCATATTTTTTTGTTTTTATTGGGTTACATTTGACATACAATATTGTGTAAGTTTAGGATATACAACATTGATTTGATGAATTTATATTGCATTATGATTGCCAGAGAAGCATTAGCTATCACCTCTTTTGCATCACACAGCTACCATTTCTTTTAGTGTTTGGAACAATTAAAATCTAATCTCTTAGCAAGCTTAATGTTTATAATACAGTTATGTTGTCTGTAATCACTGTATATGTATTAGAGCTCCAGGATTTATTTATCTGTTAGTTGCAAGTATGTATCCCACTAACATCTCTCTTCCCCACCCCTCAGCCCTTGGTAACCACCATTTTACTCTCTGCTTTTATGATTTTGGTTTTTTAGGATTCCACATATAAATGATATCATACAGTATTTGTCTTTTTCTGTCTGACTTAATCTCACTTAGCACAGTGTCCATGAGGTCATCTGTGCTGTTGCAAATGGCAGAATTTCCTTTTTTCTCTATGGTTAAATAGTATTTCATTGTATAAATATGCCACATCTTCTTTATCCATTCATCCATTGACACTTAGGTTGCTTCTCTATCTTGGCTACTGTGAATAATGCTGCAGTAAACATGGGAGTATGTATGTGTCATTGGTACTTCCTTTCATTTCCTTTGGATATATTCCCAGAAATGGGATTGCTGGATCATATGGTAGTTCTGTTTTTAATTCTTAGAGGAGCCTCTGTACTGTTCTCCATATTGGCTGAACCAGTTTATAATCCCACCAACAGTGGGATCATTACCTTTTTAGTCCCTACTTTAATCTGAATCACACTCCTGACTTGTCTACACATCAGTTTTCTTCTCTGCCCTTCCTTAGCGTACTCTGCATGGAAGAGCCCTCCTTGGCTCTACGGCCTGGTGTAATTTTTAATAGTATCCGCCTTTACTCTCAATGGTATACCAGTTTGAGTAATAATGGTATGGTCCACCCCTTCTATCTTTTTCCTTGAACTTGGATGTGATGTTTGGAGGTACTGTAATTTTGTAAACATGAAGTGACAACTTGAAAATCTCAAGGTAATTTAAGAGCTTAGAATGGTGTAGTGGAAAGAAAGATTATTTCTAATATTCTAATGTTAATGCTGTTCAGCATGGTGTAAGTCTGAATCACATGAGTGACTGTGGTTGGATTTTTCTCTTATTTGCAACCAAACATATTTCAAATACAATAGAAACAAATGAAACTGTGAAAGTTCTGTTTTGCCTGGTGCAAGAGTAAACACTTATCCATTTGATGTGTATCTTTACAAGTATTTTCTATCATATATACACACACATGTGTATTTTATTTTAGCATTATGAAATTAATGTTCTGTTTGCAACTTGGTTTTTTCCCACAGACAATAGGAAATAGATTTTTGTACATACCGATGCATGTTTGTAGAGGTCTACCTCATTCTTATTGGCTGCATAGCATCATGTTAACACAGGTTTTGAATAATTATTTCGGGGAAGAATCATCAGAGGATGCTAAAACTAGTAGACAAAAGTATAATGAGACATATAATTTGTACCTAGCCTCAGAGTATCTCCCCACAAGATAGTTATTAATTACAGAAGGACAAGCCAACATGATATGCCTGCAGATACAGTGCTCTAAGAAGGACACAGTATCACTTCTGTGGCATACCTATCAAATAGGACCTAAGTTGAATTTACTTGGAAAAACATAAGACAAACCCATATTGAGAGACATACACAGAATAACTTTGTCTGGTACTGTTCCAAAATGCCAGGGCATGAAAGACAAGGACAGAGGAAATGCTCTGGATTAAAGAGATATGAATTTCCTGATTTGATAATTTGTTTGTTTTTAGGAAATCACACTGAACTATTTAGAAGTAAAGGGGCATCACAGTCTTGCAACCTAGTCTCAAATGTTTTAGAAAAAACAGAGAATTATAATGCAGATGTGGTAAAATGCTACCATTTGGGGAACGAAGGTGAAGGGAATGTGGGATTTCTCTTCACTATGTTTGTAATGTGAAATTTTTTCAAAATGAAAGTTAAGAAATACAGCCTCTGGGGAGGCTTAGTTTGTGTTCTGCTGTCACATACTAGCTTTGGAGTTTTGGGGAATATAACATTGCTATGCTTCAGTTTCATCATTTATAAACTATAGTTTATAATAGTACTCATCTCAGACCATTATTGTGAGGGTTGATGAAGTTAATACAAGTAAAACGTTTAGAATAGTGCCTGGCACATACTAAGCAGTTAATAACGTTAGCTATTAGTAGTACTAGTATTCCATGGTATCTACAATAAATTATAAGCCATTTATTAATGGACATTTAAGTAGTTTCAAGTCTTAATCTGAATAATCTTCATGTTTTACCCTAATTTGTACCCTTACTATGTTACTCAGTATCTGGTTTGTAGTAGGTACTCAGATTGTGGTTAAATGAATCATATCATTTCAGAGGCCCCTGAAATATTTATGCAAAGTGGTTTATCTGTGAAATGAATTTTTAAAGCAATAATAAATTGCAACTAATATATTGAAATTAAGTTTTAGAGGGATTGAAGATTTTTTTTTTACTTTATTAGAATATTACATTATTAGTACAACCAAGATTACCTCTTCAGTTGTAATCGCATTCAATATTGGTATTTGGTATTATATTACAGTTTAGTTGTAAATATTTTTCTATATTTAAACTATTTCTAAATATTATTCTATATTTCTTTGCAGGGCTGCATTGTCTTAAATGCTATGTTTTATAGGACCCTGAATATCCCTGATAACTTTCTGCAGTTGTATCTCGTATATATTGGCAGTATAGAAAAGACCTTAAGTACAATAGAGAACATGGGCTTTAGCTGTCTAGATGTCTTACTTCCCTCACTGGATAATAGGCTCTATAAAGGCAATGATTGTATTTCATATTTTACCCCTGGTTAACTAGCCTATATCAGCCACTGTAGAGAGCTTGGAAAATAGGAATGAGTGAATAAATGAAGAAAAAAATTTCCCTACTAATCTAGTCCCCTCCAAAACCTTGATTTCAAAGCATACTACCCTTTGATCACTGCTACTTACTTTTTGCTTGCTTATTACTCTGTTCCCCTACTCCTACTGTCCTTCAGTTCCAGAAACCTCTGACTCAACAGATGCTACTGCTTTAGTTTTCTCTGTTAACTTTCTCTGTGTTCTCAGTTCCATGGTCCAGTGCCAAAATCATTATTTTTCAAACACCCTTAACTCCCTTACCCCTCTCATCTCATCACGATGTGTCACTTATCTGGCAAAAACCCATCCATCTGCCTACTTGCTCCTTGTACCCAGACAAAAGAAGGCTGTGGAGAAAAGCCACATCTTCGTGTCTCTTTTCACTTTAATTTTAGGACTGCAAATCTCAGATGGGCACATTGAGACAAGAGACAGCCCTCTATGGGCAGTACTAACACTTCTGTAGTGGACTTGCTTTGCCAGTCTCTAAGGTGACTCTTCCACCTCTTTTATTTCTCTTAACTTCCAGTGCCAGCCCTCCTACTATCAGCTTGTATGGTCCCTTAATGAAATATTAGATGTAATTAGAAGTACCCCATCTTCTCACTCTCACAAGTGCTAACCTTTGCTGATAACCCACATATGCTTCCTTCTGTCTTGTTAAAATGAAAGTAACCCTGTGACATTCTAAGCTCAGCCCCTCCACCTGTGTTCTAGATCTTAGCTTCTTTTGCCTACTGCAATCATTAAGCCTTTCTTTGTATTGTATTATTACTGTCTCCTTCACAACTAAATTATTACTACTGGCATATAAACATGCTTTAATAACACTCAATTTGAAACAAAACAAAAGTTCCCTTGATCCCATAGCTCCATATATCTACACTCATTTATCCACTACCCTATACAGAAAGCTTGAGTGAGCTATTGTTATTTGCTTGTGTTGCTTTCTCTTTCAGTCCCTTCTCACCACTCACCATTCTTCTCTACCACTGCACAGAAACTGGTCTTAACAGGGTCCTTAATGATATCCATCTTGCTAAATCCATGTTCCCACCCACTCCCTCCAGTCCGTCAACATCATTTGACCCAGTTGACTACTCTTTGAAATACTTTCTTCTTGTCTTCCTGATTCATCAGTCTTTTGGATTTCTTTCTTCCTTACTGATGAGTCCATTTCCTTGGCTTGCTGCTCCAGTGTGGAAGTACTTCTGGGCTCCTTCTTGATACCTTCACCTTTGGCTGATTTCCAAAAAGTTTTGTAGCTTTTAATACCAACTGTACACTGATGAAATCAAACCTTTTATCTCTAGTCCTGTTTCTTGACTTCCAGATTCAAGTAAGTGCGTCCCTGAAATTTTCACCAACTTAACATAACCAAAATTCTACTCCATTTGTTCATTTAAACCTACTTCTCAAAGTCTATCCCATCTCAGTAACTGATACCATCATTTAACAGTTGTTTAGACAAAACCTAAAAATGATCCTTGATTCTATAAGGATTGACCTCCTGCCCCATATTCACATCAGCAGCACATTATTTTGGCTTTATCTTTTAAAGATATGCTGATTTCAACAACTTCTTATTACTTCCATTTATAATCTCAGTCCAAATCACCATCAGCTCCTGCCTGGAATATTAGATAGTGTCCAGTATCTGGTCTCCCTGGTTTCACTTTGATTTTTGTCTTCCTCAAGTCCACAAAGTGTTCAAGAGTGATTTTTTAATGACAGCATTTGTTTAATTCCTCTGTTTCAGTCCTCCAGTGACTTAGATTAAGTGCTTGTTATTGAGGTTAGTACTTATTACACAGATCTGTGATGTTCTCCCAGATACTTTTCCTGAGACTCCTCTTGGCAAACAGTTCATAGAGAGGGCTTACAGGTGTGTTTTTGTTTTGTTTTCACAGTGTTGGCCTACTTAGTTTTTAGAAATTTGTAATATTTAAAAACTGGAGGATTTTACATTAAATTAGGTTTTTGTTCTGAAAAATTGGATCTTAACACACTAGCCCTGCATTCACTTGTGGCCACAGTAGGTTGAGTAGTGACTGATTTCCTTCAGATGAAGTGTATGTTCTCCAGTTTGCCACAATTTCTACCATTTAGGATATCTTGTAGCCAGCTTCATGGACTTACAATGGTAGCTAACCAAATGGCCCCTGTCCTATAGCAGGTCATCATTAATTTTTTATTTTTTTTATTTTTTTTTATTTTGGTATTGTTAATGTACAATCACTTGAACAACATTATGGTTACTAGACCCTCTATTTCAAGTCCCCCCCTCTCCCACATACCCCATTACAGTCACTGTCCATCAGGGTAGTAAGATGCTATAGAATCATTACTTGTCTTCTCTATAAATACTGCCTTTGCTGTGTCCCCCGCCACTGCATTACATGTGATAATCGTAATGCCCCTTTCCCCGCCCCCATCCCTCCCTTCCCACCCATCCTCCCCAGTCCCTTTCCCTTTGGTAACTGTTAGTTCATTCTTGGGTTTTGTGAGTCTGCTGCTGTTTTGTTCCTTCAGTTTTTCCTTTGTTCTTATACTCCACAGATGAGTGAAATCATTTGATACTTGTCTCTCCCTGCCTGGCTCATTTCACTGAGCATAATACCCTCTAGCTGCATCCATGTTGTTGCAAATGGTGGGATTTGTTTTCTTATTACGGCTGAATAATATTCCATTGTGTATATGTACCACTTCTTCTTTATCCACTCATCTACTGATGGACACTTAGGTTGCTTCCATTTCTTGGCTATTATAAATAGTGCTGCGATAAACAGGGGTGCATATGTCTGTGCTGCTGCATTCTTAGGGTAAATTCCTAGGAGTGGAATTCCTGGGTCAAATGGTATTTCTATTTTGAGTTTTTGAGAAACCTCCATACTACTTTCCACAATGGTTGAACTAATTTACATTCCCACCAGCAGTGTAGGAGGGTTCCCCTTTCCCCACATCCTCTCCAACATTTGTTGTTTCTCTTTTGGATGTTGGCCATCCTAACTAGTGTGAGGTGATATCTGATTGTGGTTTTAATTTGCATTTCTCTGATGATTAGCGATGTGGAGCATCTTTTCATGTGCCTGTTGGCCATCTGAATATCTTCTTTGGAGAAGTGTCTGTTCAGCTCTTCTGCCCATTTTTTAATTGGCTTATTTGCTTTTTGTTTGTTGAGGTGCGTAAGCTCTTTATATATTTTGGTTGTCAACCCCTTATTGGATATGTCATTTATGAATATATTCTCCGATACTGTAGGATGTCTTTTTGTTCTACTGATGGTGTCCTTTGCTGTACAGAAGCTTTTTAGTTTGATATAGTCCCACTTGTTCATTTTTGCTTTTGTTTCCCTTGCCTGGGGAGATATGTTCATGAAGAAGTTGCTCATGTTTATGACCAAGAGATTTTTGCCTATGTTTTTTTCTAGGAGTTTTATGGTTTCATAACTTACATTCAGGTCTTTGATCCATTTTGAGTTTACTTTTGTGTATGGGGTTAGACAGTAAACCAGTTTTATTCTCTTACAGTTTTGCCAATACCAGCTGTTGAAGAGGCTGTCATTTCCCCATTGTATATCCATGGCTCCTTTATTGTATATTAATTCACCACATATGCTTGGGTTTATATCTGGGCTCTCTATTCTGTTCCACTGGTCTATGGGTATGTTCTTGTGCCAGTACCAAATTGTCTTAATTACTGTGGCTTTGTAGTAGAGCTTGAAGTCAGGGAGCGTAATTCCCCCTGCTTTATTCTTGCTTCTCAGGATAGCTTAGGCTATTCGGGGTCTTTTGTGGTTCCATATGAATTTTAGAATTATTTGTTCCAGTTCATTGAAGAAAGCTGTTGGTAGTTTGATAGGGATTGTGTTGAATCTGTAGATTGCTTTAGGTAGTATAGCCATTTTGACAATATTTATTCTTCCTAACCAAGAGCATGGGATGCCTTTCCATTTGTTAGTGTCCTCTTAAATTTCTCTTAGGAGTGTCTTGTAGTTTTCAGAGTACAGGTCTTTCACTTCCTTCATTAGGTTTATTCGTAGGTATTTTATTCTTTTTGATGCAATTGTGAATGGAATTGTTTTTCTGATTTCTCTTTCTGTTAGTTCATCGTTAGTATATAGAAAAGCAACAGATTTCTGTGTGTTAATTTTGTATCCTGCAACTTTGCTGAATTCAGATATTAGTTCTAGTAGTTTTGGAGTGGAGTCTTTAGGGTTTTTTATGTACAATAGCATGTAATCTGCAAATAGTGACAATTTGACTTCTTCATCAATGTGGATGCCTTGTTATTTCTTTGTTTTGTCTGATTGCCATGGCTAGGACCTCCCGTACTATGTTGCATAACAGTGGAGAGAGTGGGCATCCCTGTCTTGTTCCCGATTTAGATTAAAAGCTTTCAGCTTCTCGCTGTTAAGTATGATGTTAGCTGTGGGTTTGTCATATATGGCCTTTATGATGTTGAGGTACTTGCCGTCTATACCCATTTTTTTGAGAGTTTTAATCATGAATGGATGCTGAATTTTGTCAAATGCTTTTTCAGCATCTATGGAGATGATCATGTGGTTTTTGTCCTTCTTTTTGTTGATATGGTGGATGATGTTGATGGATTTTTGAATGTTGTACCATCCTTGCATCCCTGGGATGAATCCCACTTGATCATGGTGTATGATCATCTTGATGTATTTTTGAATTTTGTTTGCTAATATTTTGTTGAGTATTTTTGCATCTACGTTCATCAGGAATATTGGTCTGTAATTTTCTTTTTCTGTGGGGTCTTTGCCTGGTTTTGGTATTAGAATGATGTTTGTCTTGTAGAATGAGTTTGGGAGTATTCCTTCCTCTTCTACTTTTTGGAAAACTTTAATGAGGATGGGTATTAGTTCTTCACTAAATGTTTGATAAAATTCAGCAGTGAAACCATCTGGTGTGGTTTGGTTCTTAGGTAGTTTTTTGATTACCGATTCAATTTCTTTGCTAGTAATTGGCCTCTTCTGGGTCAGCCTTGGAAGGTTGTATTTTTCTAGAAAGTTGTCCATTTCTTCTAGGTTTTTCAGTTTCTTACCATATAATTTTTTCATAGTATTCTCTCATAATTCTTTGTATTTCTGTGGTGTCCATAGTGATTTTTCCTTTCTCATTTCTGATTCTGTTTTAGTGTGTAGACTCTTTTTTTCTTGATAAGTCTGGGTAAGGGTTTATCTATTTTGTTTATTTTCTCGAAAAACCAGCTCCTGCTTTCATTGTTTCTATTGTTTTATTCTTCTCAATTTTATTTATTTCTGCTTTAATCTTTATTATGTCCCTCCTTCTTCTGACTTTGGGCCTCATTTGTTCTTTCTTTTCTAGTTTCGTTAATTGTGAGTTTAGACTGTTCTTTTGGGATTGATCTTCTTTCCTGAGGTAGGCCTGTATTGCAATATATTTCCCTCTTACCACAGACTTCGCTGCATCCCACAGATTTTGTGTTTTTGAATTATTGTTGTCATTTGTCTCCATATATTGCTTGATCTCCTGTTTTTATTTGGTCATTGATCCACTGATTATTTAGGAGCATGTTATTAAGCCTCCATGTGTTTGTGGGCTTTTTCGTTTTCTTTGTGTAATTTATTTCTAGTTTCATACCTTTGTGATTGGTTGAAAGCTGGTTGGTACAATTTCAGTCTTTTTGAATTTACTGAGGCTCTTTTTGTGGCCTAGTATATGATCTATTCTTGAAAATGTTCCATGTGCACTTGAGAAGAATGTGTATCCCATTGCTTTTTGATGGAGTGTTCTGTAGATGTCCGTTAGGTCCATCTGTTGTAATATGTTGTTCAGTGCCTCTGTGTGTTTATTTTCTGTGTGCTTGATCTGTCCTTTGGAGTGAGTGGTGTGTTGATGCCTCCTAAAATGAATGCATTGCATTCTATTTCCTCTTCAATTCTGTTAGTATTTGTTTCACATATGTAGGTGATCCTGTGTTGAGTGCATAGATATTTATAATAGTTGTATTCTCTTGTTGGACTGACCCTTTTATTATTATGTAATGTCCTTCTTTGTCTCTTGTAACTTTCTTTGTTTTGAAGTCTGTTTTGTCTGATACAAGTACTGCAACTCCTGCTTTTTCTCCCTATTAGTTGCATGAAATATCTTTTTCCATCCCTTTCCTTTCAGTCTGTGTATGTCTTTGGGTTTGAAGTGAGTCTCTTGTAGGCAGCATATAGATGGGTCTTTTTTTTAATCCATTCAGAAACTCTATGTCTTTTGATTGGTGCATTCAGACCATTTACATTTAGGGTGATTATCTATAGGTATGTACTTACTGGCATTGCAGGCTTTAGATTTGTGGTACCAAAGGTTCAAGGGTAATTCCCTTCCTATCTAAGAGTCTAATTTAACTCACTTCGCATGCTATTACAAACACAATCTAAAGCTTCTTTTTTTTTCCCTCCTTTTTCTTCTTCCTCTATTCTTTGTATGTTATGAATCATATTCTGTACTCTTTGTCTAGCCCTTGGGTGACATCTACTTAGCCTTAGGAATACTTCCATCTATAGGAGTCCCTCCAAAATGCACTGTAGAGATGGTTTGTGGGAGGTAAATTCTCTCAGCTTTTGCTTATCTGAACATTGTTTTATCCCTCCTTCAAATTTAAATGATACCCTTTCTCGGTAGAGTATTCTTACTTCAAGACCCTTCTGCTTCATTGCATTAAATATATCATTCAACTCCTTTCTGGCCTGTGAGGTTTCTGTTGAGAAATGTGATGGTAGCCTGTTGGGTTTTCCTTTATATGTGGTCTTTTTTTCTCTCCCTAGCTGCTTTTAAAAGTCTGTCTTTATCCTTGATCTTTGTCATTTTAATTATTGTATGTCTTGATGTTGTCTTCTTTAGGTCCTTTGTGTTGGGAGATCTGTGCACCTCCATGGCCTAAGAGATTATTTCCTTCCCCAGATTGCAGACGTTTTTAGCAATTAATTCCTCAATGACACTTTCTATCCATTTTTCTCTCTCTTCTTCTTCTGGTACTGCTATTATGTGAATATTGTTCCACTTGGATTGGTCACACAGTTCTCTCAATATTCTTTCATTCTTAGAGATTCTTTATTCTCTCTGTGCCTCAGCTTCTTTGTATTCCTCTTCTCTAATTTCTATTCCATTTACCGTCTCTTCTACTACATCTAATCTGCTTTTAAATCCCTCCATTGTATGTTTCATTTCAGATATGGAATTTTTTAATGATTGAATCTCCGACTTAAATTCGTTCCTGAGTTCTTGAATATTTTTCTGTACCTCCATAAGCATGTTTATAATTTTTATTTTGAACTCTCTTTCAGGAAGATTGGTGAGTTCAGTTTCATTTGGCCCTTTTTCTGGGGGTTGTGAGATTTTGATCTCAACCATGTTCTTTTGACATTTCATATTTTTGTTTGGTGCCCACTAGTGCGCAGAAACTCCAGTCTCTGGAGCTGCTCAGCCCCTAGAGTGTGGTTGGCGGTCATTCGGGAGCAGAGCTGGTGCCTGGAGGGAGGAAACATCTGTTTCCTGATATTCGTCTGTGGTGCCTGTCTCCAGTGTCATAGCCAGTGGGCCAAGCACACATGTGTAAGCCTCTGTGCTTTGCGTCTCTAGCTTTTGTAGGCGGGGTCTCCCTCTGGCTGGCCTGACGCCAGCACAGTGACTGCCAGTTTTCGAGCAGGTGCCTATAGGACAGGAGGAAGGCTCGGCAGGCTGTGTGTCACAGTGGGGGGGCCTTGGAGCTGAGTAGGTAGCCAGGGGGCTCGAGCACCTGAAGCTCCTTAGAGTTCTCAACCAGCTTGACAGAGCGCACCCAGACAACCTTGTCCAGCTCTCCATTCTCCCATGCAGCAAGGTCAGTGCAAACCCCTCCCCTTCAGCAGCACTCTCGCTTTAGGAAGCTCTCAGACTGCCCGCTGTTCTTCAGACACAGAGCGGCCTGGTGTGGATCCCATCCTCCACAAACGGCCGGAATGTCAGTCTCCCATGCCCTCTGCCCGTCCGAGCTCCCCAACGTTCAGAGCACCACACAATATAGGCTTCTGCTCACAAAGCAGATCTGCAAGGCTAGGTGTTCAGCAGTCCCAGGCTTCCACCTTCTCCCCACTCTGTTTCTCTTCCTCCCGCCAGTGAGCTGGGGTAGGGGAAGAGCTTGGGCCCCACCGGATTAAGGCTTTCGTACATTACCCTGTTTCGTGATATCTGCTTTCTTTGTGAGGTCTGTATGCAGTGTGGTTCAGCCTTCTTTCTTCTTGCTGTTTTAGGGTTAGTTGTATTAATTAACTATATTTTTGTACTATTTGTGATTTTGGGAGGAGTTCTCCATGTCACCTCTCAGCTGCCATCTTGAGTCCCCTAGCAGGTCATCATTTACCAGATGCACTTTGAATATTACTCTATGCCAACCACTATCTAGCCCTGAAGGTAAAGCAGTGAATAAAACAAAGCCCTGATCTCACTGATGATGCATTCCTTGGGACAAACAGTCAACGCATAAGTCAACAAATACATAATAATGTCAGATGGTGATAAGTTCTATGAAGAAAAGTAAAGCAGGGAAAGGGCATATAAAGTGGTAGAGGGTGCTGTTTGGGGGAGAATGCACAGGGGAGACCTCTGTATGAGAAACTGGCATTGGAATTGGGGCTGGAATATAGTAAGGGAAGGAGCTTTGTAAATCTTACAAAGAAAATCATTTTGGGGAGGGGCTCACCAAGTACAAAGACCTGAGAAGAGAATGTGTTTGGTGTGTTTGAAGGACAAGGCCTCTGTGACTACAGTGCAGAGAGCACAGAGGAATGGCAGGGAGTAGATGAGGTTGGAGAGGGAAACCAGGGCCACATACTGGTGGACCAGGCCACGTGGGTTTTCATGTGAGGAAGGAAACACTTGGAAAGTTTTGAGTAGGAAGTGGTGTAAAATGGCTTAGTTTAAAAGAATCCTTTGGCTTCTGGTGGCAAATAAATTGTAGCAGGGACAAGTGTGGAGGGTGGGGTGCCTGTTTGGAGATGGGAATAGAAGTGAGGGGTGGTGGTGACTTGAACTAGACACAGCTGTGAAAGGAATGAGCCATGGTTAGATTAGAAATTGAAGCTAGAGTTTACTGGGTTTTCTGAGATACTTACTATGGAATGTGGGAAGACCAAGGGCTTGAAGTGCAGGTTTTCAGCCTGAGTAACTGGATAGGTGGAGGTGTCATTTACCTTCATGGTAATCAGTCGGTGAGTTCCTTTTTAGACATTCAAAATTTGAGAATCCTATTTGATGTCCAGGTAGTGATGAAATTACCTGGAGGATAAGCTTACAGGTCTGCAACACAACCTGAGATTTTTTTAAAAACCAAATCCTGTGAGTCCTGTAATACCACTAACAAGTTCTTTGAGACCATGGATATTGCTTTTTCTTTCTTCTTTCTGTTTGTAAGATATAGTACCTGTTAAAAGTTGCATGCTCACTGATGTTTTTTTTCAGAATGCAGAAATTTTGCTATAGTTCTGGCTACTGCTGTAAATGCCTATTATTCCATTACCTTAAGCTTCCATATACATTTTAAGAGAATTGTAACATAGCAGAAACATTCCTTTAATAGAGATTCTGTCTTTTTAATTGTTTCAGCCAGATGGTATTAAATTCATAGTCTTAAACATCAGTTCAGCAAATTACAGTTGACCCTTGAACATCGTGGAGGTTAGGGGCACCAACCCTCCATGCAGTTGAAAATCCATGTATAACTTGACTCCCCAAAACTTTACTAATAGACTACCATTGATCGGAACTTTATTAATAACATAAATAGTCTATTAACATATTTTGTATGTTATATATGTATTGTATACAATAGTCTTACAATAAAAAGTAAGCTAGCAAAATGAAAATGTTTTTTCAAATTATTGCAAATCTTCAAAAAATTTTCCAATATATTTATTGAAAAAATCTGCATACAGGTGGACCTGTTCAGTTCAAACCTGTGTTGTTCAAGAGTCAACTGTATTTGAATAGTTAATTTGTCAGCAACATTTTAAATGATTTTGGGGATGAGAATCCATGTATGAATCATTTTTTCTTTACAGTGGGGCTGAAGTGGGAATGTGGTTTTGCTATTATTGAGTAATTTTATTTGAAAAGGTTTAACCTTTGTAGCCTAACTTTGTACTACTTTGTAGTGTGTAAATAGATATTTCATAATTTTTGAAGAGTTTTATTTGAGTCTTATAACCTTAAAAAACAGTAATTGTTATGTATTAACTGATTACCTATGAATGTAGGAATATTTTGTAAGTGGGAATTACTACTTTGTGATATTATCATAAGCATTTGCTTTATTTTGTAGATTGTACTAAGTGCAAGTATATTTAAATTGCCTAAGAACAAACAATTGAAATTAAGGACAGAGACAGCACTAGAATATGGTGTTTTAAGGGCACATCTATAGGGAAAGCTTGGATATATGATAGCAATATTTAGACAAGTAGGATGACATTACTGCTTTCTCAGCAAATGGTGATTTTGTAAGAGAAATAAAATGAAAGGTTTTGCTACTATTCAAGGTCCTAATTATTCTTTTTCTGTATAGGAAGATTTTCAATCAATGACTTACGGATTTAAAATGGCTAATAGTGTGACAGATCTTCGAGTTACAGGTAAAACCCTTTATAAGATAATTCAAGTTTTATGTTTGGGTTTGTTTCTTTTGTAAACACATTCTCTCTCTTTCTAGGCATGCTAAAAGATGTGGAGGATGACATGCAAAGAAGAGTAAAGGTATATATATTTTTCCTCGTTTCTTTGATAGAGGATTTTTGTATCCTAAACATAAAGTTAACTTTAGCTTATTACAAATGGCTAGTTAGGTAGGGCCACGAACTTCTTTATTTTTGCTCTGCTTTTATTTTGTAGAATTTGGAGACTTGTGGAGGACTTTCTTTTGAACTAATGTCACTAAATATTTAATGCTTTCAATTTTTCAATTTTTTGCCAATGTTTTAGAATTACAGTATACTATTTGAAGGATAGCATAGTATTCTTGACTTTTAAGATCCTTAGAAGTAAAGACTAGCTTCTTCATCTTTGCATCTTTAATACCTAGTACAGTATCCACAACAGTAGAAAAGCTCAGTAAATGGTGAGATCCACAGTCTGGTTAAAGCCTTCTATGAATGACATCCTTCAGCCAGATGACCCTGATGATTTGGTTTTCAGATTAAAGAAGGAAAAAAGTTATATTATCATTTTCTTTGATATTTATAATGTTGAATTAGATAATAAAATGCACTGAGTGCCCTACTTTTAGAAGAGGAAAATATAGCTCAAAGAAGTTAGGTAACCTGAGTCTTACTTAAGGGCATGCCATGAATAGGTGGCAACTTGGCTAGAATCCAGATCTTCTTGTAGTACTGCCCTGGAATTGTCAGAACAGTCAATTATGTATTACTCGTGTATTAACAAGATGTTTTGTATTTTATTGTAGAAAAATCAGTATTTACCGTGTTATTTTTATGACATAATTTTGTAAAGGCTATTATTTTCTAACAGGTTAGTTTTGACAGTATCAAGATTTCAATTAATCCTTTTAAAGGAAAGAAATACTGTGTGCCATGTGTTTTTGCTTATGTTATTTCATTATTTTGCTTTTTCTGTTTTAATACTTTATTCTTTTATGTAGTCTTTATAATTTATATCAAAATGAACTTTATGTAGTATTAATAGGAAAATAAATACTAGATACAGCTTTTTTTCCAAATATTTTTCCTAATAATAGATTCTTACATATATATTCAATAAACTTACTTCATGCTTGCCTTGTACATTTCTAAACTAGTGCTTTTACAAGTTTGTGCTTGTTTTAATTCACCTTTTTTAAAATTGTAGAGTACTCGAAGTCGACAAGGAGAAGAAAGAGATCCCGAAGTTGAACTAGAAGTAATTGAACTTATTTTCTGGTAGATAATATCAGGAAGTCTACCTCTTAATGTTGTAGTTTTATGAACTGCGTTATAATTTGTGGAAGCCCTTTTTAAGGTATTTCTTTAAAAATTGGACACTGCAAGGGATTTTATTTCCCTTGTATTTATTTTGATGGAACGATAATACAGCTATTTCAAATACATGATTTCAAAGCTCCTCAGTATTCCTGTGAGGTGGGAGGACAGAATGACTTTTTACAGATGATACATCAAAACTTGGCAAGAACTTGCCCAGTATCAAAGTTATTGAAGTTTTGTTGAGATCCTAAAGTTTGTGACTGCTTAGAGCATCTGTTTGCAGTCCTTTTTAAAATGCTAATTAACTCAGTTTTTGAGTGTAACTTTTATTTAAGGGAAAATCAGCCCTGTTGATGTAGAAGCTTTATATTTCTTTTTCAGTAGAATAGGCTTTATGTTTTTTTTTCTGCAGCTCATTTTCAGACATTTAAAAGACTGTAAGTAAAGTTGTTTGTAATGTAATAAGTTATTAACATTGAGATTTAGGACTTAAAATACTGTATTTTAAAATGAAATTCCTTTGACAGATTTTGCATCTATTAACTTCTAGCCCTTTCTTAATTTTTAGCACCAACAATGTTTAGCAGTATTCAGCAGAGTGAAATTTACTCGAGTGTTACTGACAGTGCTAATAGCCTTTACTAAGAAAGAGGTAAGGGCATTTACCATAATCTATTTTAGTGTTTTGGCAGGTGGGGGCAGAGGGAGGTGGAATGGAATGCTTTATTGAAGTAGTTCAGACTTTTTCATTGAAATGCCCCTGATTGCACATATACAACACTCAGTATTTGGTGTATTTATATCAGAGTAACTCTGTTGATTTTAAAAAGTCACTGAATTTTACATTTCGTTCCATAACATATCTATGTCTGTAATTGATAGAAAAATAATATCATATATTTCTTTTTAGTGGATAAAGTAGAGCTGATATTGCTTGTGAGTAAGTTATATTTTGTGAGTTGAAAAGGAGAAAGTAAAAGTAAGAATTATAGGCAGAGGTCTTCTTTCAGTTAAAATAGTTAACTGTTGGATTTGTGTAGAACCTAAAATAAGCCCTAGATGGTGAACATTTTTCCTTTTGTGTATTTGCATGAACTCAAGTCAATTATAGGCTAATTTGTGAGTAGATAGTAAGTGCTGAGTAGAGACACCTTTCCCATTGATCTGATTTCCATAATTGTATTTTTTTCCCTTTTTTTAAAATTTCATCTTGGTGAATGACATAGTAGAAATGTTGAAAGTTTTTAATCGACTGCAGCTCTGGTTTTTGTTTTTTTTGGTTTTTTTAAATATAAGATTAACAGAAGAACCAAATGTCGTGTAATGGCTCCTAGAACATACAGATACGGGTAAAAAAATAAATTTCTATCCTAACAGGATCCGGACATCCTGTATTAAATGAATAGTTTGTGAAAACCGTTGTCATTACAGCAAGCATTTAATTTCATTATTGTTTATAGGATTTTCCTATTTAATGTATATCTTTCAGTGAAAGAATATGTAAGAATGTTTTTGGTGGTTTATTTGCTAGACCAGTGCTGTTGCAGAAGCTCAAAAATTGATGGTTCAAGCAGCAGATCTTCTTTCTGCCATTCATAATTCATTACATCATGGCATCCAGGCCCAGAATGATACTACAAAAGGAGGTAATTGTCCATTTTGTTACTATTCCTTGTTTTCTTTCCCATCCAGAATATTTAGTGTTTGGTTTGTTCCAAAATTGCATTTAAGTCAGTCTATCTGGACCTTGGAATAT
>JAVSCE010011835.1:0-85995 GCA_032199065.1 Smutsia gigantea
CTCTTCCTGTTCCTTCCAACAGTCTTCCCCACTATTTATCTACAGGATTAAAAAAGATTATTGCTCTGGTCTCGTAAAGAAGTTTTTTCATTTTTTTAATTAAAAAGTTTATGCTCCATTTCTTTGGCATTTCTTAATACTTTATCCAACTTGATATCCAATATTTAATTTTTGCTTTGGTCAATAGCATAGTTTGTTTACTAGCTTGTTTTTTTCTTTTGGTGTTTACATTTTCTCCTTATTTTAGAATACCTTTTTTTTTACATAATAAGAATCTGCCACTCACATATCTGGAAATGAAATAGTAACCAGCAATTTACAGAATTTAGAAAATATTTTTCCATTGTTTGGATCAAAAGAGCATCTGTCATGCTCTTTTATCTATAAAGCAAATTTAATTAAAAATTTAAATTAATGATTTTTAAGTTTTCCTTTAAAAATATAATAATATTAGATCAACTGAAAGGATTTAGTTCTAGTTTTTTTTAGAGTTCATAAACAAATTTTAAAAATATTTTCTTTTCAGGTGTTTGGAAATACAAATCAATAATATGGAATAGTATAGCAGTTCTTCAGAAATTAAACATAGAATTACCATGTGATTCAGAAATTCTACTTCTGGTATACACACAAAAGTAGTCCAAGTAGGGATTCAAACAGATAATGTGCACCAATGTTCATAGCAGCATTATCAAAATAGCCAAAAGGTGGAAACATCTCAATGACTATCAGTGGATCAATGGATAAACAAAATGTAGTATATACATACAATGGAATATTTTTCAGTCTTAAAAAGCAATGACATTCTGACATATACTACAACAGAAATGAACCTTGAAGACCTAAGTGAAATAAGCTAGGCACAAAAGGACAGATGTATGATTACATTTACGTGAGGTACCCAGAGTATTCAAATTCATAGGAACAGAAAACAGAATTGTGTTTACCAGGGGCTCAGGGCTTTGCGGAATGAGGAGTTCAATGGATACAGGTTATCAGTTTGGGATGATGAAAAAATTCAAGAGGCCCGTGGTGGGGGTGGTTACACAATGGTGTTAATGTAAATGCCACTGACCCTTACACATAATGGGTTAAAATGTTAAATTTTGTTATGAATATTTTACCACAATAATGTCAAAAAATGAAAATTATTCCCTTTCAAAATAAATAGAAATTTTCTTAATGGAGATTAAATTAAATTAAATATTCACATTAGTTTGAAATTGTTTTGTCCATTTAACCCAGAAAGATAATTAACTTCACGATCCTAGGATGTTAAAATTATAAGAATATATTTGGGCTTAAAAACATCAATGGATTGGGATCTAATAAATATGAACTTTATCCAAAGCCTGTGCCAAAGAAGCTATCTTTGAAGTCCTTAATGATTTACATATTCTAAAGACAGACACAGGAAACCTGATACCAAAACCCCCTTTAGAATCTAGTGTAGTGGTCTCCATGAAGGACAGATAAATAATCTACTCATCTTCATATCTAGGAAAAGACTGGGGAATATTGTTGGTGCCCTGAGAGTCACTTGTAGAGGTCCATGGATGGAGCTAGAGGGTATTATACTCAGTGAAATAAGCCAGGCAGAAAAAAACAAGTACCAAATGATTTCACTCATCTGTGGAGTATAACAACAAAGCAAAAACTGAAGGAACAAAACAGCAGCAGACTCACAGAACCCAAGAATGGACTAACAGTTACCAAAGGGAAAGGGACTGGAGAGGGTGGGTGGGAAGGGAGGGATAAGGAGATTAAGGGACGTTCTGATTAACACACATAATATAGTGGGGGCACAGGGAAGGAAGTATAGCACAGAGAAGCTTACTATGCTGATGGACAGTGACTGTAATGGGGTATATGGTGGGGACTTGATAATAGGGGGAATGTAGTAATCACAGTGTTGCTCATGTGAAATCTGACCATAAGATTGTATATCAATGATGCCTAAATCAATTAATTAAAAATAAGATAATTTGATATTCAAGCAAAAAAAAAAACTAAAGTTCTGTTGCCAATGAAGTAAATATCCCCCAAACTATACTCTTTTAGAAACTTCTTTTGAATGTATGCATAGCCACATTTTCCAAAATGCATTTGTGTGACTGGTGTGGACCACCTAACTCAAGACACCAAAGCATTGTGTTATTTACTTTCTTTAACCATTTTTTTTCTTCTTTCTTTTCCTTTTATGCCCTTGTTTGTATTGCTTTTGTTTTGCTTTGATTTATTTTTTTCTTTGGTTGGGGAAGATGTTAGGAAACCGTAATGTTAAGTTGGTTTGGAAAGGATTTCATAATAAATTCTGCCACTTCAAACCATATTCAGTTCAGCTATGCATAATGGCTTGATAGTCAAACCACAAAAACAAACAGTATCAAGGTTATTTTTAAATGACCAATGTCCTGGGGTTTGTTTTGGTTGTGCTATTAGTGGTCGTAAGTTGCTGTTGTTATTATAGGAAATAAATACATTTTTACTCCCATTAAATAAACATCCCTTACATTCACTATGTAAGAAAATGAAAAGGAAAATATTACTTTTCCTCACTTTATCTCCTTAGAATGTAAGCAACTATAAAATTGAACATTTGTATTTTGTACATTCTTTCCAGAGAAAAGTACAATAAAAAAGTAGGCTGCTATTAAAAAGAAGGAGCATATGATGTGGACACCATTTCATTGTTTTTTGACAATGGAGACTTGCCTTGAGGAGCACATGTGTGTGTATGCATGCATTTGTGCACAGGAATGCACACTTAGTTATTATCCTTGCCTTGAGCACGATACATTTTTATTAAGGAAACCATTCTTGAATTCTGACAGTATTGTAAGGTTTCTGGGAATCTAGAAAGTCACTTTTTAAAGTATTTTATTTTTATATATGCATGGATGTTTATATAAATGCTGAGAGAAAAAAATTTTATAGATTCAAATCAACATTCCAGATCATTTTATATTTTCATCTGAATTTTTAGTATTTTTTCCACTCTGCAATAACTATGAACTTAGGTTTCCTGATAATTAGGAATAAGAATGCTAAAATTTTCATGTTGACCTGATATTTTCAAAGGCTATATCTATTTTACAGTTTAACCTATAAGCACAACTTCATCAGAATCATTCTAGGCAAATGTCTCTATTCCACTTGTAATCTAGGGAATGATCCTGTTTCTTTGGCCTCCAAAAGGCCTTCTGGGTGTCTCAGTAGCCACTACTTCAACTAGCTTCTGTACTTTCTTAGTATAAATTATTCTAGGCTTTTGTTCAGGGGGGGAAAATAAATTATTTTGAAAGTCACCTATATAGGGGAACACGGTCCTCAGCTGAGCTGATTTTCATTGCCATAGTGGAATATACTCATTGTATTTTCTTCTGTGCCCGCATTGGATATCCACGCATTTTATGGATGCATTATCATTTTACTAGGTCTTCTATCATTTTTGCAGGGTTTAGGGAAAGAAGAGAGAATATATTAAACCATTTTAAATAAGAATCTTTATCAGTCAGGGTCCAGGCAAGAAAGAAATGGAATGAAACAGGCTTATTGAGGAAGATTATTAATAAACATAGCATGCACAACAAGGGATGATTAAACATGTCAAGGTTAGCAAGAGTAGGTGCTGTCACCTCCCAGGCCCTTTTAAAGAGGTAAGAAGAGCCCCTAGTTGAGAGACCCATGCAAGGGGCTATGACTTTCAGGAGAGGAACCCAGCCAATCAGCAACATTCCGATGGGGGATGCAGGGAAAAATTATCTTGACCTCATTCTCCTTATTCTTCGTGATCTCCTTGGGTAACCCCGTATGCAAATCTGACTGGAAACCAGAGGGCCCCTAAGCCAGTTTGTGTCATTTGTAGAGGTTAGCCTCCTGGGACAAAGAGAAACAGAAAAGAGTAAAGGAAGGTAGAGAGCAGTTTTTGAGGGAGAAATATAAATCATCTGGTCTTTGGAGCTTCTCTGTTATCCTCCAAGTCCATTTTTAATAGTACTCTTATCGATGAGTTTGTGTGAGCGTGCATGTGTGTATGTGCTGAGTGTGAATAAAGACAAACTGAGAAAGAGGCACAGAACAAATATGCATAACAATAAATTGTTATACAGCATATGTGCCAGGTACTTGGTATGTGCCAGTTTGAAGCATTTCAAATGTTATCATTTAGTCCTCATAGTAATCCCATGAGGTGTAGGAACCATTCTAACTCCTGTTTTCCAGGTAAAACGCAAAAAGTTTAAAGAGCTTTATCAAACAGCTAATAAGTGGAGGAGCCAGGACGTGCCACATACTGGGGCCAGTCAGTAGAGCCAGATAATATCTGGCATGGGCATTCATACGCAAACAAATGTGTACATTTTCTTTCTTTTTCCATTAGAAACTCAAATATTCCAAAAACTCATGTCTCACCTGCCCTGCTTCACTGATTTATTTTACTTGCCTAACTTCTGAAAGAATGTGAATTTGAGATTAGAGACCTCCAGACCTAAAGGAAATGGTGGGCTGAATGAACCTCATATGTACTGTTTTTCCCTAACCAAGTGTTTTGCTAGGTATAACTTGGCTGGGTTAAAGATTCTCCTCCCTCAGCAAGTACTTCAAGTGCACCTATTCTTCATTGCTAATTTTGAATAAGAAATATCCCTTAACAGGTAGCTTAGCCTATTCTCTAGGTTTCTGAAATCAAGTCTCTTACTTTTTCAGTCAGTTCAAAATGACTCAAAACAACTTTCTTAGGTACTTTTATCCACACCAAGAAGCAACTTTTTCCATAGGATCCAACTGGATAGCAGGCACATTTTCTGCATAAGAGGAGCAGAATCTATAAAACTGGTCTTTCAATGGAAAAAGGATTGAGGTTTCCTTCATATGTTTCTTAAAACAATGAAGGAATTTCTCTTTCAAACATATTCAGCTTATAGATCTGAATGTAGCCGAAAGGAAAAGACTTAGAAAATGTTTTAACCAAATTGTGTCTTCTATCAATTTCTGTAGAACTTGAAAAGTAAAGTGTTATATTGAATGTTATGTAAGAAATACAGATAGTCTTACAGTCCCATGATATACTTATGTCAGAAAAATAAAATATTCTCCTGTTAGTCCAGTTTGATCTTATTCCTTCCCTTAATTTTGTTTTGTTTAGCCTTTAATTTGCACTCCAGGGAGCTAGCAGTGGGTGGTGCTTGGTTTTATTCTGTATACAGTATTATTGGGCATTATTTTAAAATGTCTTATTTTCACATGAAGTAGGTAAAAAAAAATCCTTTAAAGTTAAACCAAACATGGTAGAATTAAAGATAACAAATAATTCAATGTTTTGTGGGAAATTCCCACTGAAAAATAAATTATGTCTGGATTGTAATCTATCTCAGCCATGATTCAGAGCAACCACTGAACGAGGTTGGTTGCGTGCTAAAGAAATTGAGATAATTGATGAGGAAGGTAAGACAGTGATTCTAAAATCATAGGTCTTTATGATTAATACTACAAAACTCTCTGCCTGATACTGTTACATTTCCTGTTGTGATTACTGAAAAATTTTAGAGGTATTCTTAAATTTAAGAGAAGGGAAACTTTTACCAACATACAATCAAAATTCTAAATATTCACCTGTTCTAGTTGAAGCTAAGTATCCTCTCCCCTTATAGCCTATCATTACAGATACTTACCAAAAGCAGTTGACAGCACAGTCCTAAGAAAACTATCTTCCATAGAACTCCTACAAATGCACATAGGAAATCAATTTCTATTTTGACAGGAGAGGAAAACATAGAGCTCCCAACTGGGAAACTTTCCTGCTGTGGATTTATCTCATAATTCTCGAGAGCTGTGTAAATATTAAAAGGATAAATTCATTTTATAAACAATCTAAACATCAACCCAATGAGATATATTCACCTCATGGTAATAAGGAAATAAATTTGAATCCCCTTCAGAGAAAACTTTAAACAGAATTAACTAATAAAGAACTAGCTTATACATTTGGGAGAAACATTTATATAGGATTAAGAGTGGAAATTGAAATGATGGTGTGGGAGAGGAGAACAAAAATAAATGTAGCAAAACAAATAGTTCTCTTGTTTTTTTTAATGCTAAGGGATATGGATTTTAAGTTATGATTCCTGTGTTTGTGCACCCACCTGCGTAACACTGTACCTCAAAGGTAATTGCAAAGACACAGATACTGATTTACTCCCTTTAAAAGAAAGGATGATGTTCTTTCTTGCACTTAGCCAAAAAGAGAAGGGAAATTATTGTAAGCATATTCTATTCTGCTCTAACATTTCTTGCTTAAGTTACTTTTCCTTTTATGGTTATAGTGCTTAGATTGATTGAGACCAAAACAGCAGCAGCAAAAGTCTATGGGTTCTTCATTCTAGCATAGAAAAATAAGCCTCCAAAAATAGGATACTACATAACATGTTCTTTTAGGAAAAAGCCTTGGATAATTACTCCCAATAGTTAAACATTTCTTTCAACCTTTTTACTCTATTAATTTGGATGCCATATTTCTACCTTTAATAATAATTTTAGTTACTCATTTGCAAGTGAATCTCCTAAGATTCAGAAAATTCTTCATTCTTATTTGACTTACTACCATGTGCTTCTTCCACTAAAGATAGACCATGTTTAATGACAATATTATGTAAAATACCACCCAGCAGAAATTTTTTGCCTGCTTTACAAAGGCAGAGAAATAATGTCTAACCAGATTTCCCTAGACATCAAAACCTCAATTTAGGATATTTTCCAGAGTTAACCTCAATAACCATTCTGGTAAAAATTTTGATGCTTTTTACTATTTTTTCAGTGGCAGAGGTATTCAAAGTGGAACTGAAAAGAGGCGAGGGACCTGAAAACAAACAATCTGAAGTCTGTAATTGTGTTTTAAGAAAAAAAATTAAACTTAAAAGCAGACAGCATTTTATAAAATTGCTCAAAAACCAAATTCTCCCAATTTATAAAACATGAATTTCTGAAACAGACTGTCTTAAGATGAATGAATCATGACATGATCCTGTGTACTCAGCTATGCCATCTGTTAGGTGGTAAAGCGCATGGCGCGCCACATGCATAGTGAAGGAGAGGACGATTTTTACTTCCTAGTGTGTTCCTCGTGTGAAGATGTGCAAATAGAGGCAGCAAAAGCTGAGGCAAGGTGGAAGTGCTGCGATGCTACACACTGCCTTTGACTTTCTGGTAGTGCTAGGTGTCTCTGAATGTGTAGAACTCGATAAGGTCTCCAGGGAAATGTATTTATAAACTGCTCAATGCATTTTGTGAGAATTCTGCTGTTACCTTGAAGAATCAGTGTCAAAAGTTAGAACACCCATATGAGAGATATTATGGTGTTAATACGTTAACTAGGCTTTTATTCTTAACAATGAAATGTATAGAAAACATTTCGGAGGTTAGTATAAAAATAACATTTGCACCTGAATATAAAAATAACCCAGCAAACCACTTTGAAGATGAAAGACTGGATTTGTGTTTTCTGAATGAGCAAGTACTGTTTCCTAATTAGTTTTATTAGATAACAATTGAGAGATTTGATGTTGTGTCGGGAAATAACTTACCACATTGTACTATTTAACCAGCTAAATATAATCTTTGAACTTACTAAAATCAGTGTGTAACATCCCTTATATATACATAATATATGTGCATACAAATACGTGTACTTGTGTCCTGTATATGCACATATGTATGCACATGCACAATTACATTTAGTTTATTCATTAATCTCTATACTTATGATTCAGGTCTGACACATTCTATTAAAAACTGTTAAGACTTTGAGCTTCAGGGATTTGGGTGAAAAAAAGTTTTATTGAGAACTCCTCATCTTTAGAATGTACATCTCCTGCTTTGAGTTACCCTCAAGGAAAACTGCTGTCAATCATACTGTCACATTTCATGTTCCCAGGTTTTAATTCTGCTAACTCAGTGGTCATAAGATGGAACAAATTTAAAGACTTCAATGTATCCCAGTAATTTGAAAATTTTAAAAGACATGGAACTCACTTAGTGGGAAGTTTTAGTATCAATCTTCTTTTCATCTTCTCTATGGTAGGTACCTTATTTAATGCCTCAGTTTTCTTTCTCTGTTCCTTCACCAGGGCATGGTACTTGGCAGGGCTGGGTTTGCCAGCCCTGGTGATAGATTCTCTGCAGATTCAAACCACTGGGCATGATGGACATCCTTGGGAACTTGAGAAACGAATGCTTACACAGGTTCCAGTGAAGGAGGGAGTGTCATTACCCATTGGTAAAGTTGGCACTTACATAATACAGGCACAATACAGAATTTGTCTTTCTCAAATAGGATGGCAAGGAGTGCTTTGAAGACCGAGAAACTCTGAAAATCCTTTAGTAGGCAAAATTAATGACACAGAGACTGCTTCTTTCAGGTATGTCATTCTTCACTCAAGTAAGGCTTGGATTCCTGTCATAAAGAATTTAAAGAAAAGCCTCAGAATCCAGAGTTTAAAACTTATTTTGCTAAAGCTAACAAAGGAGTCAGAGTGAATTTATACAGTATAGAACAAAAACATTTTCATTTTATGAAATTAGTTTTAAAACATTTATTTCACCATAAAATTGTATATTCTAACTAAAGAGAACTTCAAATATGTGGAAGTGTATATTTAGAAAATAGTTACAAGAGACCCACAAGCCAAAAACAAACACAAAAAAATATTTGGTATATTTCCTTCTTTTTTTTAAATCTATCAATGAGTTTCTCCCCTAATCACAATCTTGCATTTTCTTTCTTTTTTCACTTATTATATACTAATCATGTCCTTACTATTGTTCTCTTAAGCAATCCTAAATTCTGCATAATAATCCATTACATAAGTGTATGCATAGGTATTTATTGCCTTACTGAATATTAGGTAGAATAAAAGTTTTTGCTTTCATAAATATTGCTGCTATTAATTATTTTGATTAGATTAGATTTTTATTTCATAATAAATTTCTATAAAAAGAATAATTTATATGTGGATTAAAGACAACAAAATATATATGTACAGTCTCTTTCAGTATAACACTTTCTAACAACACCACCAACTTTTATAAATGTCCATTTCGCTTCACTCTTGCCAGCCACATGGTTTTCTCAATATGTTTTTATGTGTTCTCTAATTGATTAATATATAATTTTAATTTGTGTTTATTTGGTTTCTGGTGAAATTGAGCATTATTATTCCAGATATGTGTTTTTGGTTCTAATTTCTCTTTAACATAGTTTTTCATGCATTGGCCCATTTGCTTAAGTCTTAGTAATGGTTTGTTTAGTTTAATAATATTTTTTATAGTCATATATTTAATTTGATATTTGTTATAACCAATATTAACCTCTACTTTTTACATGTTCTCATATGATTTCTAAAATACTGTTTCTTTTAATTTGGCTATTTTATGCAGGGATATTCATTTTTACTAAAATTCATCAGCTTTTTATATCTTTTGTATGTTTTGAAGGTTGTTTGATTTTAAGACTGTAGTTAATTAGTCATTCCCAGACTGTTGGTTTTTATTGCTTCTGTTGTGACTGAGGATGATGATGGTAGATGTTCAGCCTTTTGGTGATTTGATTTTTAATATTTAACACTCCAATTCATTTAAAGTTATTTTAGGTGATGAAGTATGACTATATAATATTCTTTTGTACAAATAGCTAATCAGTTATCACAAATACATTATGCAGTTAAATTCTAAATGTTTTCATGGCAGTTCGGCTTATATTTATTTCAGTACAAAATTTTAGATTGAATAGCTTACCACAGCAAAGTAAAATTCTGCCCTGGATTGAGCATTTATGGAACCAGATCCATAATCACACAGATGTCCCAGGGTTTTGTGACTGTGGAAGAATATCCCTCTCTCCCAGTACCAGTCAAAACTTTATTCTCTGTGACCTGTGTCAGTTACTATTTTGATTTTACACAAATGAATCAGTTGACACAATAATCACAAATAACAACCTTTTTTAAAAACCGCATATACTAATAGTGATATGGCAGGGCCACCATTTGGCAAAGCATTTTGATAGTGTCTATCAAACTTAAAAATGCATGTAATTTTAACCAGTAATTCACCTATTGAGATACATCCTGCAGATATACCTCTGTAAGTGTGGACTGATGTAGAGATAAGAATATTCCTTGGAACACTGTTAGCAATGGCAGTCTAACTAGGAATAAATTAAATGTCAGTCAGTGGGGAACTGTTTACTCAAACTATTGTGTTTTGAAACAGTACAACACTAAGCAGCTACTAGAAGAGAATGAGATGGAGTGGAATATGACATGGAGTGATCTCTTCATGGAATATTATTGAATTGAAAATACAAACAGCCAAAGATTCATTATAGTATAATTCCTTTTACATATATTGTTGTATATATGTTTGTGTGACTGTGTATCCATGTACATATAGATATAGAAATGGAAATGGATACAGATATGGATTTGGATGTAAAGATATACATATAGGTAAAGAACTGAAGATAAGAACATGGATATGAATGTAGACATACATAGAAATACAGAGATGCAGCCCGAGACAGAGATTCTCCTCATTTTCCAGTTTTCCAGAATTCAACATGCCCCAGCATTCAGACTCTTGATTCTTCACATCTCTCCATTTTCTAATTACTGTCTCATTGCTGGTGATGTCATCTACACTCCTGACTTTAATTAATTTATATGCTGACAATGGCAAAATTTATGGTTCAAGCTGGTCCTCTACCCTGAACTCCATTCAGTCATTTATTTAAAAAATACTGGGCCAAGGTAATGGAAATTCCACAATAAAAAAGGCAACTATCCAGGCCTTTATGGAGCTGAACTTCATTTATGCATTTAATGACCATTACAAAATTAAAATGTCCAACACTGAACTCCAGATTTTTCTCACTCCAACCTCTTCTCCCCCATATTTCCCCATGTCAATTAAATAGAAATGTCATTCGTGCAGTTGCTCAGTCTGTATTGCATCCTTGATTCTTTTTCTCTTACCCTACAACCTATGGTAATATAGGACAATATTACAGTTAATATAACATGAATCTGATACTTGCTTTTACTATATCATTGAGATTATTTATATTATTTTCAATTCTAAAATATAAGTGATGTTAATTTAGCATGATTACTAATCACACATGGAAAGATCTCTGACCAACCATGGTTTTATGGGTACATAATTTTCATCTGCATCAAATATTTTAGTACTTAAAATGACATTATTACCAACTCTAGTTCAACAATTGCACAGGTCATGCCAATCTAGAGTGCTTTTTTTGAAGAATGGGAATGATCTTTGGTGGTATGCAAATGTTTTATTGTCCATGGTAACAAATCCTGTTTCCTAATTCTTGTATATAATCAAAAAACAGTAAGGATCTATCTCCAGTTGTGTCTAATTCCCATAAGGTCTAATACTCATCAGTTTTCTAAATCAGACCCTCTGGAAATAGTATTAACTTTTCCAGGCTAGAAGCAATGCATAAAGCTAAGCATGAAGAAATTTTTAAAAATCTGATTAAAATGTCATCAGAATACTGAGGCGGTTGATCAATTTGTCTATAGTCCCAGAAGGACTGAATTGAAAACCCATCAGAGTACTGTCTGCTCTCACTTTTTCCTCTTTCACTCTCCCTTTTTCCACTCCCCCCTCTTCTCCCTTCCTCACACACACACCTATGCATACATATCTCTTTCATGTTCAGAAGATAACATGAATAACTTCTTAAGAAATTTTATCACTTTCACATAAAGACCTACTGAACAAAAATATGTTACTAATAATTAAAATCCCACCAGTACCAATCAAAATATGAATCTACTGTTTGGACCATTTAAACCATAAAGAGCAACATGGTCCCAAGCAAGTTATACAAGCAGCTGAAGTAGGAAGTCACAAGTGAGGAGGCTGGAAAAAGCATTTTCAGAATTCACTGAAATGAAGCTCCCATAAACACCAAGTGCCTAACTGAGGAACCCAGCAGCTGCACACCTACTAGTCATTTCAAATTATGAATCCAGCAAGCAAGTCAAAAATAGTGACAAACACTTGAACTAGAGTCACAGTCACTAATCAAAGGCTTGCCTTCACCTGTTCTCAGTGGGAACTGTGCTTTTTTTCCTTTATTGGCCTTTTCTTTCAAGCTAACAGAACACAATTAACCAAGAAGCAGAACAATTAACCAAGAAAAGCCTTCAGACAATGAGTCATTCAGGAAAACGCCATGCCAGTGTATTTGATTCTTGGCTCCCTCTACAGCAGATAATTTTATGCCCTTTTTATTAAGAATAAGGAAACACAGTCACTGTGCTTATCTCCACACTCCTGCCTCCTCTTTTCTTCTCATGCCTTTCTGAATCCTCCTTGAACTTTTTTGCTGATCTCTGTACCTCTGGAACCAAGTTAAGGGTAGACATTATTGAAGTATCCATCCTTGGACTTCTGTCTTCGTACTCTACTTTTTCCTATGGCAAACTCCATTTTTTTCAGCTTTCATCTCTAAAAATCACTCACATATGTATCTAAATGTGGTCTTCCATGAGAGTTGCTCTCACAGCTCCACAAAAATATGTCCCAGATACCTCAAACTAAACATGCTGAATATATAACTAATTTTTAAATAAACTTGTTGCTTTTGTGTCTTCCATATCTCAAGTAAGACCCCTTACAGTTCTCTAGATTCTTGACGGTCATAATCGTAGATTTGCCTTCTTCATCCTGTCCCTCATGCTAAATTAGTTACCAAATACCATTGCTCTGACTCTAAAAGCCCCCTTAATCATTAACTTCCTGGTGTTACCTTTATTACCTCTCAGCTGGAATGTAAATATCATTATGATTGTCCAGATTCTACCCACCAAATGGGAGTTTGACCATGAACAATAGTCCAAATGACTGGCAAGGGGTTCTGCATGGTGCAGAGTCTTTTGTGGGAAAGAATGATCCAAAATCCTTGAAATTGGGATGCAGACAATCCAAAGATAAGAGTTTGGAATTAAGAATTTAAATTTTGGTTGAGCAGGTATGGAATGAACAAGGGGGTCCTAAGCCAATAGCCTGGGAGCACCTGTGGCCTGCTTTTGTCATTTAGTCAGTGACCTTGTGTGTACAAATAGCAGTCTGAGAAAGGATGCCACTATGTAATCTCACTGTGCTCATTCTCTCTCCTTGATTCCCTTTTTCTTTGTTCTTTTGGTATCATCATCTCAGAGCCCAGCTGTGACCTGTCACCTCTTTGCTTGATATAGAAAAATCTCAACTACTCCTCCAAGAATTCAAAGGCCTTCTCAAATCAGGCTTTATGAAGGGATTTTATGGATCTCTTCACTAATCTCCCATCATTGTGAATGCCTTCCCTTCATGATGATGAGATACCCTGGAAAAATGCAAGGACAAACAAGAGTGTTTTCATATAAATAGTGAGGCACAGTTCTTCCTTTTTAAATACACAATCAGAATTAGAAAGATGCATCATAAAATGCAATGCATAGATATTAAAACCATGTCATTGCAGTTACTACTTTTTAGCTAAAACATGACTGGGAAAGGCAATATTGAGATAGCCCTATCTTCCAGGCCTTTGGGAAACAGTTATGTCTCCTCACCAGTTGACATTTGTACAAAATGGAATGTATAATCAAAAACTGGTCTTCAGTCACCCTTTATTTGAATTAAACCATACCCTTCACTCAAGTACACAGTCTTACTTCTTAATCTCCATCACTTTAAAAATGCTAGATAACATCATTTTATCAGTAGCATTCATTTTATCTATATTCTTATCATAGTTCTCCCAAGATGTCTCAAATTTCTTTTATTAAGACCCTCCAGTCCTTTCTGAAATATGTAATAAGGGTATATTTACATCACACTCCCACTGAATAAATCAGTAGAACATAAGTAAATTATTCCAAAAACTTTCTTAGAGTCTGGCTCCTTGGCTAAAAACCATGTATATCACAGCTTTTACAAAAACACATACCACTTCCTCAATAGAATAGGGTGGCTCCATCTGTGTGGTTCTATTCAACTATTGCACAGCATGTGAACACATATTTATGAATCATTTGTCCAACAGACCTTATTGGGTCTTTAACACCTGCTATGCAAAACATATCTTCAGGCATATGATGAAAATATTTCAAAACTCATGAGAAACAAAACAAGGCAGCTCTTTTTAAGTTGACATTGCAGAATAATAACAATAAATTTACTTAAAACATAGTTTTGAGGAAGACTTGAAAAAAAGCAAATACCACTTCCAAAAGATGGTAGTGAAGAGACCCCAAGAAGACTCAAAGGGGCTACTATTAATGATAGTCAGGCCAAAAGGAATCACATGGGTCTGTCTGCTTCAGAGTAACCATCCTGTTCCGACTCTTCCTTCTGACATCTGCCTTCTCATTCATTTTTAAACGCATGCTTGTACTTTCAAGGAAGATTTGGCTTTTTCATTTTTGACCTTGACCCTCCCTTCCATTTAACATTTATTCTAAAAATAATGCATAATGTACTTCATATTGAAGACTAGTGCTGATACCAAAAATTATAAAATTATAATTTCACACTATTTTTATTACGAGTAGAGCTAATCCAAACAGCATCTATCCAACTGCTGTCTTGTGACCTGAGTTGTTTTGGTTCATTCACATCTCCTGCTTTTCTCACTATGGCATTACCCACTCAACACTGAAATAGCTAATCATTTCACAGACAGCTCTATCTGAGTGATTTGTAGACACAGGACTAAACAACTGGGTTGCCTGCTATTTCCCCCTGAATTTTCCCTACATTGATCAAATAATCCTGAATTACTGTGCAGCAGCCTTCTTTCTCACCTATTGACTTCATGCTCATTTTCTCCTCTACAGACTCTATTTCATTTCCTCTTTATCTGACTCAACCTCGTTTTCACTTTATCATAGGTAGCAAGTCAATTTCCAGTCACAGGGTTATCAGTAAAGATTATCAGAGTAGACATCTGTCTCCTGCACCAAAAAAGAAAAAAAAAGCACTGGATGACTAGATGAATGGGGACATACTTCTCTCACACATGCACATGCATGTGCACTGCCACCCGACAGGTCTTGTCAGCTGTCATTCTGGGCCCCTGCTAGTTATTTCACTTACAATAGCAGTGACCTCTGGGTTCAAAGGTGCAATGATAGGAAAAGGGAAAGTAGTAAATAAGTTCTTCTGACAACGAAGATTTTATCACCAACAGTAATGTGATCACTAAATACACAGAATAATAAAAGCTTAATTCTTCTTACTCTCTACAGAGTAGACACTTTAAAACATTTTAGACCTCTTGGGTGGAACACTGTGTTTTTTAGAAGGAAGAAAAAGGAAAAAGAATTAGGTCACCCTTGCTATTTGAGATTTAAAGTAGTTTAATAGTGCTAAAAATCTATTAAAAGGGCTTTTACTGTTAATGTTTGAAATAGAGACAGTGACATGACACTTCAGTTTTTTGAACTATATTACTGTATCCCTACAATGATAAAAGTTTAGTGGTAATTGAAGTGAGGGGTCATGTTGTTATTTCCTATACTTGGAATTAACATTAATATCATTATTAATTTCTAGAAGAAACATTACAGAGTGAAAGTCTCAAGTTTGAAAATGAAGTGGCTCTTTTGGAAAGTAAAATGGATATACGACGCAAATGGAGATACTCTAATGCACTGATTTTCATTTCGGGTAATCCCTGCCCCCCACCCCCAAGGATATTTATAGCAATGTCTAGAGACAGTTTTGGAGATCATGACTTATGGGACGCTACTGTATCTAGTGGGTGAAGGCCAAGGATGTGGCTGTACTTCCAGCCTCAAAGAAGTACCTGGTCCCAAATGTCAATAATGCCAAGGATGAGGAACTCTACCCCATTGGGAAAGCACCCGAGGCCTAAGGAGGTGCCTGTACTTCAAAATGAACAAAGGCAAAATTAGAAAATAAAAGCCCACAAAACTATCTCTACAATAAGATGGTCTAAGCTACCAGTTGTTACTTAGGAAAGAAAGATATCCTAGAACTTTAGAGTTAGAAGGGGCATGAAAGGTTTTCCAGTGCAAATTTCACATATAACAGAGCATGGCTTAGTGAAAAGGCATGCTCTCTGTGCTTGCCCAGTTTAAACTCCTCTGGCTGGCAGTGGTGAGGTGGGGAAGAGCAGTGGCTGGTCTTGATTTTTAGTGGCTGACAGTCCCAGAATCCCCTGGGAGCCATCTGAAATGTCATTTTAATGTGATCAGAATGGTACAATGTGCACAGCAAAGAGTAGGAAGGGATATTTCTGAAATTAATGATAAAGAAAAACAGGGGTGAACATATATGTATTCATCAAATATTGTGCAAGAACTCAGATAAATCCTTGGAGCTTAAAAACAAATCTAGGAAAAATTAGCCTATACATCTTTTATACATTTAGCAAATTAAAAAAATTGTTACTCTTAAGAGAAGGTTTTGATTTTAAAAATTAATAGCTTCCAAAGATTTTATACAAATTTATGGAAGAGAAATTCATAATAGGATCTGGAAAGAAATCAAGCTATTTGGTAGTTGGCTTGGACACAGTTGTATTGGCTTTGGCTGTTTGAGACAAAAAAGAGGCTGCAAAAGATAACACATAATTCATGGAAATGTTGAAAAGGATGAAGAACCAGGCTAAATACTATTTCCTGGAAATAGCCCAAAACTATGCTTAAAAACTGCTTGGATAAGGATACTAGCTCAACACCAATCAACCCTCCTGCCACTTAAAACATCAAAGGCTGTTTCTCATACACACTTCACTCATCATGGGTTGCTGGCAGCTCTTCTCTGCATTGTCCCCACTCGGCAACCCAGAGTGACAGAGGCCAATATCTGGAATTTTACTGTTCACTGTGGTAGAGGGAAAGAGTTCCAGAGGGTATCACACCAGCTATTAAATGTGCTGAGCCAGATGTGACACTATCATAATTTCTGCTCACAACTCATTAGCCAGGACTTGTCACCTATCTCCACTCAATAACAAGGAAACCAGCAAGTGTGATCCTACTATGTGACCCAGAGATGGAGCACTAATGACCACAGCGACTCCCTCTACTTCCACCCTGATGTTAGTCTGCCACTGGGACTCAATTTAGCCTTCACCACTACTGTCACTACCAAGAAGAGAGAACAAACTCTCAGTCCCTTTTTTCTTGTGACACTAACTTCTGAGTTCAAGTCTGGCATAGGTGAGTCTGCTTGACAGAGTTCAGGTCAAATGTCTATGCTGTAGGATTTTCAACAAATATAAGCTCTAAAACTTTACTTTTCAAAGTTCCCACAAGTGGAGAACTTCCTAAACATAAAAATTACAAAAGCAGTTATATGCTGGATGTCTGCAAAATGTAATAAATTCCCATGCAGAAATGTGACTTTGGAGGCATTCATGTTCTTACCACCTATGTCCCTTCAAGCAACTGATTAAGCATTATCCTGATGGGTCAGATTAATAAACTCTAGCCTACTTTTCTGGACTCCCAATCAAAGGTACCTAGCACAGCAATGGAATGGAGAAAATAAATTGCATTAGGAGGAAGCATTGGCTTTAAGAAAACCTAAAAGAATACAGGAAAAGGGTGCCTAAAGTGACTGTGTCAGCTTGATATTGGGTCTCCTAAGAGCAGAGTACAAGAGAGAAAGCTCAGAGCACAGATAGAAAATGTTACTGAAAAAAAAAGTTTATATTTGTGGTAATGATCTCTGCAATAGTCACGGGCCATCTGCAATCAGCACCTTAGTGCTGGTCAGGAATATTGGAAGCTGTCCAGAAGCCACACTAAAATTGTACTCTTGACACACCTAGAAGCAGCCATTTCTGTCATCAGTCTAGATGATTTTATCCACCTGAGTCAAGGTTCCTTTTACTCCTTTTCTTGATTCTGTCCATATTTTTTCATGGAAAAGAGAATGCAAAAATGAAGAAAGGAAAAGCTGAAATGTTGAGTCTTTTCTATTGGAATAATTCAAGAAGCAAATTACATATGGTCAAATACTTCATATTACCAAACAGTGAATAGATTTTTGTCTTGGAAGTTTTTGGCTGAAAGAGGTTATTCTAATTACAGAACTTCCCAACAGTAATAGGAAACATATTTTATTATATGAAACTTTTGTAAGTACTTGTAAGTACCTGACATATTACTATAGTTATTCCTTTTATTTAAATATGGAATAGTGTTTTTAAACCCTGCGTTTCTTTCCATTGATACTATTTTTGTTTTATACACTCCAGTATGCATTAGATATGCATCATTAGTGCTCCAACTCAGGGACACATAGTAGGATCACACTTGCTGGTTTCCATGTGGTTGAATGGAAATAGATGACTACTCCTGACTAATGAGCAGAAATGATAGTGTCACTTCTGGCTCAGCATGTTTAATGGCTGTCGTGAGATACTCTGGAAGTCTTTATATGCAAGATATCTGCATGAGAAAAATCTTACACACCTGAAACTTTTTCAGTTCACCTGTCTGAAGGAAGTTTTGAGAGTAACCATTTCTTTTAAAATAAACTATTTGTATTTATAAAAGGGTAATTTAAACTAGAAAAAAAGAATTACTTATTTCCTACCACAAAAGCACATTATCTTTTTGTTTAAAGCATATATATGTGTGTGTATACATAGTACACCTATATAAGGTAAAATGTAAATATATATCCATGCTCAAATATTTGTATGTGTACCTTATATGAATTTATGATGGTTTATCAATAGATCAGTAGATGCAATAAATGCTGTGTGCACCACCTAGCTATACCTCTTCAGGACCAAGGCACTACTTTCCTCAAAGGTTTGGCAGGTGACTGAACTCTCCTGAGGGACCCCCCAGAGAACTGCTCTCAGCCAGAAAGAGCTGGATCACCAAAATCACACCCCTTCCTCTGCTGCCAAACCCATCAGCCAATGACTGGCCATTGTGGGGATGTAAAGGCCCAGCCACTTTACTTCAATTCAGGACATTTCTAAAGGGCAACCCCAACTGAAAAGCCCCCTATAAGGTCTACTAAGAACTTTGTTATGCCCATATCATATCTGCATCATATTTTAACTCTTCATCTCAGCCAAGTCATATTTTGTCCTCCCTTCTGCTGTTGATCCATGGGTGCCCCTTCTTACTGTATAGCTTTAAAATCCCTTCTCTGGGAAACCTGACCTAAGACAACATAAGTATTTTTGCATATCACTACAGACTTTTCATTGGGCAAGTTAATTAACTTTTCTATGCTCCAGTTTTCTCATCTGTAAAATGAAGAAAAATAAAAGTGCCTATCTCACATAATCATTATTACAATGAAAAGTGGTAATACATTTAAAGATTTTAGAACAGTGCCTGGCATGTAATAATAGTATTTGATAAAATATTAGCCACTTTTATCATTTTGTTAGCTTCTTAAATATCTTTCAAATGAATGAGCCATATTATACATAGTAAATTTAGAGTTTAATTAAAATCCTTATTTTAATATTTATTCAGTTACAAACTTGTTTATGCGTAATAATCTTTTCATTTGTAATTGTTTCCTAGAATATATTTACAGAAGTAAAATTAATGAGTCAAAGGACATACATATTTAATAAAGCCTGTTTTACAATTACAAAATAAGTAAATGTCCACTATAGAATTTCTTAAGTATGAAAAAATATAAAGTGGTTAAAAAAACCCACATTCCATAATTTTCAATTATGAAGGACATAATCAAGATATTTTGCTAATGATAAACCCAAGTTGGAGAACAGTGTGTATTGAATATTTAAGTGTCTGGGTTTTTTTTTTAATTTTATGTACACTTAAGCTTATATATAGATAGAATAACTCTAGAAATATTCACAAAAAAGAGATAGCCATGATTGTCTCCAGGGTGAAGATGTGAAAGCCTGAAAGAAAGACTGGATTTTTACTATATACTCTATTATTCTTTGACTCTTAGAGTGTATTTAGGTTAAATTTTAAATCTGAGAACAATTTTAAGGCATTTTATAAATATATGTTCAGGGAAACATAATAAATAATAGAAAAAATAAATAATTTTTCTTGATATTACAATGCAACCAGAAACACATGGGAATGCCTGTATCCCAGAATTTTTGCCAGCTTTGAATATCCATAAATTTTCAATCTTTGCTAATTTGAGAAGCAAAACAGTATCTCATTAATCATTTAAATTTGCCTTTCTTAGACAGTGTAGTTGAACTACTTTAAAAATATGTGTTAAATTATTTAATGATTTTTGGGTGGGACTTAGGGCTATGGTGATACAGAGTGGCCAGTGAATCTTCCTCACCACCAAAAATTCTAAAACTGGACAATGTTATCAAAAACAAGCCTTTCAGAACTCTGAAAAGTGAACAACAACAAATTAAGTGATGCTTATTCTTGAAGAATTGCAGGAATTCCAGGGAAGAATGGTGGAAATCTAGGCCTTCCTGCCTGGAGTTGTTCCTATTCCCCCATTAGATGGGCTCAAAAGAAACTTTGAGATGACTGGAGGAAAAAAAAAAATCAATGGACTTGAGGATAGATCAATAGAAATAATCCAATATGAACAATAGAAAGAAGATTGAAGAGAAATAAATAGTTCTTCACTGAAATATGAGACAACATCAAGTATACTAACATATGTACCATGGAAATCCCAGAAGGAGAGGAGAGAAAGAAACAGAAAAATTGGTCAAAGAAATAATGGTCTAAGCTTCCCAAATCTGATGAAAAACTTTAGCAGAAAGAATCACAAAACTCAAAAAACTCCAACAAAAGAGCCATATACAGGTACAACATACCTTAATTTCTAAAAGCCAAACATTTCAACAATTTTTGCAGTAATTACATTAAATATAAATAGGTTAAATACGCCAATCAAAAGGCAGATTGTTCAAATGAATTTAAAAAGCAAAACTCAACTTTATGCTATCAATAAGAGACTCATCTTAGTTTCAAAGGCACAAATAGGATAAAAGTTAAAGGATGGAAAAAGGTATAAATGTAAATAGATCCATAAGAGACTGGTATAGCTATAATAATACCATACAAATGAACACTAAGGCAAAAAGAATTACTAGAAATAAAGGGAGATATTTCATAATGGTAAGGAGATATCAGAAATAAGTTATAAATGTATATGCACCTAAAAACAGAGCCCCAAAAGTAGATGGATCAAAAACTGATATAACTGAAAGGAAAAATGTACAGTTCAACAATTAAATTTAGAGTTTCCACATCACATTCTCAATATTCATAAACTACTAAGCATAAAATCAATAAATATATGAAAGATTTTAACAACTAGAACTTGAGCAGCCTAACCAATGCTGTAGAGCACTATATCCAACACCAGAACATACACTCTTTTCAAGCAAAAATGAAACATTTTCTGTTAGACTATATTGTAGCCCAGAAGACAATCTCAACAAATTTAATTAATTGTGAATTATCTGTTCATGCTGTTGACCCATTTCTCTAATGTGATCATAGTATTTATCAATTTGAATAAAATTCTAATGTAATAATTATACTACACTTATGTCCTCTCAGGTTTGCTGCATGTAGTTTTCCAAATTGGCTTTGTTATTCACTTAATAGCTGTAACTCTGAGGGGAAAATGTTTTTCCAGATCAGGCAAATAACCTTTGAAACTGAAATCAGTCAAAGGGAGAAGTAAAATGTGAGAAACCCATTTATTACATACAAATAGTCATCCACTTCTACTCTCGGTGTCTCTCGGGACCCAGCTGCAAAAAAGGACCCCACCCAACCTCTCCAGTCCAGATATGCCCTTGCTCCCCATTGTAATTACCTATTGATATTAAGAATTTTCTTTATGTCTATGCATTTTCTCCCACTTTAGAGTATTTATAAAATTCTACTTTTTTTCAAAATTTTTCTTGAAAAACATGTTTTTATTATTTAAATCTTTAGCTTATTTGGAATATGGAAATGTTTGAATTGAAGTTCTAAGTTTTTCCCACAGTAACTGATTTCTTCAAAAATTTTCCAAGTTTTTTTCAATTTACTTAGTAAATTCCAATAATCCTTTATTTATCCATTGGTTTGTGATATTTTTATTGGATATTATATTCTCTAAATAATCCAAATTCTGACCATTATTAAATAAAGACTAAACATCATTAATTCTCAAGCTTAATGCTTTTCCACTCACTGTCTCCTTATACTTTTAAGGAAACTTAAAATGATAATACATTTTCACTGAAGTAATAAAAATTTTTTTAACAAATATGTTTAAAGTATTCAGAGGAGATACACTTACACATAATTGAATGATCTATCTGATGCATAAAAGATGGAATAAACATCATTATCCAGGTAAATGTACATTTATATATAGAAATACCAGATTACCCAGAGGATCTATAAAGTATTCTGATAAACTAAACTATGATAATTACAACCAGATTAATCAACCTAAAAAGAGGGGGATTTAGAGGATAAAACATAATACAGATAAACAAAGTAAAAAGAGATTTTTATTTCTGGAGAGTCACAACAGTAATCAGCAAGAAGATAAGCTTATCAAACAGTAAAAATGATCTAGCATTGGGCCATTGGGGAGATCAAAGAGAGAACTGTAGGATGGCTATATTAGCTGTTCTTCAGACACAGAATAAGCATCTTCAAATTCATCAGTGTAGAAGGCACAGATTATAATCCTGTTATATACTTTTGCAGGAAAAAGCTAAAATGGAACTAATACTTATATACTTGTCATTAAAAATATAAATTAATGGTAAGCAAGAGAAAGAGAGGAAATTCTATGGATTGAATGAAGATCACTAACTGGACATAATTTGGTTCATGGCAATCAATCCATGGATTTCACTTACCAGGGTTAGAATCTAAGACTGTAAATTTAGGTCAGGATGAAAAATATTTCTAAATTGACTATGTAAAAATTATATTCTTTTAACAATGCCATATCAGACATTGTGGACAAAAAAACATATGTGGGAAACCTTTTGAGTCACCTAGTTGATGTCTTGAACTTTCAGGTTCACAATCCTTAATTAAAACATAAAATGAAAATTGGAATTGCTCCAGTGCATAAGGACTAGTGTTATAAATAAGGAATGTTTCAAGAGAGATTGGGGTGAAGATCCTGACTGGCCTGCCAATCCCTTTATCACAGCCTTTGCGTTAGTTAACATCACTGCAATCAAGATCCACATAATGAGCATTTTTATTGATATTTCTCAAAATTCTGCTTCATTTTTGTCTGAAAAATTGTTAGTGGGGAAAAAAGTTTATTTAAATAGTGAGATCAACATTTAAAAATTACAACCTTATACACCAAATTTAAATCTTTCTAAAATTAATTCTCTATTACTAGATATTAGGAAGATGTTTTTTGAAGTTAGTTAATATTTAACTCCATTGTAGGTATTTTCACCTCTTCCTTTTTTCAGTGCACACTGAATCTACCCAAGCAGCAAAATTTAAATTTATCTGAAGTTAAAATGTTTAAGGAATACTAAAAAGTGAAATAGTTATAAATATATAACAACCCAATTATTATTTAATATGAGAAAGTAGCTCTATGCTTCAAATTGTTAGTTCAGACATGCTGATTTTCCTATCCCTTTCAGTAACTTCGAAGTTCTGGTTTGTTTGGTTCTGCCGAAGTACTAAATTGAACACAAAGAATCTAAGCAAATTTGTAAATCTGTGAAAAGTCCTTCTAACTTTTATTTTTGATCAGTTGAATCATGAAACTGACATTAGATTGCCCTTACTGCATTTAATCCACACTTATTTTATGCAGTATCAAAATATCCTCATAAACTAATAAAAGAAAGATTTCTCCAAGATTAGGCCTAAAAGATAAATAATTTACTATAACCCTGGATCTAGGATACTTCTGTGCTCTGCAGTTATCTATGAAACTCTGGTAGACTAACATGTTGGTTTTCAAATAGGCTAAAAATCACAGATCTTTCACAGTTCCTGCAGCTAGAATTAAAGAGGTAGAACAGTTATCCTTATACTTCTACCAAAAATTGGCATTCTAATTGTATCACAATTACTTTCACGTTTTAGGGTTTGTTTGTTTTTTTATTTTGTTTACCTTCTAGATCTCATTAACTATTACAAAAAATTCTGTAATTTTTATCTTAATTTTGCTCTAATTTTGTAGTTACTAGAACGGAGATTGCCACAAAGATTAAGCATCATAGAGGTGTTTTAAATCCTGATATGGAGTTAAACAAATTGGGGTCAGATACTAGCTCTGTGATTTACAAACTGTGTGATCTTAGGGAAATTATTTTTTAAATCTTCAGCTCCCTAATATGCAAAGTGGAGCTAGTAATCACCTTTTATTATAATTATGAAGACTAACTAAGATCATGCAGGTAAAGTTCTAAGAGCAGCACCTAGACTATAGTAAGCATAAGTAACTTTATTCAATAAATAGGAGACTATTTAGATAATCTAGGCAAGAAATGATGAATCTTAGATGGTGGTGGTTGCAATGGAGACATGAGATTCTAGACATATATAGAAGATAGAGGCTTTGCAGTTGGGTTGAACATGGGGTGTATAGACAAAGAAGAGTTGTGGATTATGTCAGTGTCTGAAAACAGAAACCACTGGAGAAAACCATAGGAGGTTAATATCCGGGACAAGGAGCATACTATGGGGAGTTCAGTTTTGGACATGTAATGTTTTGAATATGTAGAGTTAGACACACTTGTGAAGTGGGCTGTTGCATATGTGAGAATCAGTATTTTAATACTTTTATCAGCTCTCATAAGATTGTTCAACAGAATCTCAATTAAGTAGTTGATTTTGCAGTAATGTCCAATGTCAACCTCTTACTGACAGCTATCAAGGTTACCAGGAGCTAAAATGTTATGAAATGGTATCTTTAAAAGTGATTTTAAAAGCTCCCAGGTTATTTGAAGCTAGCTTCACAGGGTAGCTGAACTTTGATAAAGATACCATATATTAGAGTTTGGTTCTCAATTTTGAAAGTTCAGCAGACTTCCTAGTAAAAGAAGCCCATGTTTGTAATTGGATGGGACATTTCCTATGAAGGCTGCAAAAATAGCTGGTCTCAATTTTTTTTCTTAATCTTTTGTTAGTACCAGTTTAAGATAGGGAACTTAACTGTTTCTAAATTTTGGGAGTCCTCCAAGTCCAGTAATATATTATTTAATTTGTTTCAAAGGATTAATAACCTTAAGTTCTGAAAAAATTAATTTGTAGAAATCTCCTTTACAATGTTTTACTCACATTCTGCCACTGTACCTGGCTGTTTGCATTTTTATCAAATTTTAACATCTTTCTAAGTTTTCTAAATCTCAAAACAAATGAATTCTACATAAGAAAAGTCTGTAGAAAAACCAGGATTTGCATATAAATTAGGGAAAATAATTGAAATTACTAAAACACAACTGGAAGAAAAACAAATGTTGAATTAGAAGTGCATGGAAAGTTTGAGAAGCTAAAACTTTTAAGAGTACTTACTCTTAAAACAACTTATTTATCATCTATCATATGCTCAATGTAATAATAAAGTTGAAGAGTTATTACAAAATAGAATGTTTTTCTAAGTCCTTTAAACCTTGGGGACAAATTGGTATATCAAGTTGTTCACAAGTTTAAATTCTCCTTATATGAAAATGGAGTATGTGTGAATCAGGTAATTTTTCCTGGACAGAATTTGAAAGGAAAGGGACTGAAAGAAAGGGAATTCAAGGAGAAAAGGTGAAAGGGTATCTCTCCACGACCCTCCTTACCCCAGCACGACTCTGGAGACATGGGCCCGCGCAAGAGACTTTAATGGCTGCCTCTGAGCAGAGAGCAGCAGCCCCTGGGTGAGGAAGCGCATTTTTAAGGAGTACGGTGTGGGGACATTGGTGATTGGATCTGAAGGGGTGGGGCAACCATCTGGTTGGTTAATGGATCTTAAGGGCTGGTGCGAAATGTTTAGAGATAAGGTGAGGCAAGTCCAGACATGATTTTCACCGGCCCATGTGCTTGGCACCATGGGGTAAATGGAAGATCAAGTACTATATTCTTATTAAGGGAAAAATAAGTTGTAAAAATGAGTAGAATCATGTCGAATACATGAAAAACTCTTTCCAACCCTTGCATTAATGAGCCACTCTGGCTCAGTGGGGTCACAGGGAACTTGAACAGCAGGGAGTCAATCAGCCTGAGTTATAAAGTCATAAAAGCATCAACCATTTGCATGGATTATTGTGGGTAAAATTGCAATATTTCCAGAGTTGCTCACCTGGCCTTAATTCATCTCCATATCAATAGGTGTTTCCAAAGGGTGGGGAGAAGTAGTCCATTTCCATATCAATAGGTGATTACATATCTGGACTGGAGAGGTTGCAGGGGGTTCCTTTTTGTAGCCTGGTTGTGAGAGACACGGGCGAGCAGAAGTGGACGACTGCTTGTAAGCAATAAATGGGTTTCTCCCACTTTATTTCTCCCTTTGACTGATTTTGGTTTCAAAGGTAATTTTCCCAGGGCTGGGAAAATATATCCCCCCCAGAGTTACAAGTATCAAGCATAAAAAGAAACATACTTCATTGCAAATAGTAACTGGCACAAAAAAATAACACAATTGCAAATCATCAGGTCGAGGATGAGAGGGAGGAACGCCCAATGTTTTTAGCAAATAAGTGATTTTATCTATATCAATAGTATAGGACACTTACTTTATCACTAAATAAAACATAGTGAAATAGGACATATTTTTGCTTTACTTTGGTGAAAAAAACTATTAATATGAGCTTTCATGGTTTCACTCAGAATAAATGACCTTCAAAGTTTTACTGTCCACAGGGCACAGAAAACTTCCACTAGATCTCCAAACACAGGAAATATAACTCATGGTTTTGGAGGAATTGGCTCAGATAATTTCACAGCATACAGCAATAGAGGCATATTCTTTTAAAGCAAGATGTCAATTAAGAAAATTTAATTTAAAGGCAAAACCCTTTTGATGTGTAATACTAGGCAAGAAGAAAAGAGAATTTGCAATCTCCAATATACATCTAAAACAATAAGAAGAAAATGTGTAGAAACATTTTGAAGGAATGGAGTGAGTTAAAAAATAAATTTAAAAAAACAAACAGAAATGCTAGGAGTGGCAGTTAAAAAACAGGACTCTTGGGTTTGTAGAGTGAACAGAAGAGGATGGGACCCAGCTGCTTCAGTCTTCACTTAAGATCAAATGAGGAAACATGGGCTTTGTTATTTTCAAAAATAGCCACTGTAATCTGATCCATGCCAAATACTTTACCATGTAAAGTTCTATGTTTAATACATGTCTTTCACTTGATTGATTATGCAAAAGCTACTATGAAATATATTTAATTTGAAAATCTCTAGTTAGGTAACAATAAATCTAAGAAGTAGAATCTCACAGTAGAAACCTAAAGTGTGCAATTCTCATATCATTTAACCAATCCTTTCAACTATTAACGATAATGTAAAATATGAAAAACTTTAAAATCAAGTAAAATGGGCAGTGTTAATACCACACAACTTTAGATATTTTCATGTCTCTTATATGTTGAAATACATTATGTTAAATTATACTACGTAAAGTTTCAACTCAGTTTTTTTTAATATGAAAATTTAATTACAGATATTTACTAACTTGCCAAAGAGGCATTCTGGTTTTAGCTCCTCACTACCTGAATTTTGTGTTTAGATCCCCAGGCAACAAAATGAGATAATAGATATCAAAGTCAGAGGCCACTTTTGAGGAGAATACATGTCACAGTACCAAAATAGAGAATACTCTACCTCCCTGTACCTTTACCTGAAAACACTGACGTGTCAGTGCTTTATTATACCAGATGTTGCAGTGCTTACTAGTAATTAATGTAATATAAATTTGGACAAGATTGGAATCACCACCTTCTACTTCCAAGTTCCACTGAGAAGTTATTCTCTTTAAAATATAATAGTGTAGGGCTTTCAGTACCAAATACAAAATATTATCTTGTGCAAGACTTGCCAACACATGGTAAGTAGCTATAAAACTGAACAAAATACATGAAGTGACTGTTATCTGTCATTGGAAAATAGCACAGATTTCCTTCTGAAAGAAGTGAAACACATAAGTTCTGTGATTACCTACTCCATTGTCTAGGGACAAATTCCCTAATGCAGCACTAGGAATTGAAAAGCAACAGAAACAAGGCAGTCCCACTTGGCTGAGGAGGCAATGTTCAGAGTTTAGGGTTGCTAAAAGCAGCTGGAATTCATAGGACAAAATGCTAGAGACAGGAATCTGGGAAGAAGAGAGGTCCCAGATATCTGTGAGGTCCTTGGATCAAGGGCTGCATTACATATTAAGAAAATAAGACTCTGAGAGGTCTAGCAGAGAATGGTGCTTTCAGGACTGGGAGTGAAACAAACAAACTAGAGGTTATACAATATGGAAGGCAAGTTCTCATCCAGCCAGAGATAAAAGAACTCATCAACATCCTGGGTATTCAGCTGAAACATTAGAAAATTTGTATCTAAAGACCATACCCTAACGAAGCTGAAGCCAGGCCTTGGTAGGATCTAGGAGCCTCCTGGTAAATTATAAAACTGCCAAAACAAAATTCAACACTATTTAAAGAAAAACTGCATAATCCACACTATTTATGATATATCACCTTCAGAGTTCTAAGAATAGTACAAAAATAACCATATGGAAAAGCAGATATATATGACCCATCATAAAGAAGTAAAGCAATGAATAGAAAAAGGCTCCAGGATGACCCAAATATTAGAATTAAAAGGTAATGAGTTTAGAGTAGCTAGAATAAAGATGTTCAAAGACTTAAAAAAAGATATGGCCTTAATGAATAAAGAAATGGGGGAAATCACAGAAGAGAAAGGGAACTGTAAAATAAATTGTAATCTAGAATGAAAAACTACAATATCTGAAATGAAAATTTTCACATTGATGAGCTTGATATGATGTTGGATATGGCAGAAGAATGGATCAGAAAACTTTTCTACAACTTTATTAAAATCATCTAATCTCAATAATATGTAGAAGAAAAATGAACAGCTCTTCAGTGACCTGTGGGAACATATCAAGCAGTCAAATATCTGCAGATAGAGTCCCAAAAAGAAAGAAATAAAAATTTATGAAATATTTGAAGTTATTATGGTTAAAGTTATCCAAATTTGATGAAAAAAAGTCAAACTACAGATCCAGGAAGCTCATTAAACCAAGAATAAATACAAAGAAAACCATGCCTAGAAACATCATAGTAAAATTGACATGAACCAAAGATAAAGAAGACAGGCAAAGAAATGAAAGCATGTAAAGAAAATTAACATATGGCATATGAAGGACTACACATATATATTTTAACTGACTTCTCATCAGAAAATACTGCAGCCAAAAGACATGTTAAATATGTAAGCAAATATAAATGATTAGCTCCTTTTGTCTGATAAGAAATTCTCTTTGAAAATAGTGAAACGTAAAAGCAGAGGTTGTATCATTTAAGCTACTTTACAACAATTGTAAAGTTAAAATATTTGAAAAACTAGAAAAAGGTAGTTATATGTATACCGTTGCAATATTATTATATCTTTGATGTGTGATATACAAATTGTGCAATGATAAAATATTAAGTCTAAGTAGATTCTAATGAGAGTAAGCTGCATATTGTATTTAGTAGAGCAACCACTAAAATAATAATATAAAGAGGCACAGCTAAAAAGCATGCGACAAAATAAATGAAACACTAGAAATATTCAATTAAACCAGAATTAGACATTAAAAAAGGAACAGAGAAACAAAAAACAAATGATATAAATAAAATGCATAGGTTAAAATAGTAGAGTTTAACTCAACCACAAATAATTACATTAATAGTAAAGGGACTAAATACCCAAATTAAAAGGCAAATATTTGTATGACTGGTTTTAAAAAGTAAAGTCCAAATATATGCTCTTTACAAGATATGTACATTAAAAACAGAAGACAAAAGTAAAAATATGGGCAATATATACCACACAACAGTAAATATTTTAAAAACTGTGTGCCTATATTAATGAGACAAGGTATAATTCAGAACAAGGAGTATTTCAAGGAATAAAGAGAGACCATAATATAATAATTAAAAAATCAACCGACAGAATATATAATAAGCTTAAATAGGCACCAAATAAAAAAGTATCAAAGGCATGAAACAAACTGATGGAACTAAAGGTTGGAACAGATAAACCTATAATCATAGTTGGAAGTGTTAAACATCCCTATCATGGTTACTAATAGAACTACTATACAAAGACAGTACAAGAATAGAACATGTGAAAAACATTATTAACATTATGATCTAGTTGACATTAACGTCATGCTGCAAAAAACAAAGTCATGTCATATGCAAACAGAATAGTCATCAAGATAAGCATGTACCCAGATACACAGTACATCTCAATACACATCAAAGGACTGAAATCTGACAGAATGTGTTTTCTGACTACAAAGAATTAATGAGAAATTAATAAAAACAAGAAATCCAGAAATTCTCAAATATTTGAAAATTAAGCAGCACATTTCTGAATAAATAATAGGTGGAAAAAATCATAAGGCAATTTTTAACTGAGTAATAATGAAAGTAAAACATATCAAAATTTATGAGTTGCAGTTGAGCAGTTGTTAAAGGGAAATTTATAGCTTTAAATTCCAATGTCAGAAAAGAAGAAAGCAATAAATTATCTTATTTTCCAACTTAAAAGGCAAAAAAAAAAAAGGCAAATTATGACCAAAGTAAGTGAAGAGAAGGAAACAGAGAACAGAAATCTATGATGGATAGAGAAACAAATTTAAGAGTTGGTTCTTTAAAAGACTAATAAAACTTAACTCTATATGAAGACTAATGAAGAAAAAAGAAATAAAATTAGTAATAAGTATTACTATTACCACAGAACTTTCAGATAAGGCAATATAGTAAACAATTTCATGCCAGCAATTCAGTTAATAAAATGGAAACATTTCTTGAAAATAAAGACAAAACAGTTTAGATATTTTTTAAAAACTGATAAAAGAATAAATAGACAAACCTGACAATCCCTATATCTATTAAAGAAATTGAATTGGTAATAAAACATCTTTTCAAAAAGAAATCCTGGCTTTAGTTTAACTGGCAATTTCTACCAAACATTCAAGAAAGATAAATACCATTCTTACACAAAATATTTCAGAAAATAGAGGAAGGAGGAATTCTTCAATTTCTTTTATCAAGACATAATAGCCCTAATACCAATGAATAACAAAGACATCATAAAAATATAGCATCTGAACTTCTAGTTTCAGCTTTGACATGAAAGAGCTTGGAAGTCATCACTCCCATCTTTAAACTACAAGAATAAGCTGGATAAATTGAAAATCAACAACTTTTCTTGGATGCACGAGAGACTTGAGATACAAGACAAACTGCCACCACAAAATCTGGAGAAACAAGCAAATCCAGAGTCACAGCTGAACTTGACTTTCCTGGGGAAAAAGTCATAAAGTGGTAGGAACACTGAGTGGTACACTATTTTACTGAAATATATTTGATACATGATATTATATGGGTTTCAGGCATATACCATAGTGATTTGACAATTATGTACATTACTAAATGCTCACCACAAAGAATATAGCTACCATCTGTCAACATACAAAGATATTACTATATTTTGTCTAAATTCCCTATGCTGTACTTTCATCCCCATGTCTCATTTATTTTATAATTGGAAGTTTGTACCTCTTTATCCTCTTCACTTATTTCACCTATCCCCCACTCCTTCCCCTATGGCAACTACCAGTCTATTCTCAGTATTTGAGTCTATTTGTTTGGTTTATTTGCTCATTTGTTTAGTTTTTTGCAGTCTACGTATAAGTGAAGTCATATAATATTTGTCTTTCCCTGTCTGACAATACACTTAACACAATACTCTCTGGATCCATCCATGTTGTTGCAAATAACAGGATTTCTTTTCTGATGAATGAGTAACAAATGGCAATTTTGATGAATTACTGAAGCCTGAAAGTAAACAAGTTTGAGAAACTCTTTGGGACTGCAACCTTAAGGGGTTCACAACTTTACACCAGGAATCCATGGTGAAGAGCCAAGAAAGATGTCCTCTTGGCTCTGGTAGCAGAGAAAAGTAACCATTATGAAATATGCCCTGAGAGTACTGCATAACAAATGCTTGTTCTCCAGTGAGAAAGACTTTACTAGAGCTTTATTATACCCAGGGGAAACACATTTCTCTGACTCTAGCCTATAGATGAGAACTATACAAAAGAATCAAAATGAAATGCTAGAAGTTGAAAACACTGTAACAGAAATGAAAAATACCTTTGATGGACTCATCAACAGGCTGAACAAAGTTCAGTGAGCTTGAAAATAGGTTAATAAAGCTTTCCAAGCTGAAATACAGAGAAATAAGAATGGGGGAAAAAACAGAAAAGAACGTCTAAAAACTGGGAGAATTTTAAATTGTGCAACATCTTATGTTTAGAATACCACAAGGACAATAACGAACAGAGCAGAATATTTTCATAATGGCCAAGAACTTTTGAAAATTAATGAAATATGCCAAACCATATATCCGGGAAGCTCAAAGGTAACCAAGCAGGAAAAATACCATGAAATCTACATTTTCTCATATCACATCCACTCTACAGGAAAGCAAATATGAAAGCAAAATTTTGAAAGAAGACAGAGGCAGGAAAAACTTCCCTAAAGAGGAACAAAGGTAAGAATTACAGCAGAGTTCTCATCAGAAACCATTAAAAAAGTGAATGGAGTGAAATATTTAAAATATTCAAGGGAAAATATTTAAAGTATTCAAGGGAAGTGAAACATTTAAAGTATTGAAATAAAGTATTGAAGTATTTTATTGAAAAATGTAACAATTCCACTCCTAGATGGTATTGATGTATATAATTAAAGTTTAATACTTTAATATTTAAACTATTTAAATGAATTAAGTAAAAATATTTTGCAATAGTAAACACATAAAATATTAAAGTATTAAAAGAAGATAAAGTGTAAGAGTGAAGGATAGAGATTTCTCAGATGAACAAAAACAGGGAATTCATCACCAACAGGCCTGCCCTTCAAGAAATGTTTTAAGAAAACTCCTAGAGAAAAAAATCATATAGGTCAGAAATGTGAGTCTAATATAAAGAAAGAGCATTGGAAAAAGAAAAAATAGGAGAAACAAAATCATTTTTCTTATTGTCAACTGATTTAAAATAATTTTGTTTAAAGTAATTCAATGTATCACATGATTATAGCAAATTGGAAAGGTGAAATGAATGACAGATTTGCATAAGGGATGAGATGGAGGAATTAACTATAAGATCCCTGCACTACTTGTGAAGTGGTGTAATGTTATTTGACAGTAGACTTAGATTGGCTTATGTTTATATTTCAAACTCTAGGACAGTAATTAACTTTTAAAAGAAACAATTGATATGCAAAGAGGAGATTAAATGAAATCAAATAAAATGCTCAGTTAAAGCTGGAAAAGGCAGAAAATAGGGAAAAATAAAATTAGGTGACATCAAAATTATAGCAAATAGAATCCAACAGTTTATAGAAAGGGTAATACATCATGACTAAGGGTGGTTTATCCAAAAACTAAACATAGCTGTTTCAACATTAGAAAATTAATCAGTATAACTCACCACATTAACAGAATAAGAGGAAAATTGTATAATCATTTCAATAAATTCAGAAAAAATAATTTGACAAATTTCAGCACCTATTCATAATAAAAATTTGCAACAAATAAAACTTGACAGCAAGCCTCATACTAAATGGTAATATTGTAATGTTTTTCTCCTAATATTACAAATAGGCAAGGATGTCTGGTCTCACCAGCCTTATCTAATGTTGTACTAGAGGTTCTAGTCAGGACAATTAAAAAAAAACCAACCAACCATAAAGGCATAGCTATGGAAGCAAAAAATTAAAATTCTATGTATTCTCAAATAATACAATTGTGCTAATAGAAAATATTTAATTTTATTAAAATTAGCAAGTGAATTTATACATTTGCAGAAAACAAATATACAAAATTCAAATGTATTTCTATATATTAATAAGCTATTGGATAACAAAATGAGAACTGCATCTGTTCCATACTTAAAAATAATTCCAAATGGATTATAATCCTAAATGCAAAAGCTAAAAATATAAAATTTCTAGAAGAAAGCAAGGAGAAAATTTTTATGACCTAAAGTTAGGCAAAATATTTATAGACAGACTTAAAAAAATACACAAGCTACAGGTTAAAATATTGACAAACTGCATTTCATCAGCAATAAAACCTCTGTTCTGCAAAAAACCCCTTCAAGAAAATGAAATGTCAGGCCACAGACTAGGAGAAAATGTTTGGAATACATGTATCTGATAAAGGACTGGTATTCAAGAACATGAAAAAAGATTCTTAGAATTCAACAGGGAAACACAAAACATATTTTTTAAATTGGCTAAAAGACACACATCATAAACAAATATATACTAGTAGACCCTAAGCACATAAATAGATTCTAAATTCATTAATCACCAAGTAAATTAAGATCACAATGTAATATTACTTCGTACCAATAAGAGACAAAAATAAATGTGGATGCAGATGTAGAGTAAAAGGAACCCTCAGAATGTTGCTGCTATGGGTATGATATGGTACAAACAAATTGGAAAACACTCTGGAATTTTCTTATAAAGTTAAACATATATATAAGCAATTCCACTCCTAGACAGTTAGCCAAAAGAAATGAAAATGCACTTGGGGGGAAAAAATAGGAAGGGGAAAAAGATGGTGGAATAGGAAGGCAAGGGAGAAACCTCCTCCCACACGCCCACCAAAGATGCAACTACAGCAAATATAACTAACACTGAAAACAATCTGAACACTGCAGAGCAGGCCACCTAGACCTGGTGAAGAGGAAAAGACCACACAGAGAAGGGTAAAGTGGCAGAGCCATGATTGATTAGGACCCAAAACCTTCCCCAGACCAGCCCACAAGCAGAAGAAAGAGGAATAGAGCAGGGAGGGGATAAGCACTCAGGAACTCTTCACACCTGGCCCTGGATATCTGCTCTGGGATATGAGTTCACACTGCATTGGGTTTTGGTGATTAGTGGGGCTGGACACTGGGAAGAGTTGGAGCATGCTGGGAGGTGAGACTCCTGCCTCTTGTGGAGGACAGACATGCTCTGTTATTCCTTCTGAGAACCAAAACCTAGGTGGCATGTTGAAAGATTTAGAGCAGTGGGAAGGATGCCAGAGGGGCAAATGTAGGACCTCTCTCCACAGGAGAAAGGACAGGTAGATGGCACTTCTCCAGCCCTCTCTCTTCCAAGCAGATATGGCACTTGAAGGAATCCCAGTCACTCCATCCCCCTTGCTGGCAGCTCACCCCCAAGGTGCTTCACTGAACACTTGCCTGCCCCCTAGAGCTTGCTCATCCCAGCACCATCAGACTGTTGCCTGGCGGGCAGAGGGAAACTTTCTCCAACTTAGCCCAACTGTGGAGTACCCAGCAGGAGCCAGCTCTGGGCATTTCTTCCACCTCATGGGCAGCCCAGTGCTGTATGCCCTACTTGCCACTTCACAACTGAAAAACTGCATGTCCACCACAGCCATGTCATAGTGTATCTAGCCACTGCATACCTTTTCTCACATATCCTGCACATATATGAGAAACAACCATGCCCTGCACATCCAGCTGTGCATCCTGCAGCCTCATATCTGTGGCACTGTGAACCTTACCCAGAGCCACACAACTATCCTACCCACCACATTAGCCCATCAGAATCCCCATTGCTGCAGGGCAGGTAGAGGGCATCCCCACCCTCAATGATCCCAGCAGAAGCACCACTGCTTGGCAGCCCCACCAATAGCCCACCAACAGCAACTGGGTTCCACCACAAAGGAGAACTAGGCACTGATAAGTAAAGTGTCTTGAGCTTCTCGGCATCACAGAACACCTTCATTACTCTCCAGGAAGCATAGGGATCCATCTAATACAAAGCAAGAAACAGAAACCCAGACAAAATGAGGAGGCAGAGGAATATGTTCCAAACAAAAGTATAAGATAAGACACCATAAAGAGGTCTATATGAAATGGAGATCACCAGTCTTCTTGATAAAGATTTCAAAGTAACAATCATAAATATGCTTACCGACTTGCAGAAAAGTATTGACGATCTCAGTAAGGACTTCAAAGAAGAGGAGTTGAGAAAGGGCCACTCAAGAGCTGAAGAATACAGTAACAAATGAAATATACATTGGAGGGAATGAATAATAGATTCCTGCAAGTAAAGGAGACAATAAATGTAAATTCAAGATGTAAATTTGAGAACAGGGAAACAACAAAGCTGAGGAAAATAGAATCTCTAGAAATGAAAGGACACTGGGAGAGCTGTGTGACAACTCCAAATGAAACAGTATTCAGATAATATGGGTACCAGAAGGAGACGAGAAAGACAAAAGAGTACAGAGTCTCTTTGAAGAAATAATTGCTGAAGACTTCCCTGGTTTGGAGAGGAAATAGGTATCCAGCTCCTGGAAGCACAGAGAGCCCCTAACAAATGGAGCCCCAGGAAGACAACACCAAGAAATATAATAATTAAAGTGAAAAAGATTAAGGATAAGTAGAGATTACTGAAAGCAGCCAGAAAGAGTAAAAAGATTACTTATAAGGGACACCCCATCAGGCTATCAGCAGACTTCTCAGCAGAAACTTTACAGGCCAGAAGGGAGTGGAATGTAATATTTACTGTATTGAAACAAAAGAACCTTCAACCAAGAATCCTCTATCCAGCAAGATTACCATTCAAAATTGAAGGAGAGATTAAACATTTCCCAGATAAACAAAGGATGAAGGAGTTTATAACTGCTGAACTGGCACTACAGAATATGTTAAAGGGACCGCTGCAGATAGAAATGTTCCTAAGCCTAAACAGTTTCATAAGTGAAAATAAACCCACAGTAAACGTAGCAGAACAATTACTTATCAAACAAGTATGAAACTGTAACAAAACAAGACAGAGGTAGTAAAAACAACTATAGACAAAGTCAAAGAATGCACAAAAAATACAGATTATGACATCTAATACATAAAGTGTGGAGGAAGAAGAGTAAAAAAGAAGTACTTTTAGATTGTGTTTGATATGAGTGACCATCAACTTAATGGACTGTTATATAGTTAGGAAGCTATTTATGAACCTTATGGTAACCACAAACCTAAAGCCTATAATAGATACACAAAAAATTTAAAAAGAAAAATCCAACCACAACACTAAGAAAACCAAATAACAAGAGTATAAGAGAGGAAGAAAGGAACAGAGAGGAGCTCTAAAAACAAACAAAACAATTAATAAAATGGCAATAAATTCATACCTCTGAATAATCACCTTGAATGTAAATGCATTGAATGCACCAATCAAAAGACATAGAGTGGCAGAATGGATAAAGTAAAAGATCCCACCTATATGCTGTCTACAGAAGACTTGTTTCAGACCCAAAGACATACATAGACTAAAAGGGAAGGGATGAAAGAAGATATTTCATGCACATAAAAGGGGGGGGGAAGCAGTAGTAGCAGTATTTATATCAGACAAGATAGACTTCAAAAAAAGAAAGTGACAAGAGACAAAGCAGGACATTTCATAATGTAAGAGGATCAGTCCAACAAGAGAATAAGTATTGTAAATATCTGTGCACCCACCATAGCAGTACCTAAATAATATACAATAGATGATAATGATATTAAAGGTATATATAGACTGCAACTTATATTAGAAGATTTTAACAAACCACTTTATCAGTAGACAGGTCAACCAGACAGAAAACAAGGAAATAGTAGCACTGAAACAACACATTATATCAGATAGACTTAACAGATATAGACAGAACATTCCACCAAAAAGTAGCAGGATATACATTTTTCTCAAGTGTACATGAAGCATCCTCCAGAATAGATCACATACTAGGCCACAAACAGAGCCTCCATAAATTAGAAATGATTAAAATTGTATCAAGCAACTTCACAGATCACAATAGTATGAAACTTAAAATAAATTACATAAAAAAAAACAAAACAGCCCACACACAGATGGAGGCTAAACATGAATCTAAGAAATAATCAATGGGTCAATTAATAAAACAAACCAGATGTAAGGTAATACATGGAGACAAATGAAAACAAAAATACAACAGTCCAAAATGTGTGGTATGCTACAAAAGTGGCTCTAAGAGGGAAGTACATAGCAATACAGGTCTACCTCAAGAAATAACAATCCCAAGTAAATAGTATAAACACAATTAAAGAACTAGAAAAAGAAGAACAAATTACACACAGTTAGTAGGAAGGACATTATAAATATCAGAGCAGAAATAAATAAAAGAGAATAAAACAATAGAAAAAATAAATGAGACCAAGAGCTGGCTCTTTGAGGAAAAAAAAAAAAATAGACAAAGCCCTAGCCAGATTTACCAAGACAAATAGAGAGAGGACACAAATAAAATCAGAAATGAAAAAGGAGCAGTCACAACAGATATTACAGAAGTACAAAATATTATTAGAGAATTTTATATGCCAGTAGGACAACCTATAAGAAATGGACAAATTCCTAGAAAATGATAACCTTACAAGATTGACCCAGGAAGAAACAGAAAATCTGAACAGAGCAATTACCAGTAACAAAATTGAATTGGCAATCAAAACATTCCCAGAAAACAAAAGTCCAGAACCATATGGCTTTACAGCTGAATTCTACCAAACATTTAAAGTAGAGCTGATACCCATTCTTCATAAAGTATTCTAAAAAGTAGATGAAGGAACACTTCCAAACTCATCTATGAGGACAGCATCACTCTAATACCAAAATCAGACAAAGACACCACACACAAAAAAAATTACAGACCAGTATCCCTGATGAATATAGATGCAAAAGTCCTCAATAAAATATTAACAAGCCAAATTCAATAATACATCAAAAGAATAATCCATCATGATCAAGTGGGATTTATTCCAGGGATGCAAGGATGGTAAAATATTTGTAAATCAGTCAACATGATACACCACATTAACAAAAAAAAAGGATAAAAATCATATCATCTCAATAGATGCTGAAAAGGTATTTGACAAAATTCAACATCCATTCATTGTAAAAAACTCTCAACAAAATGTATATAGGGTACATACCTCAGCATAATAAAGGCCATATATGACAAACCCAAAGCTAACATCATACTCAATGGTGAAAAGGTGAAAGCTTTTCCTATAAGACCAGGAACAGGACAAGGATATCTACTCTAACCACCTTTATTCAACATAGTGCCAGAGGTCCTGGCCTTAGCAATCAAACAAGAAAAAGATAAAATGTAAAACTGTCACTATTTACAGGTGCTATTATACACACACACACACATTATATAAAACTCTAAAGACTCCACCAAAAAATCTATTAGAACTACTAACTGGATTCAGCAAAGTTGCAGGGTACAAAATTAATACACAGAAATCTGTGGCATTCCTACATACTAACAATGAACTGCCAGAAAGAGAAATCAGGAAAAAATTCCATTTACAGATGCATCAAAAAGAATAAAATACCTAAGAATAAACCTAAAAACAAAGAGGTGAAAGACCTATACTCTGAAAACTATGAGATACTCATGAGAGAAATTAAGGAAGACACAAATAATCTATCTCATGTTCATTGATAGGAAGAATTAACATTATTAGCAAAATGGCAATCCTCTCCAAAGCAATTTATAGATTCAGTGCAATCTCTCTTAAAATACCAACAAAAGTTTCCAATGAACTAGAGCAAGTAATCCTAAAATTCATATACTACCACAAAAGACCCTGAATAGGCACAGCAATGCTGAGAAAGAAGAACAAAAATTGGGGGATTACATTCCCTGAGTTCAAACTATAACACAAAGTTACAATAATCAAAACAGTATGGTACTGGTATAGAAGAGACCCATAGATCAATGGAGCAGAATATAGAACCCAGATATAAACCCATGTATATGTGTTCAACTAATATATTATAAAGGTGCCATGAATATCAGTGGGGAAAAGACCACCTCTTCAATAACTGGTGTTGGGAAAACTGGACAGATACATGCAAGAGAATGAAACAATTATTGTCTAATCTAACTCCATACACATAAGTAAACTCAAAATGGATCAAAGATCTAAATGTGAGACATGAAATCACAAAGCTCTTAAAACATGGGCAAAAATCTCTTGAACATAAGCATGAGCAATTTTTTCCTGGACATATCTCTCTGGACAAGAGAAACAAAATAAAAAATGAACAAATGGGAGTACATCATATTAAAAAGCTTTTGTGCAACAAAGGATACCATTAGCAGAACAAAATGGCAACCTATGTTAGAGGAGAATATATTTGTTAATGATTTATCCAATAAGGGGTTAACATCCAAAATATATAAGGAACATATATGCCTGAACACCAAAAAATAATAATAATAACCTGGTTTAAAACTGGGCAGAGGATTGAACATTTTTCCAAAGAGGAAGTACAGGTGGCAAACAGGCACATGGGAAGATGCTCTATGCAACTAATCATCAGGGAAATGCAAATCAAAACCACAATGAGATATCACCTCACACCAGTCAGAATGGCCACTATTCAAAAGACAAGAAATAACAAGTGTTGGCTGGGATGTAGAGAAAAGACAATCCTCCTGCACTATTGGTGGGTATGTCAGTTGGTGCAGCCACTGTGGAAAGCAGTATGGAGGTTCCTCAAAAAACTAAAAATAGAAATACCATATGACCCAGTAATTCCACTTATAGGAATTTACACAAAGAAAACAAAATCCCCAATTCAATAAGACATATGTACCCCTATATTTATTGCCATATTATTTATAAAAGTCAAGATATGGTAACAACCTAAATGTCCATCAACAGATGAATCTATAAAGAAGAAATGATATATTTACACAATGGAATATTAATAGGCCATAAAAACAAATCCTGTCATTTGCAGCATTGATGGAGCTAGAGGGTATTATGCCAAATGAAATAAGCCAGGTAGAGAAAGACAAGTACCATATTATTTCACTTATTTGTGGAATCTAAAAACAAAACAAAATGAAACAAAATAGCAGTAGACTCTTGGACACTGAGAAGTGACTGGTGGTTACTATAGGGAAGGCATTTGGGTGGGTGGTTGGGGAGGGTGAGGGGGATAAAAGGGCACAAAAATTCTCAGTTAACACATAAGTTGGTTATAGAGATGGTAATACATCATGGAGAATATAACCAATGAGTCTGTATTATCTTCCTATGTTGACAAATAGTAACTGCACTAATTGAGGTGAGAATTTCATAATATGGGTAAGTGTTGATCCACTGTGTTGTATACTTTAAAGCAATATAAGAGTGTATGTCAATGATACTTCAATAAAAATGCAAAATGTATATGAACATTCTTATATTTATAATATTTATAATAGACCATAAAAATGGAAACAGATTGACTAAAGAGAAATTCAAGCATTCTAATAAAATTGAAGTTAATTTATGGCTCAGGGTATATTTTCTACTTAGTTTGGCCCTTGGTTATAAGTTTGCCATAAAACTGATGTTTTATCAAAAAAAAATTTTTTAAGTAAAAATAGTAATACAAAAACTGGAAAGAGTAATAGCTAGTATAAATATAGGAAAAAGCAAATATTTTCTGATGACCCATTATTTATGGATTGCATTATTATTGTTAAATTCAGTGAGATCTGGAAATGGAGAGAAATCACAAACTCTACTCTTATATTAGTACCAACTCATTTTATATATGTGAGTAAATTATGTAACTTCTAAATTAGTAATCATATATACATAATGGAAAAGATCTATCATTTTAGTAACCATGTATTTGGCCTGCATATAAAACTTATATCCCCAAAACAGAGCAAAAACAAAAGGAAGATTGTAAACTTTATTCTACAATACATAATGACTAGGCTTCAAAGAATATAAACTTGGACTCAGGTATACTCCAAAAGTTCATAAAACACTGAACTCTTGTTTTCAAAGTGGTTAAAAATCAAAAGATCCTTTTGACGTATTTTATGTCATGTGGTACTTCAAAATAGCTCACCTTTAAGTTTCAGAAGTTTTCAACATGAAAAATTTCTAGAAAAGTAGGTTTTATGAAAGTAATTCATATCAGCATATCGACTTGGAATCAGCAAAAACAGTTTCCAAGTAAGTATTAATTCAAGGCCAACTCAATTTGTAGAATCTTCCTTTCTGAGAGCTTCTGTAGCAAAAATAATGAGTGATGATGTTATGATTGTGTATACAAAGGCTGGTCCATGATATCTATTCCAAAGCTAGTATTTAGAAATCATTGTAATAATACTATAATACTTTATGTTGTAAGGTAAAATAAAAATTTCACCAAATATATTTATTTACATCTCTCATTAAGCTAACTTTTTTTTTCCCAAAACTTATTAACAAAGTTCAAATGACAACTCAGCTCAGCTTATTTAAATGAATTCCTTGGTATTGTTTGCAGATATTAAACAGTGGAGGATTGTTTCTTCACTGAGTTTAGAAAAAACTTAAAATTTAATCTATGTAAAATATGGTAGATAATCTGATATGACATATCTTGAGAAGCCTAGAGGCTACAGGAACCCCACTGGGCTAGTAGATGATTAGTTAATAAAGGAAAAGCAGCCTGACACCAAGGTGAGCAATAATTAAACCTGTAGTGAATTTCTCTAATAGAATTCAATAAAGTGGCTTATTGTTAGCAGAACAATGTTTCTTCAAATGGCATTGATGGGTAAACCTCAAAGTCAGTGGACATACTGTTCAAGGAAAAAATCTGATGCTCATTCTGTGAATTTACTGCTCCCTGGATCATATTCTGTACAGTCATGTATAGGATATTCAGTGTATTAAATTTCCACTGCTTTTGAAAATTGATGTATAAAGAAAGTATTGGGAGCTACATCTTATTCATTTATTTGTTCATTTCACGGTGTGTTTTGTTTTGTTTGTTGATACAGTGCTAGCAAAATCCAAAGATGAATAAACAAAATTGCTGTCATGAGGGGCTTTTAATATCACAGGCAATACATACATATAGAATGGAAAACACATAATCAAAATATAAAATTCAGCAGGAGGAAACCCCTAACTCAACCTGAGAGCATAAGGAAACTATATAAGAGAAGACATTTAGGAGGGGTCTTGAAGAATAACTAGACATTTTCCACCTGGGGAATGGTATTATAGGCAAAGCAACTCAATGTGAAAAAGTATGAAATTATGAAAATGAATAATAGTGAATCAAGCCATAACACTGTCAGCCTGTAGGTGGTGGAATTTGGGGGAAATGAGTTAACCCAAGAGGTTAGGAAGGACCAAATTGTCAATAGCTTTTACTGTTGATGTATATTTCTTACCATGGACACAAAAAGATAGATAGCTCCTCAACTGAGCAGGGGAGGAAAAAGACGTGATTTCAGGTTTTCATAATTCCCAGGAGGAGATGAATTACTTTTTTGAGACTCACATATTTTCAGAGTGCCTGGGCATCAATAGAGGAGGAAAAAAATACATTAATATTTCATATTCACAAAATGATATAATACTTTATATAAACAATGAAGATGGAGTAATGGAATCAGACAAAAGGCCAAGAGACCAGTTAAAACTGCCCAATCTAGTTGAGGTAAAATAAAGATCAGGACCAAAAAGAAACAGTGTGGAGAAAGCATAGAGAATGTGGAAATTTTCAATAAACCAACATGTCTTTTGTTTACTGAAAAATAATTGACATAGTATCTGTATTCATGTCAGGTGTACAATATAATGTTTCATATCTATATACGTTACAAAATGGTGACCACAGTAAAGTCTAGTTACTATCTGTCACAATACAAAGTTGTTAAAAATATTGACTATAACACCTATGCTTATATATTATATCCCTATGTCATATTTATTTTATAACTGGAATATTATACTTTTTAATCCTATTCACTTATTTCATCCATCCTCCCACCTCCTCCCTTCTGGCAGCTATCAGTGTGTTCTCTGTGTCTATGAGTCTGTTTCTCTTTTGCTTTGCTTGTTTTATTTATTTGATGTCACATACAAGTGAAATCAGGTGTTGTCTTTCTCTGACTTATTTAGCAGAATACCCTCTAAGTCCATCCATGTTGTCACAATTGACAATATTTCATTCTTTTTTATGGCTAAGTAATATTCTATTGCATACAAATACCATGTCTTCTTTATCCACTCATCTATCATGGACATTTGCCTTGGTTCCATATGTGGGCTGTTGTAAATAATGCTGTAGTGAACATAATTATCAAATTAGTGTTTTCATTTTCTTCAGATAAATGCCTAGAGGTGGAATTGTGGGTCATATGGTAGTTCTATTTTAAATTTTTTTATGTACTTACTTGTTTTCATAGTGACTACACCAGTTTACATTCCCACCAACAGCAAACAATTGTTCTCTTTTATCCACATTCACGCTAACACTTACTATTTCTTGTCTTTTGATACTACCCATTTGACAGATATAAAGTGGTATCTCACTGTGGTTTTGATTTGCATTTCTGTAATGGTTACTGGTGTTGAGCATCTTTTCCATTGTCTGTTGACCGTCTCTGCGTCTTCTTCGGAAAAATGTTTGTCCAGGTCCTCTGCCCATTTTTTAATCAGGTTGTTTTTTTAACTTTTGTTTCATTTTATAATTTTTTTCAGTTTTATGAGTTCTTTATATAGAATGCTAAATGTAACTTGGATATTAACCCCTTACTAGATATATCATTTGCAATTTTTTTCCATTGAGCAGATTCCCTTTTTGTTTTGTTGATGGTTTCAACACCACTCAAAAGCTCTTCAGTTTGATATATTTCCATTTGTTTTTGTTTTTGTTGTCCTTGCCTGAGGAGACAGATATTTAAAAAATATTACTAAAACCAAAGAGTTTACTGCCTGTGTTTTCTTCTAAGAGTTTTAGTTTCAGGTCTTGTATTTAACTCTTCCATCCATATTAGTTTTTTTATATGCAGTGTTAGAGAGTGTTCCAGTTTCATTCTTTCACATTTACCAGTCTAGTTTTCCCCACAACATTTGAAGAGACTGTCTTTTCTCTAATGCATATTCTTGCCTTCTGTGTTGTAGATTAATTGACCATATAAGTATGAGTGTATTTCTAGGTGCTCAATTCTGTTCATTTATCTATGTGTCCATTCATATACATACATAAACAGTATGCCAGTACCATACTATTTTGATTACTGTAGCTTTGTGGTATAGTTTGATATCTAGGAGTATACTTCCAGCTTGTTCATCTTTCTCAAAATTGCTTTGGCTATTCAGGATCTTTTGTGGTTCCATACAAATTTTAGGATAATTTATTCTAGTTCTGTGAAAAATTCCATTGGCATTTTTACAGGAATGGCATTGAATCTGTCTATTGTTTTGGATAGTATTCATTTATTTTAACAGTATTATTTCTTCCAATCAATGAGCACAGTATACCTTTCCATTTTTTTGTCATATTTAATTTATTTCCTCATTGTCTTACAGTTTTCATTGTACAAGTCTTTCACCTCCTTGGTTAACTCTATTCCCAGGTATTTTATTCTTTTTGATGTAATTGTAAATGGGATTGTTTCCTTAATTTCTCTTTCTGATAGTTCATTATTACTGTTTTAAATTTCTGTGGATTGAGATTCGAGACTCTGGAATTCAAGAGGGCAGCATGACAGGTGAGACAGAGAGCTCCTCCCAAAACCACAAACAGTACAAAAATATAGTTAATACAATTAACCTTAAAATAGCAGCAAGAAAGAAGAATGAACCACACCGCAAACAGACCTCATGAATAGAGCAGACCTAGTGAAAGAGGGCACCAGCTCTGTTCCCCTATGACCCACAACCTCACCCTAGGGGCTGAGCAGCTCCAGAGACTGGAGATTCTGTGCACTAGTGGGCACCACACAGAAATATGAAACGACAAAAGAACACGGTTCAGACCAAAATTTCACAAACCCCAGAAAGAGGGCCAAATGAAACCAAATTCACCAATCTTCCTGAGAGAGAGTTCAAAATAAAAATTATAAACATACTTATGGAGGTACAGAAAAAGATTAAAGAACTCAGGAACAAATTTAAGTTGGAGATTCAATCATTAAGAAATTCCAAATCTGAAATGAAACATACAATGGAGGGATTTAAAAGCATATTATATGAAGTAGAAGTGATGGTAAATGGAATAGAAATAAGAGAAGAAGAATACAAAGAAGCTGAGGCACAGAAAGAAAAAAGGATCTCTAAGAATGAAAGAATATTGAGAGAACTGTGTGACCAATCCAAATGCAACAATATTCTCATTATAGGGGTACCAGAAGAAGACAGAGAAAAAGGGATAGAAAGTATCATTGACGAGGTAATTGCTGAAAACTTCCCCAATCTGGGGAAGGAGATAGTCTCTCAAGCCATGGAGGTGCACAGATCACCCAACAAAAGGGACACAAGGAAGACAACACCAAGACATATAAGAATTAAAATGGCAAAGATCAAGGATAAAGACAGATTTTTAAAAGCAGCTAGAGAGAGAAAAAAGATCACATACAAAGGAAAACCCATCAGGCTATCATCAGACTTCTCAACAGAGACCTTACATGCCAGAGGGGAGGGGCATGATATATTTAATGCAATGAAGCAGAAGGGCCTTGAACCAAGAATACTCTACCCGACAAGGTTATCATTCAAATTTGAAGGAGGGATTAAACAATTTTCAGATAAGCAAAAGCTTAGAGAATTTACCTCCCACAAACCACCTCTACAGTGAATCTGGGAGATAATCCTATGCATGGAAGTATTCCTAAGGCTAAACAGATGAAACCCAAGGGAAGACAAAGAGTACAGAATATGATTCATAACATACAAAGAATAATGGAGGAGGAAGAAAAATGAGGAAAAGAAAAAGAACCATTAGGTTGTGTTTATAATAGTATATGAAGTAAGTTAAATTGGACTGTTAGACAGTAAAGGAATTGCCCTTGAACCTTTGGTAACCACGAATCTAAAGCCTGCAATGGCAATAAGTACATACCTATCAATAATCACCCTAAATGTAAATGGTCTGAATGCACCAATCAAAAGACATAGAGTCATTGAATGGATAAAGAAAAAGACCCATCTATATGCCACCTACAAAAGACTCACTTCAAATCCAAAGACATACACAGACTGAAAGTAAAGGGATGGGAAAGATATTTCATGCAACTAAAAGGGAGAAAAAAGCAGGAGTTGCAGTACTTGTATCAGACAAAATAGACTTAAAAACAAAGAAAGTCACAAGAGACAAAAAAAGGACATTATATAACGATAAACGGGTCAGTCCAACAAGAGGATATAACTATTATAAATATCTATGCACCCAACACAGGATCACCTACATATGTGAAACAAATATTAACAGAATTAAAGGGGGAAACAGAATGCAATGCATTCATTATAGGAGACTTCAACATACCACTCACTCCAAAGGACAGATCAGCCAGACAGAAAATAAGCAAAGAGACCGAGGCACTGAACAACATGTTACAACAGATGGGCCTAATGGACATTACAGAACACTCTATCCAAAACCAACAGCATACACATTCTTCTCAAGTACACATGGAACATTTTCAAGAATTAATCACATATTAGGCCACAAAAAGAACCTCAGTAAATTCAAAAACACTGAAATTGTACCAACCAGCTTCTCAGATTATAAAGGTATGAAACTAAAAATAAATTGCACATAGAAATGAAAAAGCCCACAAACACATGGAGGCTTAATAACATGCTCTTAAATAACCAATGGATCAATGACCAAATAAAAACAGAGATCAAGCAATATATGGAGACAAATGACAACAATAATTCAACACCACAATATCTGTGGGATGCAGCAAAGGCTGTGCTAAGAGGGAAGTACATTGCAATAACAATCCCAAATGAACAGTCTGAACTCACAATTAATGAAAGTAGAAAAGGAAGAACAAATGAGGCCCAAAGTCAGTAGAAGGAGGGACATAATAAAGATTAAAGCAGAAATAAATAAAATTGAAAAGAATAAAACAATAGAATCAATGAAAGCAGGGGCTGTTTCTTTGAGAACACAAACAACATAGCTAAACCCTTAGCCAGACGTATCAAGAAAAAAAGAGTCTACACACATAAACAGAATCAGAAATGAGAAAGGTAAAATCTCTATGGACACCACAGAAATACAAGAATTGTGAGAGAATACTATGAAAAATTATATGGTAACAAACGGGATAACCTAGATGAAATGAACAACTTTCTAGAAAAATACAACCTTCCAAGGCTGACTCAAGAAGAAACAGAAACTCTGAATAGACCAATTACAAGCAAAGAAATTGAATTCGTAATCAAAAAACTACCTAAGAACAAAAAACCGGACCAGATGGTTTCACTGCTGAATTTTATGAAACATTTAGTGAAGACCTAACACCCATCCTCATTAAAGTTTTCAAAAAAGTAGAAGAGGAGGAAATACTCCGAAACTCATTCTACGAGGCCAACATCACTCTAATACCAAAACCAGGCAAAGACACCACAATAAAGAAAATTACAGACGAATATCCCTGATGAACATAGATGCAAAAATACTCAACAAAATATTAGCAAACCGAATTCAAAAATACATCAAAAAGATCATTCATCATGATCAAGCAGGATTCATCCTAGGAAGACAAGGTTGGTACAACATTCGAAAATCCATCAATATCATTCACTACATCAACCAAAAAAAGGACAAAACCACATGATCATCTCCTTAGATGCTGAAAAAACATTCGACAAAATTCAGCATTCATTCATGATAAAAACTCTCAACAAAATGGGAATAGAGGGCAAGTACCTCAACATAATAAAGGCCATATATGACAAACCCACAGCCAACATTATATATACTTAACAGTGGAAGCTGAAAGCTTTTCCTTTAAGATCAGGAACAAGACAAGGATACCCACTCTCCCCACTTTTATTCAACATAGTTCTGGAGGTCCTAGCCACAGCAATCAGACAACACAAAGAAATAAAAGACATCCAGATTGGCGAGGAAGAACTCAAATGGTCCCTGTTTGCAGATGACATGATATTGTACATAAAAAAATCATAAAGAATCCACTCCAAAACTATTAGATCTAATATCTGAATTCGGCAAAGTTGCGGGATACAAAATTAATACACCAAAATCTGTTGCACTCCTATACACTAACGATGAACTAGCAGAAATAGAAATCAGGAAAACAATTCCATTCACGATTGCATCCAAAAGAATAAAATACCTAGGAATAAACCTAACCAAGGAAGTGAAAGATTTATACACTGAAACTACAAGACACTCTTAGGAGAAATTAAAGAGGACACTAATAAATGGAAATTCATCCCATGGTCTTTGTTGGGAAGAATTAATATTGTCAAAATGGCCATCCTACCTAAAGCAATCTACAGATTCAATGCAATCCCTATCAAAATATCTACAGCATTCTTCAATGAACTAGAGCAAATAGTTCTAAAATTTATATGGTACCACGAAAGACCCTGAATAGCCAAAGCAATTCTGAGAAGGAAGAATAAAGCAGGGGAATTATGCTCCCTGACTTCAAGCTCTACTACAAAGCCACAGTAATTAAGACAATTTGGTACTGGCACAAGAACTGATCCATAGACCAGTGGAGCAGAATAGAGAGCCCAGATATAAACCCAAGCATATATGGTCAATTAATATACAATAAAGGAGCCATGAATATACAATGGGGAAATGACAGCCTCTTCAACAGCTGGTGTTGGCAAAACTGGACAGCTACATGTAAGAGAATGAAACTGGATTACTGTCTAACCCCATACACAAAAGTGAACTCAAAATGGATCAGAGACCTGAATTAAGTCATGAAACCATAAAACTATTAGAAAAAAATATAGGCAAAAATCTCTTGGACATAAACTTGAACAACTTCTTCATGATCATATCTCCCTGGGCAAGGGAAACAAAAGCAAAAATGAACAAATGGGACTATATCAAACTAAAAAGCTTCTCTACAGCAAAGGATACCATCAGTAAAACAAAAAGACATCCTACAGTATGGGAGAATATATTCATAAATGACATATCCAATAAGCGGTTCACATCCAAATTATATAAAGAGCTCATGCACTTCAACAAAGAGAAAGCAAATAAGCCAATTAAAAAACGGGCAGAGGAGCTGAAGAGACACTTCTCCAAAGAAGAAATTCAGATGGCCAACAGGCACATGAAAAAATGCTCCACATCACTAGTCATCAGAGAAATGCAAATTAAAACCACAATGAGATATCACCTCACACTTGTTAGGATGGCCGCCGTCCAAAAGACAAGCAACAACAAATGTTGGTGAGGATGTGGAGAAACGGGAACCCTCCTACACTGCTGGTGGGAATGTAAATTAGTTCAACCATTGTGGAAAGCAGTGTGGAGGTTCCTCAAAAAACTCAAAATAGAAATATCATTTGACCCAGGAATTCCACTCCTAGGAATTTACCATAAGAATGCAGCTGCCCAGTTTGAAAAAGACATATGCACCCCTATGTTTATCGCAGCACTATTTACAATAGCCAAGAAATGGAAGCAACCTAAGTGTCCATCAGTAGATGAATGGATAAAGAAGATGTGGCATGTGTACACAATGGAATATTATTCGGCCATAAGAAGAAAACAAATCCTTCCATTTGCAACAACATGGATGGAGCTAGAGGGTGTTATGCTCAGTGAACTAAGCCAGGTGGAGAAAGACAAGTATCAAATGATTTCACTCATCTGTGGAGTATAAGAACAAAGAAAAAACTGAAGGAACACAACAGCAGCAGACTCACAGAACCCAAGAATGGACTAACAGTTACCAAAGGGAAAGGGAGTAGGCAAGGTGGGTGGGAAGAGGGGGATAAGGGGGAAAAAATGGCTACTACAATTAGCACACATAATATAGCGGGGGTGCGGGTGAGGTGGGGGGATACAGGGAAGGCAGTATAACACATAGAAGACAAGTAGTGATTCTATAACATCCTACTATGCTGATGGACAGTGACTGCAATAGGTTATGTGGTGGGGACAATATAATAGTGGGAGTCTAGTAACATAATGTTGCTCATGTAATTGTGTATTAATAATAGCAAAAAAATTTTCTGTGCATTGACTTTATATCCTATGGCTTTACTGAATTTGTTAATTTTAATATTTTTAGTGTGGAGGATTTAGGGTTTTCTGTATTTTAGTATCATGTTATCTGTAAATAGTGAGACTTTTACTTTCTTCCTATTTGTATGCCTTTTATTCATTTTTCTTCTCTAAATAGCCATTGCTAGGACTTCCAAAACTATGTTCAATAAAAGTGGCAAATGTGGGCATCTTTGTCTTATTCTTGATATTAGAGGAAGAACTTTCAGCTTTTCATCATTAAATATGATGTTATTGTATGTCATATATGGCCTTTATTATGTTGAGGTGCAGTCCCTCTATACTCATTTTATTAAGTTTTTAACATGCATAGTTTTTTAATTTTTTCAAATGATCATATGACTTTTTTCTCCATTTTGTTAATGTGCTATATAGCACATGGATTCATTTGCAAATATTGAACCATCTTTGCATCTCTGAAATAAATCCCACTTGATCATGGTATATGGTCCTTTTAATGCATTGTTGAATTCAATTTGCTTGTATTTTATTGAGGATTTTCACCTATGTTTGTTAGGGATAGTGGCCTATAATTTTTCTTCTTTGTACTGCCTTTGTCTTGATTTAGATATCAACGTAATGCCAGCCTTGTAAAGTGAGCTTGGAAGCATTCCTTCTTCAATTTTTTTGGAATAGTTTGATAAGGAAAGGTATTAACTCTTCCTAAATGTTTGATAAAATTCTCCTGTGAAGATGTCTGGTAATGGACTTTTGTTTCCTGGGAAGTTTTTTATTTCTAATTTGATTTTATACTAGTTATCAGTCTGTTCATATTTTCTTTTTCTTCCTGATTCAGTTTTGGAATCTATGCTTCTAGGAGTTCATCCATTTCTTCTAGGTTGTCCTGTTTGTTGGCATATAATTATTTATAGTAGTTTTTTATGATACTTTGTAATTCTTTGATATCAGATGTAACTCTTCCTCTTTTATTTTTGGTTTTATTTATTTAAGCTCTCATGATTTTTGGTAAAGTTTTTATCAGAGTTGTTTATCATTTCAAAGAAGAAGCTCTTAGTTTCATTGATTTTTTTCCCATTGTTTTCTTATTCCTTATTTGTTTCTGTTCTGAACTTCATTATTTCCTTCATTCTACCAGCTTTGGGCTTCATTTGTTCTTATTTTCCTAGTTACCTTAGGTGTCATGTTAGATTGTTTATTTAAGACTTTGATTGTTTCTTGAGGTGGGCCTATATCACTGTAAATGTCGCTCTTAGAACTGCATCCTGCATTTGCTGCATCCCACAGATTTGGAAGTGTTGTGTTTTCATTTTCCTTTGTTTCAAGCTATTTTTTTTTTCATTTCTTCTGATGTTTTCATCAATTCATTGGTTGTTTAATAGCATATTGTTTAGACTCCATGTGTTTGTGTTTATTCTTGTTTTATTATAGTTGATTTCTAGTTTCATACTATTGTGGTAGAAAACATGCTTAATATGATTTCAATATTCTTAAATTTATTGAGGCTTGTTCTGTGGCCTAACATTCATCTGTCCTGGAGAATGTTCCATATGCACTTGAGAAGAATGTGTATTCTGCTCTTTTGGGATGGAATTTCCTGTACGGTTAATCTACCTCTCAGTGTAACTGAGGTGTTAAAGTTTCCTACTGTTACTGTATTACTGCCAGTTTTTCCCTTTATGTCTGTTAATATTTGCTTTATATATTTATGTATTGGGTTCATGAGTACTTATAAGTGTTTTATCTTCTTGTTGGATTAATCCCTTTATCATTATATAATGCCCTTCTTTGTCTCTTGTTACATTCTTTGTCCTGAAGTCTATTTTCTCTGATACAAGTATTGTTACTCCAGTACCTTTTCATTTACATTTGCATGAAATATCTTTTCCACCCCTTCACTTTCAGTCTCCCTGTGTGTTTAGATCTGAAATGAGTCTCTTGTAGGCAGCATGTAAGTGGGTCATATTTTTTAATCCATTCAGCCATCCTTTGTCTTTTGAGTGGAACATTTAGTCCACTTACATTTAAAGTAATTATTGATAAGTTATGTATTTATTGCCATTTTGTTAATTGTTTCTGGTCATTTTTGTCATTATTCTTTTTGCTCTCTTCCATTTTGATTTGATGAGGTCTTTAGTGTTATGATTGGGTTCCTTTCTCTTTATTATTATAGATTTTTGGCTTATGGTTACCATGAGGCTCATATGTAACAACCTATATAAATAGAAATGTTTTAAGTTAGTGTTTAAGTTTAAGTGATCTGAAAGTCCTATTTTTACTCTCTATGGCCCCCGTGTTTTATGGTTTTGATGTCATTTTTACATCTTTTCATTTTGTGTATTCATTAAGTCATGTTTTCAGATTTAGTTGATTTTACTACTTTTGTCTATTAAATCTCATACTAGCTTTAAAAGTGGTGAATCCCCTACTTTTTCTATATGTTTACATTTAGCAGTGAGTTTTTTTATTTCATATTTTTCATTTGTTAAGAAGTCCCTTTAATATTTTTGTAAAGCTAGTGTAGTGGTGATGAGCTCTAGTTTTTGTTGCCTGGGAAATTCTTCATCTCTCATTCAGCTGTGAAGGGTAACATTTCCAGGTAGAGTATCCTTGGTTGTTTTTTTCTTTCAGTATTTTGAATATATCATGCCACTGCCTTCTGGTCTGCAAAGTTTCTGCTGAAAAATCAGCTGGTAGTCTTATGAGGATTCCCTTATACTTCTTTTAAAATGCTCTCTTAATCTTTAATTTTGACATCTTAATTATAATGTGTCTTGATGTGGATTATTTTGCGTTCTTGTTTGGGACTCTGGCAACTGCAAAGTCTGGTTGTATTGTGTGGGAGTTCTTAGTGGAGTGTGTCCCCTGGTGTTAGTAGTCTAGAGGGAGTATTCCAGAATGGAACCTGACAGTGCTGAGGTCAGAACAGCAGAATAGTCTTGAAGAAATGGCTGCTGCCAGTATCTCAGTCCCTGGAAACAGTTCCAACCCTTTCCTGCCTCTCTGGCAGGCATTTGGAAATTAATAAGTCAGTGTTCTTCCCTGTAGCGTATGTACTTTTTGATCTGATGTTCTTGCCTGATTGAGTGAGTCTGCATGCAAGCCTTTTGAGTGGTTTTTCCTTTCCTACATTTCTCTAATTCTTCTGGACATACTCCCTGTTGGTTTTCAAAGCCAGGTGTTTGGGGGGTTCATCTCTCCTGTGGAAGATATAAGGTTTGTGATGCCTCATGGGTCTCAAATCTCTCACTCCTCAGGGATGATTTCTATTCTTTTGAAATCCCTCCTGACTATGGAGTACCACACCTGGAGTGGCTTTTTACCTTAGTGAGACCATATCTCTGTCTCTTCTCCCCAAGTCAGTGCTGTCCCTTGTCATTAAGGCTCTGCTCATCCATTTTCTAGCTTACCTTCAGTGGGAATTATTCCAAATGCAGCTGTAGATTTTTCACTAATCCTCTGTTTCCAGACTGCACTTTGAAATCCTTTCAGGTTCAGGAGTCCTGTTGGTCATCTGTCTCCTCTTCTTCCACTTACCATCCATTTTTCTAAATACTGTAATGTTCAAAAGCCAAACACTGAGTTTTCTAGAAGAGAAAGCAGAGAAAGTTAAACAAGCTTGTTTCTCATGTCAGTCCATTCAGCCCACACAAAATTATCAAAATGGATTGCAGAACTATCCCTGAAGTGGAAATAAACCTCTCAGGGGATATATACCCTCCTAACCCAAAGATGAAACTAGAGATAGTTTCTGCCTCCCTAAGACTTTCTACAAAGCTAAAAGGGGCTGTAACAGGAGGTGAAGGACAGTGCGACAAATAGTTGTCCTCCGTTTTCCTCTAGAGAGAATTTTGTTATCATCTCCACACCCATCCTCCATGCCTTTAGGGACTCAGCAAAGGTTCAGAATCTATTAAGAAAGATTTCTTATTTCAGCTGAATTAAAGAGCTCAGCCTTAATTGAATTATGAGGTAAGGTATGTACTTAGCCCTATGATTTTTTTCATGTTCTGATATAATGATGATGATGTAAGACCATCTGGAATAAAGACAAAAGTTATATCAAGCTGAAAATTATATTCCTAAGCCTTATGATAACAGGTTCCAACAAGTCCTCTGTTCTCATTAGCAGTTTTTGATCTAATGAGGATTCTCTGGCTCGTCAGCAATGTCATGCTTTTTCCAAGTAGCTCACTCCCATTCCTCTGCTCAGGCCCCAGGCTCTCACACCATAGAGGGTTCCTCATGGCCTTGAGCCCAATCTTAAACTCACCACATCACTGCAGTATGTCATATTCCATCAGGAGCTACTGTGCAAATAACATATTTCCATTTTTAAAGTCTGAAAAATGTCACAAAAAGCTTTTGGCATTTACATGACTCAGACTTACACCCTCTAATTCTCTCTGCAGCTAATTTCTTATGTTCAATACATATCCACCACAGGAAACCAGGAATAACGATTACATGAAAAGCTGAAGTTCGACAGCCCAGCCATTAGCATTCACAAGTCTGAAGAGTAGGGATTTAAATGGCACTATCGACAGTTATTTCTTATATAACGAAAATCAGTACTGTCAACATGAGACATTAAAAAATATTCAGTAATTTTAGTTATAGCCTATAGGGTTTTTTAATGCATTCCTGAGAACTAGCAAAAATATACAAAGATGTGCACCAAGAGGGCCTAATAGATCAGAGAAGTGAAATAATATTCAATGTGGGTAAAACAGCTTGCAGTATGTTCTCCAACTACTGATCTTATCTCTCATAATCATGCCCCATGTGTTGTTTAATGTTGGACCACACTCACTATGAGAGGAAATTCATGCTTGCATTTCATGAGGCTCAGCATGCTAAATCCACATGCTATGTTTCCATTTCTTCTGTCTCCTTTATATAGATTGGGCTTTTATCTTTCTGCTGAACAACATTTGTTGTTTTATTTTCCGCTACTTTATATACAAGGGCTTACCAAAGGAAATGGAGAGACAAGTAGCAGGTCTATCTTAGCCCCAGGAAATGATTCAGATACACTCTGAAAAATCTGCTTATTTGAATTTGGTTGCATTATATGCATTGTCATGGGAAAAATGTGTATGATTCATAATTGCTCATTGTTGAAGTGTCCAGTGTCAGGTAAAATGGCACAAGCTCCCAAATAGTATCATGAAATGCTATTCATGCAGCATGCTAACACAAACTAAGTAACAAACCACTTTTATTTTTAAAAGAACAACTGCAGTGCCCCAGCTGTCTGCAAAATTGGATCTTTAATTCATTGGTTGATTCTCACTCAGCTGACTAGCTCATTGTTACCAAAATGTACAAGTGACCAAACAACTGGCTTGCATCATTTTATTTTGTCCCCAGAACTGTTCATCTACAGAGTGATTAGCTAGCCATCTACTGATGCTATCCCTGCAGAAATAGAAAGCTGACCATAAGCATGGCAGAGGTCTCTTATAATGAAGTGTCATTTCTTTCGTCTGTATATATCTTCCTTTGCCAACACGTAGGATAGAGTTCTTGGGCTATACCTTTACACAAGACTGTTAACTTAATCATTAACATATTTCCAAATTAATTTAGATTTCCTAATTAAAATTAGGGTCTATTAAAGCAGTTTCCTAGAAATCTAAAGCAGAAGACTTAGGACAGAAGAACTCATGCAGATTTTCACTAATGTGACGAACAGACTAAACATTATTGACATAAAGAAATGAATTTAAGATAACTGTGTGTGTACTTTTAACTGGTACATACAGATACCATGTATGGAGTGCTGCCAGGTAGCTTTTTTATTCAAATTCATTCTGAATTGGATTTGAAAAATTTACCTTATAATCACTAGACTTTTTTAAGGTGTTGCATCAATAGTATTTACTCAATTATTATATTGAAGCCTTTAATAATTGCCTCAATTAAAAGAAGTAGTAAGGGAAATGTTAGAAGGCCATCATGAAAAGTAATGAATACATCTCCATCATACATATACATAAGATATTTGATATATCATATGATATATATATGTGTGATAACATATTAATTTTAAATTGAATTTTAGGATCATAAGGAGTTTAAGAACTTATTTTATCCTGGTGGGAAATGACATAAGGGATACAGGCACTGAGAAATTATGTATGTACCACTCACTAACTCAAAAAATACCTCTCCCCCATTGGTTGTCATTCATTTCTCATTTAATAAATATCTACTGAATGTCTTCAATATCCACTCCTCTACTTGGGAGCAGAGAGATTTACAAGGATACTTAAGCCTTTGAGTAGCTTTCTAATATTCAATCACTGATTTATTTATTCATTAAGCAACTATTTATTATGAGGCAGATACTAGAAGATGCTGATAAAGAAATAAAAAGGGGACTCTACTCATATGGACCTCACATTTTAACTGGCGAAACCAGAACACCAACAAATACTTAATACATGCATTAAGTGCTAATTACAGTAATTTTCAGAAGCCCTAGCAACATAGTGAGAAAATGGATTCATTCTATAGGGAAGGGAGATAGTAGAGAAATGGGTTTGGAGGAGAGAAGGGGCTTAGAAAGCTTATCAGAAAGGGTGACTTCTCACCAAAGCCATCAAAAGTTAGCACATTCCCAGGGTGGAGAGGGCAGCATGGGCACCAAAAGCAAGTGGACTAGCATGAAGGCCAGATGGTTGCAAGTGCAGAGAGGGGTATGGGTCCTCCTGTTTCTTAGACTTGGGAACAGAAGAAGTGTGTGAATTATATTCATTGCAACATCTTCCCTTCAGTTCAAAGAAGTTACAAACATGTGCCCCCTTCAGACCATTTGTGGCCATAGACATGTTGTGTTTGACCTATAAGTGTTTGAATTTGTGGACCAAATTTTAAAAAGGGAAGAAATCATAAATATCCAGACTTCAAGCTTCTTTTGAAGAAGGATGCTTTTAGCAAGTATGGACCGGAATGTCTATATGGAAATAATCTCCTGAAGACATGCAATGATGGCTCACCTTCTAGAAGACTCCCTTTCAGTATCACTATGATTGTCACTAGGCCAGCTTCACTCATTAATGTTAGTATGAGTCACTTTCATTAGTATGAGTAACCATGATACATCCTATCTGGTATTTTATTTGAGATGCCTAATTTAAAGTTTTAATATTTTTGAAAAGGCAAATGACCCTTATAAGAAAAAGGTAAATTGTGGCTCTGAACTGTTAATCAGTCACTTGTCATTAATTCTTTAGATATAAATGAAGGTTTGAAGAGCAACCTAGAATAGAGGAATGGAAAACAGAACTTGAGGTCATTAAACGTTAGAGTATTTGGTTTTGTGGAGAATTTGGTGGACTTGAAAAGAATAAAACACAAAGGAGGCAGAACTTCACAATATTATACTTCTACTATGATTAATCAAAAATAAATATTCACTACAAACTAGGAACCCACTATAAGAATTTGAGTTAAAACACTGGCCTTTTCTTGACCATGCTTATTTATTTCTACATAGTGTCCCTGTTTACAAGCCTATAATTTTTTTAAAAGTTAAAATTCTGACTCTCAGGAATCTCCTGAAAAGTTATTGGCCCTTTGCCCACTCACTGAATTCCAGCCATGGACATTATCCCTAGGTAATTAAAATGTTCACTTAAAAGAAAAAAGCCAAGTATCAGAAAGCATTGTTAACCTTCTTCTCAGATAACGTACTAAATGTCAGAATTATCTGTACTGCCTTGGGGCTTTTTTGAAGAGTTAATATCTTTGCATACACTGTCAACACACACCATGTAGAAAATAATTATCATCATTAACCTGAGTCTTATTAAGCTGCCTACTTATTAATATGTATTGCCATTCACTATAAGTGCTAAGTTGTGGCAGAAAAACAAAAGAAACAGCTGAATAAAGATGGCATCCCAGGCTTCCCTACATTATTAAAATATTTAGAAAGTGAAGCTAATGAGTTCACCTTTCTTCTCAAAACACACATATCCCAAATGCTCCTCACCTTTGAAAGAACATGTCAGCTGAATAAAATTATGTATAAAAGGAAGGAAGAGGGCACTTGAAAAGAGCCAGACATCATGTATTGTTCATTCACAGAAGACAATGGATAAAATCAATTATTTGATCAAAATGCTTGCACATTACTGAATTCCACATTACAAATGTGACATTTGGAAACCATGTGCTTAGAACGCAAAAACGAAAAGCAGATGAAGCATTTGCACTAGCTTTCTATCAGACCTTAAAGAGTTCCAAAACTCTAGGGGGCAACTCCTATAGTGGAAAATGCTGGCCTTAACAAGTGTAGGAATTACTGCCACAAATGGTTAACAGTGGAGTTCAGCCATGGAAGGGAGAGATGGATGGCGCCATCCCTAGGTAAGGCAGCATGGCTAGGGCTCCTCAGTACTGGGATGTTTTGAACTACAAAAGAATCAGGACTCTTATCAAAGGCAATGTGTAAGGAGTAACATAAACCTGTCCAATGAAGAATATGGAAAACTAATGAAAAGATTCCAAAAATTAAAATATTTCATGACAAGTAGAGGTATATTTCTGACAGCCAGATTTCACAGAAAAAGTTATACATGAACTCCTTGGGTTACCTGGTCTTTAGCTTCCAGATGCATTTGAAGAAACCAATTCTCACCTGAATTGTGCATGAACCTCATTTTTCCACTATATCTCCTGAGAAAGCGTGAACAGTAACAGCTAAATGAACTGATGAAGATATGGCTTCCTCCCCTCATGAACCCACCACCCTTTATCCCCAACCCCTACCTCTTCAAGCTCCAACTCCCTGCCTGTACACATCTACAGTTTTTCTAGATTCAGTTACAAGGGTAGGGACTCATGATTTATGGAATCTGAAGTATACATAATTTGGGTAGTTCTCTTTCAGAAAAAAAGTTACAACATTATAAATGCAAAATTAAGTATGAACATGAATATTTGTTTAGAAGGAGAAAAATACCAGTAAAATGTAAAAAATCTGTAAAATTTGCAAACATTAAAGAGCAGAAAAATAATGCATAGGACTTTTATTTAATAAGCTCCCTGACAAACACCTATAATGTCTTTTTCCATTTTTGATTGCAAATTCTTTAATCACATCTCCGCTTACAATTTTTAGTATCTTTCTTTAAAAAGAATAAAAAGATAATTAAATCTTTCTAACATAGTTGATTGAATTTTTTTATTAGTGGTAGTGGGAGGCATAAAACATAAAACATCAACATAGATATAACCACCATTTGTAGAATTGCTAGCAGTTTGTGTCCTATAACACAGAAATTGTGACAAATTCCATTTCACAAAATTCCTATCAAAAATAAAAATAATGTAGGGTACCTTGCAATTTCATAAGATGCATTACTGAATATATTCACAATAGTTAAGAATTTCCATTTTGACTGAGCATCACTGTTACGTGAATACTCCCCCTTATAATTTCAGACATCTAATGACTGGAAATATTTTCTACAAACCAGCTTCTGGATGTATATACTTTGCACCTATATCGTCCAACCATATATTTCTGTTGCTGACCACTATAGGACATATTCATAATAAAACCCTCTGGCTTTCCGTATGGGGAATATCAGCCCAATGGGCATTTGGGATGACCCAACTATACCTGGACAGCTAATAACTAACAGAAAGGAAATTGAAACCATGTAAATATACACCACTAAATCCAAGTTTAATGTATTCACGACTCAGCTTCCCTTTGGCCTACACTGAGATAATGTCTCCTACCATTTCAGGGCCAACTGACAAAAAGTTATGAATGAAAAGTGACAGTGGGCAAAGACATTATACCTTACTTTAACAAAACGTGTGGCCCAATGAACATGTTACTGAGGCCTCTCCTATTTCCTTAGAAGTAGTGTAACTTTCATTAGCTTCAAGGTAGAATCCTCCACAGTTTAAATATTTAGAAGAACTTTTCTCTCAAAATTCCATGATTTAAGGCATATGCATATGTGTGCAGAAATGTTAAAACCTTTCAAATTAGAATAAAAACAGAATATAAGTAATTTGACAAACTCACATGGAGAATATACTTTTGAGTAGTTAAAATTAAGCCCTAAAATCTGTACAATGAGGGACGATATTAGCTTATCTCAGTGCCAACATCCTGCAACTCTAGAAGCCACTTACTTGGTACGCAGCTATCGGTTCCTATATTTTAATGCCTTTTTTTAACATAATTATCTCCATGCTTTTAAATTACTTGTTAATATGTAAGCTCTGTGTCTCCTTCCTTCCTACAGTTCTACATGCATCCCTCATTGGAGCAGTTTAAAGACAAAATGCGTAATTCCTCCAAACCAGTGAAGAATGGATCAAATATATAACACTAAAGAGGGAAAGTTTCCACTCTGCTGCTGTTTGAAAAAGCTGAAAAGTTTATTCTCTCTTCCCCAGAAGAGGGAAAATGGCTAAGAACTGAAGTGTCAGACTAACGATGCCAGCTATCCACGTTACTCCTCCGGCTCTAGAGCACATCTTCCCAGACCTCCTGGTCTTTCTTTTCTGCTTTCACAGCCACCGTTTGAGTCTTGTTCTTACTCTCTTACTACAACGGTAGTTAAACAGCTGATTTCTCTTGACTGTGTTACCCAGTTAATATGACTATTTTCAAACCAAATGGAGCTTTAATGATTTAAAACTTGGAGGTTTTATTTTATTAGACCCTTGAAGTCATTGACTTAACTAATCAGATATATCAACATTGAACCACTGATACGTGAATTACATAAGGCAAAGCTGCATCACAGCAGCATTTTACTTCCACAAATTTAACCTTCTATAGTCTGTTCCAAGTCCTTCAAAATTTCCATGAATGAACATGCAGGAAAGAGAAGGATGAGAGGAAGGGGAAGGTGTCTCTAAGGTAACACTATCTGAAATATTAGGGAGCACTTAATCAAGGGAGCTGTTCATTTGATAAGATTGTTTATTTAATAGGATTGAGATTGTCCAAGTAGACTAAATCTATTTTTTCCCGAATTTGAAAAGTCCCATAATTTGGGACTTCATCAGGGAGATCAGGGTTCCCTTTTCTTGCATATCTAAGGGTAATATAATTAAATTTGTAACCCCATTCTAAACAATTAAAAGAAAAAAAGGAAGGAAAGAAGAAAAAAGGGAGGAAAAGACTAAGGGAAATGGAAAGAAGAGAAGAGGGGGAAGAAGAAAGGGAGAGAAACACAAAAATCTATAAAACCTTCGTATAACAGAGAATAGGGACAGTGTTCCCAAATCTGATAAAACCATGAATCCTTTCAGAGGGGAAACCCAGTTCCAGAGCAAGTGTCCCCAGAGCACCTAAATTACTAAAAGCATTCTAACCAGTCTTTGAGCTAGAGGAAACCATCAGATAAGAAATTTACATATTTTGAGTTTTGCAAATGGTTGAATATCTTCGTGAGACATTTTGTTATAATGTTTCCTGTAAGAGTTTCCTGTACAACAGCTTATTTCTCAACATATCTTTTTTTTTAATTTTGCTATTATTAAAATACAATTACATGAGCAACGTTATGGTTACTAGGCTCCCCCTATTATCAAGTCCCCACCACATATCCCATTGCAGTCACTGTCCATCAGCGTAGTAAGATGTTATAGTATCACTACTTGTCTTCTCTGTGTTACACTGCCTTCCACGTATCCCCCCATGGCACCCCCACCCCGCTACATTAGGTGTGTTAATTGTAATAGCCCTTTTTCCCCCTTATCCCTCCCTTCCCACCCATCTTCCCCAGTCCCTTTCCCTTTGGTAACTGTTAGTCCATTCTTGGGTTCTGTGAGTCTGCTGCTGTTTTGTTCTTTCAGTTTTTGCTTTGTTCTTAAACTCCACAGATGAGTGAAATCATTTGATACTTGTCTTTCTCCACCTGGTTTATTTCACTGAGCATAACACCCTCTAGCTCCATCCATGTTGTTGCAAATGGAAGGATTTGTTTTCTTCTTATGGCCGAATAATATTCCATTGTGTACATATGCCACATCTTCTTTATCCATTCATCTACTGATGGACACTTAGGTTGCTTCCATTTCTTGGCTATTGTAAATAGTGCTGCGATAAACATAGGGGTGCATATGTCTTTTTCAAACTGGGCAGCTGCATTCTTATGGTAAATTCCTAGGAGTGGAATTCCTGGGTCAAATGGTATTTCTATTTTGAGTTTTTTGAGGAACCTCCATACTGCTTTCCACAATGATTGAACTAATTTACATTCCCACCAGCAGCGTAGGAGGGTTCCCGTTTCTCCACATCCTTGCCAACATTTGTTGTTGCTTGTCTTTTGGATGGCAGCCATCCTAACTGGTGTGAGGTGATATCTCATTGTGGTTTTAATTTGCATTTCTCTGATGATTAGCGATGTGGAGCATCTTTTCATGTGCCTGTTGGCCATCTGAATTCCTTCTTTGGAGAAGTGTCTGTTCAGCTACTCTGCACATTTTTTAATAGGCTTATTTGCTTTCTCTTTGTTGAGGTGCATGAGCTCTTTATATAATTTGGATGTGAACCCCTTATTGAATATGTCATTTATGAATATATTCTCCCATACTGTAGGATGTCTTTTTGTTTTACTGATGGTATCCTTTGCTGTAGAGAAGCTTTTTAGTTTGATATAGTCCCATTTGTTCATTTTTGCTTTTGTTTCCCTTGCCCAGGGAGATATGATCATGAAGAAGTTGGTCATATTTATGTCCAAGAGATTTTTGCCTATATTTTTTTCTAAGAGTTTTATGGTTTCATGACTTACATTCAGGTCTTTGATCCATTTTGAGTTTACTTTTGTGTATGGACAGTAATCCAGTTTCATTCTCTTACATGTAGCTGTCTAGTTTTGCCAAAACCAGCTGTTGAAGAGGCTGTCATTTCCCCATTGTATATCCATGGCTCCTTTATCGTATATTAATTGACCATATATGCTTGGGTTTATATCTGAGCTCTCTTATGTTCCACTGGTATATGGGTCATTTGTCTGCATATATTGCTTAATCTCTGTTGTTATTTGGTCATTGATCCATTGATTATTTAGAAGCATGTTATTAAGCCTCCATGTGTTTGTGGGATTTTTCGTTTTCTTTGCATAATTCATTTCTAGTTTCATTCCTTTGTGTTCTGAGAAGCTGTTTGGTACAATTTCAATCTTTCTGAATTTGCCGAGGCTCTTTTTGTGGCCTAGTATATGATCTATTCTTGAAAATGTTCCATGTGCACTTGAGAAGAATGTGTATTCTGCTGCTTTTGAGTGTAGAGTTCTGTAGATGTCTGTTAGGTCCATCTATTCTAATGCACTATTGAGTGCCTCTGTCTCCTTACTTATTTACTGTCTGGTTGATCTGTCCTTCAGAGTAAGTGGTATGTTGAAGTTTCCTAGAATGAATGCATTGCATTCTATTTCCCCCATTAATTCTGTTAGTATTTGTTTCACATGTGTAGGAGCTCCTGTGTTGGGTGCATAGATATTTCTAATGGTTATATCTTCTTGTTGGATTGACCCTTTTATCATTATGTAATATCTTTCTTTGTCTCTTATGACTTTCTTTGTTTTGAAGTCTATTTTGTCTGATATAAGTACTGCAACTCCTGGTTTTTTCTCCCTATTAGTTGCAAGAAAGGTCTTTTTCCATCCCTTCACTTTTAGTCTGTGTATGTCTTTGGGTTTAAAGTGAGTCTCTTGAAGGCAGCATATACATGGGTCTTGTTTTTTTATCCATTCAGTGACTCTATGTCTTTTGATTGGTGCATTCAGTCCATTTACATTTAGGGTAATTATGGATAGGTATGTACTTACTGGTATTGCAGGCTTCAGTTTCGTGGTTACCAAAAGTTCAAGGTTAACTTCCATACTATCTAAGAGCCTAACTTAACTCACTTAATATGCTATTACAAACACTATCTAAAGGTTATTTTGTTTTTGTTTTTGTTTTTGTTTTTTCCTCCTCCTTTTTCTTCCTCCTCCATTCTTTATATATTAGGTATCATATTCTGTACTGTTTGTCTATTCCTTGGTTGACTTCGGGGACAGTTAATTTTGCATTTTCTTAGTAATTAGCTGTTCTACTTTCTTTACTGTGGTTTTATTACCTCTGGTGACAGATATTAAACCATAGGAACACTTCCATCTATAGCAGTCCCTCCAAAATACACTGTAGAGATGTTTTGTGGGGGGGTAAATTCTCTCAGCTTTTGCTTATCTGGGAATTGTTTAATCCCTCCTTCAAATTTGAATGATAATCTTGCCAGATAACGTATTCTTGGTTCAAGGCCCTCTGCTTCACTACATTAAATACATCATGCCACTCCCTTATGGCCTGTAAGGTTTCTGCTGAGAAGTCTGATGATAGCCTGATGGGCTTTCCTTTGTATGTGATATTATTTCTCTCTCCGGCTGCTTTTAATAGTCTGTCCTTATCCTTGATCTTTGCCATTTTAATTATTATATGTCTTGATGTTGTCCTCCTTGGGTCCCTTGTGTTGGGATATCTGTGCACCTCCATGGCCTGAGAGACTGTCTCCTTCCCCAGATAGGGGAAGTTTTCAGCAATCACCTCCTCAGAGACACTTTCTATCCCTTTTTCTCTCTATTCTTCTTCTGGTACCCCTATAATGCGAATATTATTCCGTTTGGATTGGTCACACAGTTCTCTCAATAGTCTTTCATTCTTAGAGATCCTTTTTTCTCTCTGTGCCTCAGCTTCTTTGTATTCCTCTTCTCTAGTTTCTATTTCATTTATCGTCTCTTCCACCGTATCCAATCTGCTTTTAATACCATCCATTGTGCTCTTCAATGATTGGATCTCCGACTGTAATTCATTCCTGAGTTCTTGAATATCTTTCCTTACCTCCATGAGCATGTTAATGATTTTTATTTTGAACTCCCTTTCAGGGAGAGTCATGAGGTCAATATCATTTAAATCTTTCTCAGGAATTGTATTAATAATTTTACTCTGGACCAGGTTCCTTTGGCATTTCATATTTGTGTATTGCACCCTCTAATGCACAGAAGCTCTACTCTCTGGAGCTGCACAGCCCCTGAAGCAATGTTGGGGATTGCAGGGGAGTGGTATTGGTGACTGGAGGGAGGAAAGAGCTGTTTCCTGCTTCCTGGCTGCTATGCCTGTCTCCACTGTCTGAACCAGTGGGCCAAGCACACAGGTATAAGCCTCCGTGCTTTGCATTTTTAGTTGCTGTAGACAGATCTTTCTTCTGGCTGGCCTAACACCAGGGTATGGTTTCTCCAGTGGGGCTGCCCAGGAGAAAGGTGCAGTAGTCTGCCTGTCATGGACGGGGTTCTTGGAGCTGTGTAGGCAGCCAGGGAGCTGGAGCGCCTGAAGATCATGAAAGCTCCCAAACCGCCAGGCAGAGTGCACCCGGACAATTTTGTCTACCTTTCCTTTCTCCTGAGCAGTAAGCTCTGTGCAATCCTTGCCCCTTTAGCAGTCCTCTTGCTAAGGGCTTCTTTGTTAGGAAGTCTCTCAGATTGCCCACCTTTCTTTTGTCGCAGAGTAGCTGAATATGGATCCTTGCTTTCCACAAGCAGCTGGAATATTAGTCTCTCCTGGAATTCTGCCTGTCTTAGCTTTCCAACCCCCTAATTATGAGAGTATCATGCAAGCACCATGAAATGTAGGTTTGTGCTCCCAGAGCAGATCTCCAGAGTTAGGTGTTCAGCAGTCCCATAGTTCTTCCTCCCTGCTCCATTCCTCTTCCTCCCATCAGTGAGCTGGGGTGGGGGAAGAGCTTGGATCCTGCAGGACCACAGCTTTAGTATGTTACCCTTTTCCGTGAGGTCTGCTCTTATCTCCAGGTGTATGCAGTTTGTTGCAGTCCTCTTTCCCGTTGCTCTTTCAAGAGTAGTTGTATTAGTTATATTTTCATATTATATGCGGTTTTAGGAGGAAGCCTCTGTCTCACCTCTCACACCGCCATCTTTAATCCTTGGATATGTATATTTTAAACTGCCGCATCCATAAGCATGTTTATAATTTCTGCTTTGAACTCTCTTTCAGGAAGATTGGTGAGTTCATTTTCACTTGGCCCTCTTTCTGGGGTTTGTGAGATTTTGGTCTATACCATGTTCTTTTGACATTTCATATTTCTGGGTGGTGCCCACTAGTGTGCAGAAACTCCAGTCTCTGGAGCTGCTCAGCCCCTAGAGTAAGGTTGGGGTCTTAGGGGACCAGAGCTGGTGCCTCGGGGGAAGGAAAGATCTGTTTCCTGATTCCCGTCTGCAGTGCCTGTGTCCAGTGTCAGAGCCAATGGGCCAAGCACACAGATGTAAACCTCTCTGCTTTGTGTCTCTAGCTGTTGTAGGTGGGGTCTCCCTCTGGCTGGCCTGATGCTAGCACAGTGACTGCCAGTTTGGAAACCAGTGCCAACAGGTAAGAAGGAAAGTGCAGCAGGCTGCGTGTCATAGTGGGAGGCCTTGGAGCTAAGTAGGCAGCCAGGGGAATGGAGCACCTGAAGCTCCTCAAAATTCCCAACCAGCTGGGCAGAGTGCACCCAGACATCTTTAAATTGTCCAGCTCACCTTCTCCTGTGCAGCAAGCTCCACCCAAACCCCGCCCCTTTAGCAGCCCTCTGGCTGCTAGGAAGCTTCTCAGACTGCCTGCCTTTCCTCTGACCCAAAGCTGCCAGATGTGGATCCCGTCCTCCACAAACAGCTGGAATGTCAATTTCTTCAGCACTCCACCTGTCTGAGCTCCCCAACCTCCAGAGCACCACACACTATAGGTTTATGCTCACAAAGCAGAACTCCAGGGCTAGGTGTTCAGCAGTCCCAGGTTTCCACCACCTTCCCCACTCCATTTCTCCTCCTTCCACTGGTGAGCTGGGGTGGGGGAAGGGCCTGGATCCTGCCAGATTAAGGCTTTCTTTCGTACGTTACCCTGTTTTGCGAGGTCTCCTCTGTTCATGAGGTGTGTGTGCAGTCTGGTTCAGCCTTCTTTCTTGTTGCTGTTTTAAGGTTAGTTGTATTAATTAACTATATTTTTGTACTGTTTGTGGTTTTGGAAGGAGCTCTCCATCTCACCTCTCATGCCACCATCTTGAATTCCACCAGCATATCTTTTATTTTACCCATAGGCATTTTGGACTAGTAGATTTCTACCATACCTAGCTGATGTCAAGATACCAGGTTAATTCAGTTAGAACCTGAATGTGAATGAAGTTGTGTATATATAGCAACTACAAATTATTGCAATTCATCATCTTACTGAAAAATATGCAGGATTATTACAGAGCCAAAAGAAATATTTAAAAAGCCAAAACCCTCAGAAGTTTATTTAATCTAACTCCATATAACTAATTCTTTATTTAGATATTTTGATGTTAATTTAAAACCTCAATGAACTAGGTTTAAAAGTTATATCCATTTACCTTTCATTCACTTACTTTTTCAACATATCTATTTCATACTTTATTTACTGAACACATTTATTCACATATTATTGAGCACCCAGTAGATGACCAGCATTGTTCTAGGAAGTGATTAAAACAAGTCAGTGAACAAAACTGACTGAATTCTCAGTCCTCATGATCTTATATTCTACCAAGATATTCTGGTTGTAGCATAGGAAAATTTTACTTCTAAAAATAGGAAGCATTTGAACATTGTGCCATTTGTATTCATTAGACATTTGATGCAAGAAACTTAGAAACAGTGCTTATGTTTGGCAAACCTATGTAAAGAAAGTGTGAATGAGCTTAAGCATTTCCTGACCAATGTAAAAGAAGAAAATGTGGTTTGTTTCTTCAAAAGTAATATGAGTGTGAGGAAAGTTGGGGTTGCTATGGCCAGGATCCTCACCTGAACCTAAACCACTTGATGATGTAACTGACCTGCTGCTAGGCTACTGCTTCCACACCCGTAGGCAATAAGCTCTTATTGACTGAGTCACTATATAAAGAACTCTGCCCAGTGCTCTGGGTGGAGGCAGACATGAAGGAGGATTACAGACCTGCAGACTGTTGGATGCAGATGTAATTCTAGTGCTCGAGCTATTGCCAGGAGAACAAGCCAGATAATAAATCCTTTCACCCCAAGAATGTTCCATTGTCATTTCTCGGTCTCACTGAATCCATAGTGAACTTGTCTGGGGCTGAGACCCATTGACAAGACAATGAGATTTTTAAAGGTAATTTTGACAATATGCAATTATCCAGTTCTTATTTTATCATTGACTTAAGTACTTTTGCCTTTGGAGAAGATTACACTCACCTGAAACTTTGGTACTAGAAATACGAATTATGTTTACAAGCTCTTCCAAAATGAGTTACTTAGGTTTCTGGAAAATTGTTTTGTTTTTAAAGATCAACATGCTATTTTAGAATGAGTGCTAAAGTTTAGGACACAAGACCAAGGTTTAAGTTCTAGGTGACCATTCACAGGGTGGTTTCTATGCTTTTGAAACATAATAGTTCAGGTTATTTATTTTAGCAAGTACTTAAACTTGATAAATATCTTCAACAATTTGATTTACATTTGTTAAAAACTCTGGAAATCCAATTGCATAGCTTGTGCATCACCAAAGCAACTTTAGTATTAAGTATCTTACAATTGTTCTAGATACATTATGGATTTTACATTTAAACTGGTCTTCATTTTAATGTGCTCCACAATAAAATTTATATGTGTGGATAAAATGAGAGTTCCTGTGGCCAGGATTCTCACCTGGCCCTGGTTTACTAGCTCACTGCACACCTGTGGGCAATACATTGCTGTTGATTCTGTATAAAGAGCTCCAAACAATGCTCTGGGTGCAACATGGCAGGGCTGCAAGGCTGCAGGAGAGCAGAGCAGAGGTTGGAGTGGTGGCAGTGCCGAGGACAGAGGCCCAGAGGACGGCTGTGTGGAAAAACTGTGCAGAGAGGCCAGAGAATGGCTGTGTGGGACAGCTGTGCAGGCAGAGAGGCCCAGAGTCTGGCTGTGCGGTCAGAGGGGCAGAGACCGACTTGCTGCATGCAGACTCGCTCTGAGTGAACGGGATTTTAGTGACTGACCTGCCACCTGGAAATAAAGTTGGGTATAACCCTTTCACCCCAAGAACGTTTTGCTGTCAATTTCTTTGGTCACATTGAATCCATAGGGATCTTGCCTGGGGCTGAAACCCATTGGCAAGACAATATGATTGCTCTTTAACATATTATTATTCATATCTGATATTCAAAGAATGTTAGTAGCTACAATTCAGTAGTCCTTTGAGTATATAAAAATTAGATTTGTTTCATCCTCTTAATATTTGATAACAAAGCAATCCCTGGAGTTTTTGAAAGCTACACTTGAGGGCAATTTTCAAAATTCTAAAGTTTTAAAATTTCTGACATACATCATTATTTGAGTAATATTGAATATTAGCAAAAAGAATCCTAGGAAACCCGTACAGAAAAAAAAAAATCTAAGTGTGTAAGCTCACGAAGTATACACTAGATTTAATATTTTACACAAAACTGTTAAAAGTTTTCTCATGTGATATTAATGAAGCTGTAATATCTTCCTGTTCTATTTCCCCATGTAGAGAAGACTAAATTCTACCTACCTCCAAGAAATTGGCACTGATAAGTGAGAAAATCACCCAAGGCTCCCAAGGCAAACATTATTCTCTGGAAATAAATTAAGCACACCTGGAAGCAACATTAAAACTCTTTTAGGTCACTTGGGTACAGCTGCAATCATTTGTTAGTAAACGATACTGTAGCAGTGTAGATGAATGCACTTTTAAGAACCACTTTTACTCCCAAAAAGAAGCTGAAACCTTAGGAGATTCCCACTGAATATTCAAAATATAATGAGATTTAAATCACGTTTGGAATAGATCTGCTTTCCTTTCACTTTCCAGTTCTGTATATCAATTGTCTTGCCATTGGGTTTCAGCCCCAGGCAAGTTCACTATGGATTCAGTATGACTGAAAAATGACAATTGAACATTCTTGGAGTGAAAGGATTTATACCCAACTTTATTCCCACGGTGTCAGGTCAATCACTAGTATCCCATCCACTCAGAGTGAGTCTGCATGCAAGCCATTCTCTGCCTCTGGCCTCTCTGTCCTCCCAGCCATTTCAGTCTCTCCTCAGTGCTGCCACCACTCCAGTCTCTGGTATTCTGCATCCAATGAGCAGCTATGCAGCCATGCCACTGTGTGGCCCAGAGCACTGGTGGAGCTCTTTTTTATAGAGTCAATAGCAACATATTGCCCACATGTGTGTAGTGAGTTAGCCGACCAGGGCCGTGAGAATCCTGACCTTAGAAACCTTCACTTTATCCACAGATAACTTGTTTTCTATTCATCGGTTTTACTTGGATTATCTTCAGAAGTCAGGAACTTAATCTCCATTTTCATACCTTTTAATACCCACGAATAAAAGAGTATGAACTCTGTACTGTTTTCCATTCCTGTTGTTGTTGGTTGGTAATTATAGTTCAGCTTATCTGAGCCATTCTCAAATTCATTTTTCTTAAATACTTTACATTGTTTCCACTGCTGATATTTCAGGCTTTTCATTTGAAGCCAGAGGATACCCACTTAATTTGTCACAAATTTTAAAAATAATAACTGGACAGACAAGTGAGTCACATCATTGAAATTGTTTTCAGTCCACTGACATGTGGACTGCAGTGTTGGGAAGCTGTCTGGGCAGTGTCCTGCTGCTGTGGTACTGTAGTGAAGAGTTCTGGACTGCTGCAAAACTTATCAGGAAAGGAAAGGAGTGGGAAGACAAAACATCCAATTTCAGAACACTCATACCTTGAAATAGTTTATCCTTAGTTTTTCTCCATTTTTTATTTGGTCACACTGGCAAAGGTAACATAGGTAAAAGGACAAAAAACAATACCAGCAAAGGTATTTGAACTCTGAATGATACCAGTAGTGACCTTTTTTTTTTAAATAAGAGATAGTCAAATTATTTGGTAGAGTTAATGTCGAATGTCGCTTTTACACCTTATCAAAGTATATGTTATTCAGTATGTTTTCAATAATGTTCCATGTAGAAAAATAATGATAATTAGATGTAGAAAATTATCATCTCACATTACCCATTGCTGTTGTATTCTGCTTGTCACTGGACTTTTAAATGAAAGATATTTTTATGTCCTATGAGTGACAGTTTTTAAATTAACAACACCTCCATATTATTCAAAAAAGAGTACAGGAAGAGAAACACACCAGCATGCTTCTCACTGGAAAGTTGGATGGACCATGTTGTCATTCAAAAGGGAGAACTGTAGAAAGTGCATGCCCTACAGGGCTCAAGAAAAATGCCATTTCTCACTTTCTAGGCCTTCACTGCTATAGCTCAACAGTTTAATGCAAGACACTCATACGCTTCTACACATGAAATTTTGCACAGTATCCTAAAATGACTGAATTTGTATATTTTGTGCTGTCAACCTGCTGAATACCAAAATTCCTATCAGTGACCAAAATTTAAAGGGTAGCAATATATTTTTTCCTTTAACTTTCATGCCTTAATTTATTATAACTACTACAAGGGGATACTTTTAGCATCAAGTACTGCAAGTCAGCTCCAGACACACAAGCCTGCCAACTCTAATTCATTTGAAATGAGGTGAGATTTGATCATTTATGTTCCCACAGAGAAGATTTGTGTTTCCTTTTAAAGTGAAAGACGTAGATATACCTTTCAAAGCTGTTCAAGATTCATTGAAATTTTTTGTTGACAAGCATGCTTTTAGGAATAAGTGAATACAGCATGGACTAGAATAATCAGATGTTATAGCCAGAAACATCTTTCCTCTGACACTTATCTCAGTGACTCAGTCAATGACCTAAAAAGCTGGCCATGTAAAATATCAACCCACAATCTCCTGCAAGAGAAAAAAGGATACTGGGGAGTTAGAAAGCTGATCAACAAGGAAAATAAAGGATAAAATGAAAAACAAAACTTAAAGACATATGAACTGAAAAGATATTTAGAATTTTCCCAAAGTACTTAAATGACCAAACATTTAAAGTACAGTAATTTTTTCCTTAATTAAAGACAAGTCAAAGCTCAGTTATCTATTGAGTTCCTGAATGTGCAAAGTAAAGCTCTAAAATGTGAATAGAAGCATTTATAATATATATGAGGAAAATATGAAAAGCCCACAACACTCTAAATAACAACAGACAATAGAAAGTTATGTATAAATTATTAATGAATTCTATAGTCTGGGTTTATCTTGGCTGGATTTGCCAGGTATTCAAGGTCAGTTTAACATAAAATCTTTTATAATAAATTGCTCATATTCACAATTTAAATATGAAAACCATATGTTTATCTCAACTAATGCAGAAAAGTGTGTAATAAAATTAAACTCTCATTCATGAAAAACCTCAACATTAGTGAAACATTTCTAATATGATAAGGTGTAGATAACAAAAATTTGCAGTAAATATCACATTTATTTGTGAAATTGAAGCCAAATTTCCACTAAATTCCAGAGTAAGATAGGAATGCCCATAACAATGACTTATAAGGAAAAGAAATAAAGAAAATTCCATTGACCATAACTTCAGAAGTGATAAAATACTTAAGAATAAGTTTAACCAAAGAGGTGAAAGATAATACACTGAAAACTATGACACTGATGAAAGAAATTGAAGAAGACAAAATAAGTGGAAAGATATCCCATGTTCATGGATTGGAAAAATTAATATTATTAAAATGCCCATACTAGCCATTTTATGAATTCAATGCTATAACTATCAAGATTCTGATGACATTTTTTACAGAAGTAGAAAAAAGTCTAAAAATTCATTGTTCTTTGTGGAACCACAAAAAGCCCTCAATAGCCAAAGCAATCCTGAGAAAGAACAAAGTGGGAGGCATCACAATTCCTGATGTCCATCTGCATTACGAAGTTATAACAATCAAAGCAGTTTAGTATTAGCATAAAAACAGAGGCCAATGAAACAGAATCAAGAACCCAGGAATAACCTTTGCATGAATAGGGAAAGGCAGCTAATATTTGTGAAGGGAGCCAAGAACACTCACTGGAAAAATTTTAGTTTCTTCAATAAATAGTGTTGGGAAAACTGGATATTCACAAACAAAAGAATGAAACTACTACCCTAGCTTAGAACACTTAAAAAATTAACTCAGAGTGAATTAAAGAGTTAAATATATGACCTGAAACTATAAAACTCCTAGAAGAAAATATAGAGAAAAAGCTCCTTAATATTGGTCTTGGCAATAACTTTTTGGTATGACACCTAAAGCACAATTAACAAAAGCAAAAAGACTATATCAAACTAAAAATAGCCTCTTCACAGCAAGAAAAATGATTAGCAAATGAAAAGGCAACCTATAGAATGGGAGAAAGTATTGCCAACTGAATACCCAAGAAGGGGCTAGATTCCAAAATATATAAGGACCAAAGATGATATTCAAATGGCCAACAGGTACATGAAAAGATGCTTAATATCACTAATTATCAGGTAAATGCAAATGAGATGTCACCTCATACCTGTTAGAATGGCTGTTATCAAAAAGACAGACATAGTAAGTGCTGGTGAAGATGTTGAGAAAAGGGAACCCTTGTGCATTGTAGATGGGAATGTAAATTGGTACAGCCATTGTGGAAAACAGTACAGAGGTTCCAAAAAAAAACTAAAATTAGAACTTCTGCATATATGATCTAGAAAATCTACTTCTGTATATAAATCCAATGTGAATGAAATCATTATCTTAAAGAGATAATCTGCACAGTAGCCAAAATATGGAAAATAAACTCAGTGTTCATTGATGAATGAGTGGATAAAGACAATCTGTATATGTGTATGTACACATACACACACACAATGGAAGTCAACCATTAAAAAGAAGGAAATCCTACAATTGGTGACAACTTGAATGCAACTTGGTATTATGTTAAAGGAAATATAAAGAGAAAAATAAATACCGTATGATTTCACTTATGTGTAGAACCTGAAAAAAGCCAAACTCATAGAAACAGAAAACTGGTGGTTGCCCGAGGCAGGGCTTGGGAGATGGGGAAAGTGAATGAAGATGATCTAAAGGGGCAGATTTCCAATTACAAGATGAATATGTTCTAAGGATATGATGTACAGCATGGTGACAACACTGTATTATATATTGAAAGTGGCTAAAATATATTAAAAATTTTAACTATTGTAGGCAATGGATGTGTTGACTAAACTTACTGTAGTAATCATTTTGCAATATATACACATATACACAGTAGCAAATCATTGTGTTATACACAAACTTATAAAATGTAATAAATCATTATGTCTCAACAAAGCTGGAAAAAAAGACTGCCCATTATGACTAATTCAGCATTGTATTTACAGGTTATAACTAGAGAAATATGACATGAAAAAAAAAGCACAAGAGCCATTCCTTGGTATTTACCCACAAAAGCTGAAAATATATTCATACAGAAATCAGCATACAGACATCTATAGCAGCTTTATTCATAATTGCCACAACTTGGAAGCAATCAACATCTTCATCAGTAGGTGACTAGATATACATACAGTGGTACATCCAGACTATGGAATATTAGTCAACACTGAAAAGAAATGAGGTTTAAAGCCACCAGAAGACATGGAGAAACATAAATGAATATTACTAAGTGAAAGAAGCCAATATGAAAAGTGCCAGTACCACACAATCTCAGTGTAAATCTCAAAGTCAGGTAATGTCAGTCCTCCAACTTTGTTCTTCTTCAATATTGTATTAACTATTATGGGTCTTTTGTCTTTCCTTATAATTTTTAGAATCAGTTTGTTGATATTTGCTGGAATTATTACTGGAATTGTATGTAATCTATAGAGCAAGTTAGAAAGAACTGACATCTTGATAATAATGAGTCTTCCTATCCATGAACATGGAATATAGTCCACTTATTTAGTACTTCTTTGATATCTCTGAGATTTAGTTTTCCACATATGGATGTTGTATGCATTTTGTTAGATTTATACCTAAATATTTAATTTCTGGGGTCAGTATTGTAAATGATACTGTGTTTTTTTATTTCAAATTCCAGTTCATTATAGGTAAATAGAAAACCAGTTGACTTTTTATATCAGCCTTGTATCCTGCAACCTTGTTATAATCACTACTTAGCTCCAGGAGTTCTTTTTGTTTTTTGTCACTTCTTTCCACTTTTCTACAGACAATCTGTCATCTGTGAAACACACAGTTTTATATCCTCTCTTACTTTGTATATCTTCTATTTCCTTTTTTGTCTTACTGTATTTGCTAGGACTTCTCATACATTATTGAAAAGTGATGGTGAGGGGGAACATGCTTGCATTGTTCCTGGTCTTAGTGGGAAAGCTTCAAGTTTCCTACATAGATTTTTGTAGATATTCTTTACCAAATTGAGGAAGTTCTATTTCTGTTTTTGTCATGATTATATTAGTTGCATGTGCATATATGTATGACAAGACTTTTCAAATTGTACACCATATATACACGTGTATAAAGATATGTATATATATTATTACATGTCAATTATATTTTTAATACACTTTTTAAAAATAGTTCAAATTAAAAAATCTGCCCGCCATTCTTTTTGGATAAACAAGTTTAGTGACCCCCATGTTGGCTCTGCTTTCTCTTCTTTACGCCTGAGGCAGGGAAGCCGTGCATCAGTACAGGAAATATTGGCAAGCAATGAAGGCTGCTCCAATCTGAGAAAACCGGAACACTGGCTGGAAAAGCCACATCCCAAGACTACAGGATCTCCTTTCTCTCCATCCTTATTTTCTGCCTTCCACAGAAGGACACTTGGGGCAAGCAACCCAGAAAGACTACAGGAATCCACAAAACCTTTAGATTATTTGCTCTGACAATGACCTCAGCTACAGGAAGTACATACATCTGGAGGTCCTATGTTTCCTCACAACCATGGTCAGTGGAAGATTTGTGAATGCCTTTCACAAGAGGCATATTCCATATAGCTTCCTTTGGTCTCTTCCACTCTCTATTCACTTATTCCTTCTCTGATGTTCTTCCTTTCTTTATGTAGATCTGAGTATCATTTCCTTCTCTGTAAAAACTTTTTAACATTTCTTCAAGGCTATTCTACTGGCAACAGGTGCCCTCAATTTTTGTTTGAGTTTTTAGTTCTCCACTTTTGAAGGATAATTTCACAGGGTACAGAATTCTAGTTTGGTGGGGTTTTTACTGTCAGCATTTTAAATATTTCACTCCACTTTCTATGAGAAGCCAAGGTAATTCTGATCTTTCTTCCTCTATAGGAAAGGTATTTTTCCACTCTGGCTTCTTTCAGGATTTTTTCTTTATATTTGATTTTCTGTCATTTGAAAATATACTTTGGCATTTTTTAAAATCCAGTTCAGTGTTCTTTGAGCTTTCTTAACCTGTGATTTGATGTCTGTATTTGGGAAATTTTTCAGTCATTGTTTCAAATAGTTCCTCTGTTCCTGTCTTTCTTCTCCTTCTTGTATTCCCATATGTGTATGTTAAACCTGTTGTAGTTTTACCACACTTTTGGATATTATTTTCTATTTTTTTCAACCTTGTTTTCTGTTTGCACTTCAGTTTTGGAGGTTTCCATCGAGAAATCATCAAACTTAGAGATTTTGTCCTCAATTGTGTCCACTCCACTGTCTATCAAAAGCATTTTTCATTTCTTTTATGGCATTTTTGATCTGCGGTGTTTTTATTGGTTCTTCCATAGAATTTCATCTCTTTGCTTACATTGCCCAACTGTTCTTGCCAGCTGTCTACTTTATCTAGTAAGAACCCTTATCATATTAATCATAATCATTTTAAATTTCAGGTCTGATTATTCCAATCTCTACTATGTCTGAGTCTAGTTCTGATGCTTGCTCCATGTCTTCAAGCTGTTTTCTGCCTTTTGGTATGTCTCCTAGTTTTTTCTTAATAGCCAGGCCTAATGTACTGGGTAAAAGGAACTGCTGTAAATAGGTCTTAAGTAAGTAATGTTGTGGTAAAATATGGAGGAATGGGGAAGCATTCTGTAGCCTTATGAATAGGTTTCAGTCTTCAGTGTTTAGTGAATCTTTGCCTCTCAACTGTAAACTTCACACATGCTCTTCTCAGTTTTTCCATTTCTTCAGTAATACTGATTGTCTAGCTTTGGTTGGAGTTGGATAATTCTGTTCCTTCATATGTAAAGCTAGACTCAACTGGAGCTGGGTATTTCCCTTTTCCCCAGGCCAGCTGGGCTCTGATAAAACCCCAGCAGATTAGTATCTGGTTAAATACTCTCTCCTAAGGGCAGATGTTGCTAAAACAGAGTGCTCTGCCATGTTTCCAAATGGTTCCTTTTCCACTCCCTCTACCAGAAGCAGGATATTTTTCTTCAATAATCACTATTAGAACTTGGTAGAGCTTCAAGAAGTAAAACTCACAGAACTATGGAGCCACTCCAACAACTGGGTCCCCTGGAATTTTTATGTCCCAGATTTGCCCATTCTGCTGCAATTCATCACAGTTCAGATTTTTCTCTCCTGGCACTGATTCCCATAGAAGTTTCTGTTCTGATGGGTTGTGATTCCCTGTATTCACCTTGTCTGTCTCTCCAATTTGGAGGCAGCAGTTTTCCCTGTGACCTCACTTCTCTTATGGATCAGTTGTTGATTTTTCAGTTTGGTCTACTTTTTACTTTTTATTAGGATGGAATGTCATCTTCCAAGCTCTTTATATGCTAGACGAGAAATCAAAGTCCAAAATAAGATTAAAAAAAGAAATTAATCCAATACTTATATATATCATCTCAGTATATATCATTCCAAGCCTTTTTGTCTGTGTGTGTATATATGTATGTATGTATGCACACATGCATGCATATGTATGTATGTTTATATATGCATACATTAAGTGATTTAGTTATATGCATACATTTGTTCTTCCACTAAAAAAGATTCACTCTTTAAAAAAAATAGTATTAAAAGTACCAAATAAACAAGGTTGCAAGATGGCGGCATGAAAGGTGAGACAGAGAACTCCTCCCAAAACCACAAATAGTATGAAAATATCGATAATTAATACAACTAACCATAAAACAGCAACAGGAAAAAAAGGCTGAATCAGACTGCATACAGACCTCATGAACAGAGAAGACATCATGCAACAGGGTAACGTACGAAAGCCCTGATCAGGCGGGACCCAAGCCCTTCCCCCACCTCAGCTCACTGGCAGGAGAAAGAGAAATGGAGTGGGGAGGAGTTGGAAGCCTGGGACTGCTGAACACCGAGCCCTGGAGATCAGCTTTGAGATTAGAAACCTACATTGTGTGGTGCTCTTGAGGTTGGGGAGCTGGGACAGGCATGGTGCTTGAGAGACTGAGATTCTGGCCATTTGTGGAGGACAGGATCCACATCCAGGTGCTCATTGACAAAGGAAAGGCAGGCAGTCTGAGAGGCTTCCTAGCAGCGAGAGGGCTGATGAAGGAGCAGGGATGCACAGAGCTTGCTGTGCAGGAGAGAGGAGAACTGGAAAAGGTTGTCAGAGTGTGCTCTGCCTAGCAGGTAGGGAACTTTGAGGAGCTTCAGGTGCTCCACATCCCTGGATGGCTGCTCAGCTCCGAGGCCCCCCACTGTGACATGAAGCCTGCCGAGCCATCCTCCTGGCCTGACATCACCAGCTCACAAACAGGCAGTCACTACACTGGTGTCAGGCCAGCCAGAGGGAGGCCTGGCCAACAACAGCTAGAGACACCAAGCACACAGGCTTGCATCTGTGTGATTGGCCCACAGGCTCTGACTGGAGACAGGCATGGCAGATGGGAATCAGGAAACAGATCTTTCCCCTCCCCAAGCACCAGCTCTGCTCCGCTGTGACCCTGAACCTCACTCTAGGGACTGAGCAGCTTCAGAGACTGGAGCTTCTGAGCACTAGAGGACACCACATAGAAATATGAAACATCAAAACCTAGTTCAGATCAAAATCTCACAAACCCCAGAAAAAGGGCCAAATGAAACTGAACTCACCAATCTTTCTGAAAGAGTTCAAAATAAAAATCATAAACATGCTTATGGAGGTACAGAAAAAATATTCAAGAACTCAGAAATGAATTTAAGATGGAGATTAAATCACTAAGAAATTCCATATCTGAAATGAAACATACACTGGAGGAATTTAAAAGCAGATTCAATGTAGTAAAAGAGATGGTAAATTAAATAGAAATTAGAGAAGAGGAATATAAAGAACCTGAGGCACAGAGAGGAAAAAGAATCTCTAAGAATGAAAGAATATTGAGAGAAATGTGTGACCAATTCAAACAAAACAATATTTGCTTTATAGGGGTACCAGAAGAAGAAGAGAGAGAAAAAGGATAGAAAGTGTCATTGAGGAGATAATTGCTGAAAACTTCTCCAATTTGGGGAAGGAGATAGTCTCTCAAGCCATGGAGGTGCACAGATCTCCCAACACAAGGGACCCAAGTAAGACAACATCAAGACATATAATAATTAAAATGGCAAAGATCAAGGGTACAGAGACTTTTAAAAGCAGCTAGAGAGAGAAAAAAGATCACCTACAAAGGAAAACCCATCAGGCTATCATCAGATTTCTCAACAGAAACCTTACAGGCCAGAGGGGAGGGGCATGATATATTTAATGCAATGAAGCAGAAGGGCCTCAAACTAAGAATACTCTACCTAGAAAGGTTATCATTTCAATTTGAAGGAGGAATTAAACAATTTTCAGATAAACAAAAGCTGAGAGAATTTACCTCCCACAAACCACCTCTACAGTGCATTTTTGAGGGACTCCTATAGATGGAAGTATTCCTAAGGCTAAATAGATGTCACCCAAGGTATAGACAAATAGTACAGAATATGATTCATAACATACAAAGAATAATGGAGGAGGAAGAAAAAGGAGGAAAAAAAAAGAACCTTTAGATTGTGTTTGTAATAGCATATGAACTGAGTTAAATTAGACTGTTTGATAGTAAGGGAATTGCCCTTGAATGTTTGGCACCCACGAATCTAAAGCCTGCAATGGCAATAAGTACATCCTATCGATAATCACCCTAAATGTAAATGGTCTGAATGCACCAATCAAAAGACATAGAGTCATTGAATGGAAAAAGGAAGAGACCCATCTATATGCTGCCTACAAAAGACTCACTTCAAATCCAAAGACATACACAGACTGAAAGTAAAGGGATGGGAAAGATATTTCATGCAACTAATAATGAGAAAAAAGCAGGTGTTGCAGTACTTGTATCAGGCAAAACAGACTTCAAAACAAAGAAAGTCACAAGAGACAAAGGACATTACATAACGATAAAAGAGTCAGTACAACAAGAGGATATAACTATTATAAATATCTATGCACCCAACACAGGATCACCTACATATGTGAAACAAATACTAACAAAATTAAAGGGAGAAATAGAATGCAATGCATTCCTTTTAGGATACTTCAACACACCACTCACTCCAAAGGGCAGATCAACCAGACAGAAAATTACTTAAGTCAAGACACAGAGGCACTGAACAACATATTAGAACAGATGGACCTAATGGACATCTACAGAACACTCCATCCAAAATCAACAGGATACACATTCTTCTCAGGTGCACATGGAACATTTTCAAGAATAGATCATGTACTAGGCCACAAAAAGAGCCTTGGTAAATTCAAAAAGATTAAAATTGTACCAACCAGCTTCTCACATCACAAAGGTATGAAACTAGAAATAAATTACACAGAGAAAATGAAAAAGCCCACAAACACATGGAAGCTTAATAACATGCTCTTCAAATAATCAATGGATTAATGACCAAATAAAAACAGAAATCAAGCAATATATGGAGACAAATGACAACAGTAATTCAACACCACAAAAATCTGTGAGACACAGCGAAGGCCGTGCTAAGAGGGAAATATACTGCAATACTGGCCTACCTCAAGAAAGAAGAACAATCCCAAATGAACTGTCTAAAGTCACAATTAATGAAACTAGTAAAGGAAGAACAAATGAGGCCCAAAGTCAGCTGAAGGAGGGACATAATAAAGATTAAAGCAGAAATAAATAAAATTGAGAAGAATAAAATAATAGAAAGAATGAATGAAAGCAGGAGCTGGTTCTTTGAGAAAATAAACAAAATAGATAAACCCCTAGCCAGACTTATCAAGAAAAAAAAGAGAGTCTACACACATAAACAGAATCAGTAATGTGAAAGGAAAAATCACTATGGACACCACAGAAATACAAAAAATTATGAGAGAACACTATGAAAAATTATATGCTAACAACCTGGATAAACTAGAATAAATGGACAGCTTTATAGGAAAATACAACCTTCCAAGGCTGACCCAGGAAGAAACAGAAAATCTGAATAGACCAATTACCAACAAAGAAATTGCATTGATAATCAAAAAACTCCCTAAGAACAAAACACCTAACCCAAATGGTTTCACTGCTGAATTCTATCAAACATTTAGTGAAGACCTAATACCCATCCTCCGTAAAGTTTTCCAAAAAGTAGAAGAGGAGGGAATACTCCCAAACTCATTCTATAAGGCCAACATCACTCTAATACCAAAACCAGGCAAAGACACCACCAAAAAAGAAAATAACAGACGAATATCCCTGATGAACATAGATGCAAAAATACTCCACAAAATATTAGCAAACCCAATTCAGAAATACATCAAAAAGATCATATCATGATCAAGTGGGATTCATCCAAGGGATGCAAGGATGATACAGCATTCGAAAATCCATCAACATCATCCATCAACAAAAAGAAGAATGAAAACCACATGATCATCTCCATAGATGCTGAAAAAGCATTTGAAAAAATTCAACATCTATTCATGATAAAAACTCTCAACAAAATGGGTTCACAGGATGAGTACTTTAACATAATAAAGGCCATGTATGACAAACCCACAGCCAACATTATCCTTAACAGCAAGAAGCTCAAAGTTTTTCCTTTAAGATTGGAAACAAGGTAGGGATGCCCACTCTTCCCACTTTTAATCAACACAGTTCTGGAGGTCCTAGCCACGGCAATCAGACAACACAAAGAAATAAGAGGCAACCCGATTGGTAAGGAAGAACTCAAACTGTCCCTGTTTGCAGATGACATGATATTGTACATAAAAAAAACCCCTGAAGAATCCACTCCAAAACTACGAGATCTAGTATCAGAATTCAGTGAAGTTGCAGGACACAAAAATGAATACACAGAAATACGTTGCATTCCTATACACTAACAATGACCTGCAGAATGAGAAATCAGGAAAACAATTCCATTCACAATTACATCAAAAAGAATAAAATACTTAGGAATATACCTAGCCAAAGAAATGAAAGACTTGTACTCTGAAAACTATAAAACACTCATGAGAGAAATTAAAGAAGAAACCAATTAATGGAAACACATCCCATGCTCATGGATAGGAAGAATTAATATTGTCAAGATGGCCATCCTGCCTAAAGTAATCTACAGATTCAATGCAATCCCTATCAAAATACCTACAGCATTCTTCAATGAACTAGAGCAAATAGTTCTAAAATTCATATACAACCACAAAAGACCCCAAATAGCCAAAGCAATTCTGAGAAGGAAGAATAAAGCAGGGGGAATTACACTCCCTGACTTCAAGCTCTACTACAAAGCCACAGTAATCAAGGCAATTTGGTACTGGCACAAGAGCAGACCCATAGACCAATGGAACAGACTGGAGAGCCCAGATACAAACCCAAGCATATATGGTCAATTAATACATGATAAAGGAGCCATGCATATACAATGGGGAAATGATAGCCTCTTCAACAGCTGATGTTGGCAAAACTGGACAGTTACATGTGAGAGAATGAAACTGGATTATTATCTAACCCATATGCAAAAGTAAACTCAAAATGGATCAAAGACCTGAATATATGTCAATGAACCATAAAACTCTTAGAAAAAAATATAGGCAAAAATCTTTTGGACATAAACTTGAGCAACTTCTTCATGATCATATCTTCCTGGGCAAGGGAAACCAAAGCAAAAATGATCAAGTGGGACTATATCAAACTAAAAAGCTTCTGTACAGCAAAGGACACTATCAGTAGAACAAAAAGATATTCTACAGTATGGGAGAATATATTCATAAATGACAAGTCCGATAAGGGGTTGACATCCAAATTATATAAAGAGCTCATGCACCTCAACAAACAAAAAGCAAATAAGCCAATTAAAAAGTGGGCAGAGAGCTGAACAGACACTTCTCCAAAGAAGAAATTCAGATGGCCAACAGACACATGAAAAGATGCTCCACATCGCTAATCATCAGAGAAATGCAAATTAAAACCACAATGAGATATCACCTCACACCAGTTAGGATGGCCAACATAGAAAAGACAAACAACGACTAATGTTGGCGAGTATGTAGAAAAAGGGGAATCCTCCTATACTGCTGGTGGGAATGTAAACTAGTTCAACCATTGTGGAAAGCAGTATGGAGGTTCCTCAAAAAACTAAAATTAGAAATACCATTTGACCCAGGAATTCCACTCCTATGAATTTACCCTAAGAATGCAGCAGCCCAGTTTGAAAAAGACAGATGCACCCCTATGTTTATCGCAGCACTATTTACAATAGCCAAGAAATGGAAACAACCTAAGTGTCCATCAGTAGACGAATGGATAAAGATGTGGTACATATACACAATGGAATACTATTCAGCCATAAGAAGAAAACAAATCCTACCATTTGCAACAACATCGATGGCACTAGAGGGTATTATGCTCCGTGAAATAAGCCAGGCGGAGAAAGACAAGTATCAAATGATTTCACTCATATGTGGAGTATAAGAACAAAGTAAAAACTGATGGAACAAAACAGCAGCAGACTCACAGAACCCAAGAGTGGACTAACAGTTACCATAGGGAAAGGGACTGGGGAGGATGGGTGGAAGGGAGGGATAAGGGGGAAAAGCGGGCATCATGATTAGCACTTATAATGTAGGGGGGGGGACACGGGAAGGCAGTATAACAGAGAGAATACAATAGTGACTCTATCGCATCTTACTACGCTGACGGACAGTGACTGTAATGGGGTATGTGGTTGGGACTTGATAATAGGGGGAGTCTAGTAACCATAATGTTCATGTAATTATACATTAATGATAGCGAAAAAAAGTTCCAAACAATGAGACATGGACCAAAAGAAGCTATAGACAACACCAATAAATAATTAATATCCATAAAATTTTTTAATTAATGTGGTAAACACCACAAAGGAAAGAAAAATTATGAGCTAAAAAATTCATAGAAAAGGAAATTTGAGCAATCAATACAAAAAAAAGAGGCTCATCCTTTCATAGAAAAGAATGTACCACTTAAATAAGTGAAATAATGTTCTGTTAATTTACATTTTTCTTATTTCACAAATAAAACAAAATCTGACAATATCAAGAGTTGACAAGGATAAAGAAAAGTGGAAATACATATTCCCTGGTGGAAAGAATATAAATTAGTGCAATCAGTTTGAAAAACAATTTAACAACTGATAATAAGGTTGAAGATAGAATATCCTGTGACCCAGCAATTTCACTTCTAGTTATATATACAGGAGAAACTTTCTTGAATGATACAAGAGTACTAACAGAAGACTGCTTATGACAGCATTATTTTTAGTACTGAAAAAA